>CAUYUJ010008280.1:82500-112500 GCA_963575745.1 Prorocentrum cordatum
ACGAGGAAGACGAGGAAGAGGAGGAAGAGGAGGAGGAGGAAGAGGAGGAGGAGGAGGAGGAGGAGGAGGACCCCCTCCGACTTCCGGTGGTGGTGGTGGAAAACGGGCCCAGCAGGAAGTGTTCAAGGACAGGCGTGTCGTCGACGGACTGCCGAGAGCGACGGCGAGAGCCACCGCACCCGAAAGACGATCCTTGCTTCCCGCTCCCTTGCCGCGGCACGCGCTGCGAGCACGCCCTTCGACCCCGCACCCTAGCAGGCCGGAAGCTTTGACGCGCGGACAGAAGGCGAAACGGCGCGGCCGCCGGCGCCCAAGCAAGGTGCCGGCTTAGCCGGGCACATTAGGCAGCTGCGCGATGCGGCGCGCAGCCAAGGAGGCGAATTTTGTCACCCTAAAAGGCCGGAAGGACACGCGGTTCCGTAGAACGCAAGACAAGTTAGCGGGGCTGTCCGTCTGCGCGCACGGGCTCGCCGAGGCGTAAGCCACGAGACAAACCCGAGAGTCGACCGCGCCCCGCGCGCCCAGGAAAGCGGGGAGCGCGGCACCCGCGCGAGGCCTCGAGGGCACGCAGCATCCCGGCCTGGCTCCTTCCCGACTCCATGATGTTGCGACGAGCCACGCAGCCCGAAGACCCTGGTCACGCCAGTCTCGTTGAAGAGCTCAGCGACCGCCCCGCCCAGCAAGCACATCCATTGGGGGGCGGCCGGCCACCGCGGCAGCATTGCCACGGTGGCGGCCAGTCTCCGTGCTGCGCACACCCTGTTGGCAGAACTGGCCGTGTCTCCTGGCGGCGCGCAGAGGGGGGTAGAGGGAGGGGGGAAGGCTTCTTTGAAGGAAACCGCGGGCCCCACATCTACAGACAAGGCCAGCGCCGTCTAAGAAGCGGGGGTGTTTCTAAGAAGCCCTTCCCCCCTCGCCCCTACCCCCCTTCTGCGCGTGGCTGAGTCTCAGCCTGTCTTCGGCGGCCTCGTCAGCGCCTCGTCCACGGCCTTGCCGCGGCTGCCCGTCTTCCTGCCGCTCTGCTCTGGCGCGGCAGCGGCGGGTTGCTCCGCGGCCAGACTTCAGCGGTTTTAAGCTTGCCGCGGTGC
The DNA here is from genome assembly GCA_963575745.1 of Prorocentrum cordatum. NCBI lineage: Eukaryota > Dinophyceae > Prorocentrales > Prorocentraceae > Prorocentrum > Prorocentrum cordatum. Next base: position 83,589 of record CAUYUJ010008280.1, read on the forward strand.
TCGGCCATCGCCGTCACGTACCCCTCCTCGAAAAGCTGCTTCTCATCGGGGATCAGCGCGGCCCAACGCTGACCAGCGAGCTTCGAGATCGCGGTGATTGGCTCGGCCTCGCACTACTTTTCCACTTCGCCTCGGCATTCCGCCTTCGCCAAGAACCCGCCGTAGGCGCCGCCAGCTGGCCTTTTCCGGCGCAGCAGCGTTCTTTTTTGTCGCCTTCCGGCCATTATTGTCGCCCTTGTTGGTTCCATTGTCCTTCCTGTCTTTATGGCCCTTCTTCTCCAGGCTGCTCTTCTGGCCACCTGCGGTAAAGAAGGCCTCCGTGCTTTTGGCGTACCGGCCTCTGGCCTGATCGGATTTGCGTTGCCCCTGCCTTTTGCCCTCCTCCAGCAGCACCTTGAATCGCTCACTGGCGAGCCTCGTAAGCGCGCTGTGGCTCCCCCCCAGCTGCCTCATGAGTTCGGCGCGCTTCTTGGCCAGGGAGCGGCCGACCCCACCTGCTCCACGCTGGCCTCGGGCCCGCGGGAGACAACGGCGGGGCTCGGGAACAGAGGTGTGAGGTCCACTCAAAGCACCGTCATATCTACCGCACCTCCAAGCGAGGTCGCATCGGCCAGGGAAAGAAGAAGATGTCCAACCCCGCCACGCAGGGCACTTAGGGGAGCCTACCCGCGGCAGACTGGCTTCTTAATAAAATCGACAAGCTGGCCCTCCTGAGGCCCCACCGCCCAGGCGCCTTCACGGCCATGTTCGGCAGGTCGCGGGGACGCACTCCCTGGCCACCTGGCTGGTTGGATGTGCTGGGGCTCCGTCGCGGAGACCTGCTCCTGTCACTGCTCGACGGGCTGCACCGACGTCACCGCTGTCCCTCAGATAGTCGCGGGTGATCGCACTTGCACTAACATAACCTCAGCCCGAACGTCTTGAGCCAAACTGGCCGAGGAAGGACAGCGATTCTACCTTCAGGATTCTTCGACCCTTGAGGCACCCAATTACGACGCTGCCATCGCAGAGATGGATCGGGCTGTCTTCCCTGCGAGGAAACTCTGCTGCGGCGGGTGGTGGCGACCACGGCGCTCCAACGGAGGAGGCATGGGGACGAAGGAAGGCAGGCGAGGAAGGATCAGGGGCGGGAGGAACAGTGCAAGGCGAGAGGCAGGAGCAGTAGCAGCTCAGGCGGAGGCACAGGATCGGGAGCGGAGGGAGAACGAGGAGGAAGCGCTGTTTCTCTGCTCTGCGCCACCAGAGCTCAGCACACGGCGCGGCTGGCACCACAACGTGTATCTCCAGACCTCCGATGCCGCGATCTATTCAACACGTGGGCCTCGGAGATCCCGCCACCAAGGCTCGAACCTAGAAGTCGTTCGACGCGCTATAGATCCAGGAGGATAGCTGATATGTAACTGTATACCCATAGATATACGTACAAACACACATGCATACATGCATACATGCATACATGAAAGCGTGCACGCATACGTACATAAATACATTAGATTAATAAGAACGCACACCTGTTGTCATATACATACGAGCACACAGAACTGCATGCACACAGACATACATAGCTCCAGAATTGAAAGTATATAAATACATATACATACATGCATGCATACATGCATACATGCGTATAGTCGTAAACGCATGCGTACATGCATGTATGCATCCATACCTGCATGTGTATGTATACGTGCACGCATACCTACATACATAGGCAAAGTCACAGGTATATACATGCATGCATGCATGCATATATATATATATATGTATATATATATGCATGCCTGCATGAATGCATGTATATCTATGCATGCATCCATGTACATGCAAGCATTCATACAAACATACGTGCATACATACATACGTACATGTATGCATAAATCCTCGCATGTATACATACATACATGCATGCATACATGCATGCATACGTATATGTGTATAAAGAGAAAAGGTTGTAGCCTATGCATATGGATAGAGAGACACACAAACAACACATGAGAAACTGCTTGATCTCATCGCGCCCCTGCGACTGGCCTCCCGTCGCGGGTCGTTCTTGGATGGACCCGGAACCCAAGGGCGGTCCGCCGAAGTTGAGACTGAACATACCACAAAGCGCACTCCGCGGTAGAGAACGCCTGGGTCGGCGAGTCCACCACTCCGATTACCATGACAGAAGCGGGTCTGGAGGAAAAGAGTCCTGTATTCACCGCTTTCCGGCCCTGGGGACCCTCCACGGGCCCCCGGACAGTGAAGAAACGACTCGTGACGGAGAGCTCGTCCTGGAGAATGTCCTGGGATCTAGGGCCCGTGCCACTCAGGAGCCCTCACCTCCATGGCGGTCAAACTCAATCCGCAGACCTCTCCCAAACTCTATCCTGGGCCAGTTTTCCGAACCGCGTCCACCCGAGGCCACGAGGGACCCCGAGGACCAAGGAGACCCGCAGGTAGGTACGAAAGGAAAACCAAACGTCGAATAACAAGAAGACGGCGCCAAAGGTCTGGGTCTACAGCCGAGCCCGCAGCCACATCGGACCATCCGCGTGCTGCTGGTCGTGCATTCCGCGTGCGGGCCCTCGCGCGCCAGGGGCCTGCCCAGGAAGGGGCCAGCGCTGGCGCGCGCTTTTGCGCAACAGCACCGGCCCAAGAGCGGGGTGCCTGCGTCGCCTCTCCTCCTCAATTTCCTCCACCCTCCTGCAGCGACCCTAGGAACGAGCACCAGGCCAAGAAAGGCGTGCCTGCATCCCCACCTCCTCCTCATCCTCTCCTCCTCCTCCTCCTCCTCCTCCTCCTCCTCCTCCTCCTCCTCCTCATCCTCCTCCTCCTCCTCTTCTTCCTCCTTCTCCATCTCCTCCTCCTCCTCCTCATCATCATCATCATCATCATCAGCAGCAGCAGCATCATCATATCATCATCATCATCGTCATCATCATCATCATCACCACCACCACCATCATCATCATCAGCAGCATCATCATCATGATCAGCATCACCATCATCACCACCACTACCATCATCATCATCATCATCACCATCATCATCAGCTTCATCATCACCATCGCCATCATCAGCATCATCATCATCATCATCATCATCATCATCATCATCATCATCATCATCATCATCATCATCATCATCATCATCATCATTCTCATCAGCATCATCATCACCACCATCATCATCATCATCATCATCATCAGCAGCATGAGCATCCTCATCAGCAGCATCATCATCCTCGTCCGCATCCAAATCCTCATCCTCATCCTCATCCCCATCCTCATCCCCATCCTCATCCTCCTTTTGGGGGGCAAGCGCTGGTTTACTTGAGCCGTCGCGTCTTGGTGGCAACGATCTGAGAAAAAAAACAGGTCGGAACGCAACGCTCAATAAAATAAAGGTAAAGCCATGGTACTGCAGCAGCGCGCGTCGGCGAGAACCAAAATACGCAAGCCAGTTGGGATCAGCAGAGACAGTCAAGAGCATGCTGCAGCGAGTGGTGTGGCAAGAAAGACCCTCCCCCCTCATCTCCCGACCCTCCCAAAGAGCAGGCGTGGCCTTTACCGAGGGCCTACAGCGCACACGGCTGAAGTTGTTGTGCCCTGAGCTAGATTCGGGCCGATGTACCGATACCGATGCGGCACCTGTGCCGCTGGGTGCCCTCGTGGCGTCCCAGGAAAACAGGCGGGTTGGCAGCCCGATCGTCACCACAGCTCGGCGGGGCTGTGGGAGAGACTCTTGCCCTGTGGTTGGCCAGCCACAGTAGGTGCGGGCCCGCCGTACCACCCCTGAGAGGCCCGATGGGGTTACTCGAAGGGGTCCCCCGACGTGGGGGGCGCGGGAACTAAAGTCCTTGGGCAGTGGGGCCTCGGCTGCTTGAGGCCGGCGGCCAAGTGGGGGTGGTGCCGGTGGCCGTGTCTCGGGGTGGCATCTCGAGGCACCTCGCAACGGCGGCGCGGATAACGCCTGGGGCGGGTCCGTGCCGCCGTTCGTGTTGCGAGGTCCGACTGCATGTGAATTCATGCAGGCACCTTGGGCACCTCCCTTCGGGTTGTGTCGCCCAGGTGTTCTGTCCGGGCACAAAAAAAAACAATGTACCGATGCCCGTCGAGCTAGATTGCCATCGCAACGGCCTGAAACGGCGAGGAGGCCGAAGGTTTTGGCGGTCAACACGCTCGCAGCGGTCGACTCGCACGGTATGTTACTGCCCTCCTCCACCAACATCCTACCCCCCCCACGCCCCATACATCTTCGATGAAAGGGCCGATGTAAAAAAATGACCTCGAAAACCGTGCGCCGAAGGACGGTAACGAAAGTGCTGATGCGGAGGGCGGATCCACGCACACCGCATCGTATCCGAACCATTACGCCTAAAGGTCGGCGCAGGGCCAAGGAGTTCCTGATCCATCCGCCTCCAAGCTCCACCTCCAAACCTAGTCTTCCAGTGCAGTCTACATGAGCTCAAATCTTCACCTAGACTGGGCGGCAGTGCGATACGGAGTCAAAAGCATGCGAACGACGCGGGGAAGGGTGCGAAGACAGGAAGGAAGGAGACCGGCACGACAAAACCTACGTTCGTTTTTCTGGCCGCCGGAAGTCGATACAAGCAGCGGCGCTGGCGGCGCGAGCCTGTCCAGCGAAAGCCCGCCGCCCAACCCGCCCAAACATGATCAAACTCTCTTCATCATACTCACCTGAACCAACCCCGCTCCTCCTGGAGCCGCCCTACACTTCGGAAGTAGGCGCCTTGAATTGCAAGCTCAATCTCTGAGCGAGACTGTCGGCCTATAAACTCCTAAAGTTCGATTTTTCCCATTTCAACGCAAATGACCTCGACAGCAGAACCAAACCAGACGATGCCCGTCCAACATCAGATCAGACAGATCCGCTTCCCCTCGTGAGGGCTATAATCGCACCCATTGGATACAGGCTAAAATTCGATAGCGACCGTGACTTAAAGCGACCGGCCAGGTAGACGTCACCACTACCATGGAGGAGGAGGAGGAGGAGGAGGAGGAAGGAAGGGGGAAGGAAGAAGGGGAACTGCACAAACGGAGCCAACATGCGGAGCAGGTATGTTAACGTGTTATATTTGCCCCGCCCTCTGGGAGCAAGCCTAGGGACGATACGACAAATCCCCAAGGTCGTATCGGTGAAACCGGGGGCGGGGAGGAAAGGAAAGGGAAGAGGAGGACGACGAAGAGGAGGAGGGGGGAGGGAAACACTGAAAAACCGGAAGGCTGCGGCAACACGAGCAGCCCTGAGGCAAAACCCGCCCTAGGTTTTACTCGTGCAGAAGGCGCCATGTATGCGCTCAAAATTCAATATCGTGTGCCAGGAGCGGGAGGAGCAGGGGGGAGGAAGAGGAGGAAGCAGAGGAGGAGAGGGGAAGAAGAACACTAACACAAACTCCTAAACTTAGATTGTTGTCCTCCGCCTCCTCCTCCTCCTCTTCCTCCTCCCCCTCCTCCTCCTCCTCCTCCTCCACTTCATGCTGCTGCTGCTGTTCATTATCCTCCTCCTCCTCCTTCTCCTCCTCCTCCTTCTCCTGCTCCTCATGCTGCAACTCGTCCTGTTCCTCCTGCTCCTGCTCCTCCTCGTCCTCCTCCTCATCATCCTCCTCCTGCTCCTCCTCATCATCATCATCCTCCTACTCTTCATGCTGCTGCTGCCGCTGCTGCTGCTGCCGCTGCTGCTAGTTCTCCTTCTCCTTATCCCTCCTCCTCCTCCTCCTCCTCCTCCTCCTCCTCCTCCTCCTCCTCCTCCTCCTCCGCCTCCTCAACCTCCTCCACCTCATCTTCAGACCCCTCTCGCGTCGTGAAGAAACCACGATGGGAGGTTTCGGGCAATCTGTCGTTGCTTCCGCCGTTCAGAATGACGCTCTCGCCCCTGCGCGGGCCACAGTTCTGGATCCGACTCTGTCCTCGACGTGGCGGCTTCCTTCCTGTGGATACGGCTCGATGTCGAGCCTGATTTCCTCCACGCTGGCGGCGGCGATGCATCGCCAATGAATCGGCAATGCGGCCGATCCTGCGACCCATCTACTCGGATACCCTCCTGGAATCTGGCTTGCTGATCCTCCCGCTCCTTCCACTCCAGTTCCTGCTGCTGCTGCTGTTGCTGCTTGTCCTCGTTATCCTCGTTCCTTATCGGCCTCATGTTCCTCCTGCTCATCCTCGTGCCCATCCGCCACCACCCCCTCCAATCTACGCCGCTCCCCGCTTCCGACTGCGCATAACACGATGGGACCCTTTCTGGAATTCCAGGTCCGCTATCACGCGCGCCCGCGGATATAAAGAGAGAGAGAGAGAGACCATCGGCGCAATGGGAATGGATGGGTGCGAGGGGCAAGATGTCAGATGTGGCGCGAGCGTACCTGGCTGGCTTGCCTCTCCCAATCCCCCTCCCCCTCGCCCCTCCTCTTCTTCCTCCTCCTCCTCCTCCTCCTCCTCCTCCTCCTCCTCCTCCTCCTCCTCCTCCTCCTTCGCCTCCGCCTCCGCCTCCGCCTCCGCCTCCGCCTCCTCCGCCTCCTCCTCCTCCCTCCTCCCTCCCTCCCTCCCTCTGCCACCGCCCGCACGCACGCCGCCCCCCCGCGGACGCCGCGCTCGCCGGGGCGTGAGGCGGCCCGGGCGCTCGCGCGAAGGGGCCCCGCGTGCGGCGTCTAAGAGGGGGGGGCAGGACACGAAGAGGGGGAGGCGAGAGGGGAGGGGGGGGGGGGGGGGAGGGGTGGGCACGACTGCGGGGGGGGGGGGAGGGCTGGGACAGGGGGGGAGGGAGGAGGAGGAGGAGGAGGAGGAGGAGGAGGAGGAGGAGGAGGAGGAGGAGGAGGAGGAGGAGGAGGAGGAGGAGGAGGAGACCTGGAATCGGCGATACATAGCCAATAGATCGACGGCATGCCCCCGATAGCAAACCCGCATGGTCCTGGGCGGGGTGGGGCTGTCAGACCCCTTTCAGCGATCAGTGAGATAGAGAGAGTCAGAGAGGAAAAAAAAGAGAGACAGAGAGAGAGAGAGAGAGAGGGAACAAAAAAAGAGAGAGAGAGAAGAGAGAGAGCGAGACGCTGCAGTGCGCGCCGGGGCGCAGCCCTTCTGAGAGCGAAGCAGGGGGACCGTGGCCCCTCAAGTGTCGATGGGAAATACGCTCCTGAACTCCGTGGGGAGAGGGGAGGGCTCCCCGGTGGGTCGAGTAGACGGACGGGGTCGAAATAACTACGGTCTTGAACTCCGTGGGGAGAGGGAGGGGAGGGCTCCCCAGTGGGTCGAGCAGACGGACGGGGTCGGTGCATCAGACCGTTTCTGCTCGGAATGTCGGTTCGGGGTTTTCCGTGCTCGGATTGGCGGTTTCCGCGTTTCAGTGCTCGGATTACCGATTTGGGCGCTTCCGCGCTAAGGTTGCCCATGTAAGCATCGCCGATGCATTGACGACATCGGCGTTGCATCTGCGACGCCGGCGTGAAGAGAGTCGGGCTCAATATCGAGCTGCATCCCAAATTCATCGGCGATGCGGCGCGATCCACCGACACCATCTACTCGGACCCCATTGGGGAGGCCTCGAGGGAGGGAGGGGAGGGAGGGCGGCAGCGAGGGACCACCACAGGCGGCCGCGAGCACAACCACGAACCCAAAGCACCACGCCCGCCACCAGCATGACAACCACTGCTGCCACCACGACCACCGCGACGACGACTCTGAACGCGACGACCCCCACGACCACCGACGCCACGACAACGACCAGCGCCAGCACGTTTACCACCGCGACCATCATCGACCAGCACCACGACCACGACCACGACCACGGCCAGCAAGACGGGGCCATGACCACCACCACTGCCATTACCACCACCGACCCGACCGCCCCCGCCCCCAGCCGCTCCTCTCATTTCCTCTCCCTGCCCCTGCCGGGCCGCCCTTGCTGCCGCACGCACCTAGCGACTCGCCTCCTCCCTTTCCTCCTCTGTATTTCTCCTTGCAGAATTCAATGTAGTATTAGAGCTTCCACTTAGAGACGGAAAGCCTCAGGACCGGTTCTCCAAGAGGCTGTGTCCTGTAGGTGGCGTTCGTTGTGGCTCGGGACCCGGGACAATAACCCCAACGCCCGGGGGTCCCCCTTGGTGACGGGGGTGGGGACCCACTCGGGTGCCCCCAGGCCTTTGGGAGGGACGGAAAGAGGAAGGGAGGGAGAGAGAGAGAGAGGGAGGGGGAGGTGGGGGAGGGAGGAGGGAAGAGTCGCGAGCCAGGGAGAGCACAGTGAGGAGGGAGGAGGGAGGAGGGAGGAGGGGAGCGTGGGGAGGAGGAGGAGGAGGAGGAGGAGGAGGAGGAGGAGGAGGAGAAGGAGTAGGAGGGATGAGGAAGGAGGGGAGGATGGAGGGAGGAAAGGGGAGGGAGGGTAGGAAGGAGGGAGTGAGAGAGACGCGGAGCTGCGGGAGTAGCAGGGGGAGGAGCAGTGAGGAGGATCACGACCGCGGCAACACCGAGAAGAAACGAGACGGAGAGCGAGGAGAGCGGACCGGGGTGGAAGAGGGAAGGGAAGGATGGTGCGAGAGGCGCGCGAGGAGGCGGGAGGCGGGAGGGGGCGAGGGGGGCAAGGCCGAGCGGGCGGCCGACGCGCTCAGCTGCCACCCTCTGCACCACCGCCGCCCTGCTCCTCCATCGCCTTGCAGAGCACCTCGCGGCCGACGCGGGACTCGGGGGCAGAGGGGCCCTCTGGCCGGGGGCTCGCTCCCGGGCGGCCCACCCTGCTGTCCCCACCCTTTGTCTTCCCCCCCTTGCCCCCATCCCCCCTCCTGTCTCCCCTGCTTCACCCCTCGCCACCGTCTTCCTGCCTCCGACGTCGCACTTACTTTCGTGACGCGGACCCCGGTGATCTCCACCCCTTCCCCAGAGACGGCTTTCCATCCCGAGTCGCTTCATGTCGGCCACAGGGCCAGAAGACGGCCTCCGGGAGCCGAAAGCCCGAAGCCGCCCCCAGGGGACCCCCAAGAAGGCCTCCAGAAGTGGTAATCACTGATTCTCCATACGTTGTCGACTGAAATTTCGCGCCCCCCCTCCCAGCGGGGGGAGGCCTCCAGCGCGTCGCTGCCAGGCGCCGCCCCGGCGAGCGATCTGGGGTCCAGGCCCAGCGCGGCCAGGAGCATGGGGAGCTGGTCGGAGTGGATGGCCTGCGGCCAGGGCAGAGAGGAGAGGCAGGAGAGGGAGGAGGAGGCAGGAGGGAGAGGAGGCGGGAGGGGTGGGGAGGAGGATGGGGTCCTCCTCCAACTCCTCCTCCCTCCTCCTCCCTCATCCTCCCTCCTCTTGCCTCCTCCCCCTGCCCCCCATCCTCCTCCTTCACTCCCCCTCTCCCTGCCCCCCTCCCTCCCAGCTCGTACCTGCGACGCACGTCGACCAGGCAGTGTGGGAGGAATCCAGGAGGTACCGAGCTCCAAGCAAGAGCTCCCCTGCCAAGCTCCCCCACCCACCCACACCGCCCCCCAGCTCTTAAGTGCCAGAGCTGTCGCAGCAAGGCCGCCTCCGAGCCCTCTCCGCCAGAGGGCTGCGGCCGAAGCTTCCACGTGCCAGCTCACCAGGAGCACGCCAGCCAACCAGCCTCCCCCCCTCTCCTTCTTCTCCTCCCCCCTCCTCCTCCTCCTCCTCCTCCTCCACCTCCATCAGAGGAGAGAGAGAGAGAGAGAGAAGAAACAACAATAATCCGCCGACCCCTTGGGTCATCGGCGTGTGAGATGCTTCCCCCTCCCCAAACCCCTCCCCCGTGGAGGGGGGGGGTGCCCACCACGAGCGACTCACGACGCTCCTCCGGGCCCAAAAGGCCCAAATACGGGCCAAGAAGGCCCCAAGAGGCCTCCCAGACGTTCCAAGAGGCCCCCAGACGCCCCAAGAGACCGCCTAGACGCCCTAAGAAGCGCCCAAGAGGCCCCAAGAGGCTTCCAAGACGCCCCACGAGGGCTCCAAGACGCCCGAAGAGACCTCCAAGACGCCCCAAGAGACCTCCAAGAGGCCCCCGAGGAGCGCCCCAAGAGGCCAAAATCGTTGATTTTCATTTGTTTTTTTCAACGTTTTCGTCATTTTCGCCTTTTCGGCCTTCCGACGCTCCAAGACAGCCCAAGAAGCTCCCAAGACTGCTCCAAGACGGCACAAGAGGCCTCCACGACGCCCCCAAGACGGCCCAAGAGAGCCCCCAGACGGCCCAAGAGCCGCCCAAGGCGGCCCAAGAGAGCCCCCAAGACGAGAAATAAAAAGAAAAGAAAAACAAAAAAAAAGCAAGAAAAGGAAAAATAACAAGAAACAAACAAAAAAAAAAAAAACAAACAACACAAAATACGGAAAATAAAACAAGACATAAAAAACAAAAACAAAAAAATAACAAACATTACGCAAACCCGAAAAAGCAATAAAACAAAAAAAAAGAAAACAAGGAGGTGAGTCGAGCAAAAGTCATAAAGAACAGGAAGCTGGAAACAAAAGAAACTAATCAAAACAAGAAAAAAAAAAAAACACACCGACACAAACGAAACAAAACAGTGTTAAACAAAAGAAACAAAGCACAACCCAACACAAGAAAAAACCAAAGACCAGAACCGACCTCACAAATACAAACAACAAGTCACCCAAATAAAATGACAAAAACGGCCCAAGAGCCGCCCAAAACGGCCCAAGAACCTCCCGGAGACGGGCCCAAGAGGGGTTCCAGAGAGAGACCACGCACCAGAAAACCCAGCCTTACGCCCCAAGAGGCCCTCAGGAGGCCCCAAGAGGCCCCAAAGAGGCCCCAATAACCCCCCAAGAGGCCCCCAAGACGTTCCAAGAGGCGCCCAAGAAGCCACAAAGAGGCCCCAAAACGGCCCCCCAAGAGCCTTCGAAACTGCTCCAAGAGGCCCGCAAGAAGCCCCCCCGCAAGATCCCAACGGACATCTCCGAACACACCAGTTTTTCGAGTCGCGCCCAGCCCCATAACCCGGAGCCTCATCTCAGTGTCCCCCTCCTCCTCCTCTTCCTCCTCCTGCTACACTTCCTCCTCGTTCCCCTCCTCCTCTTCCTGCCCCGCTTCAGCTCATCCTCACCGATGCTTCTCCCCCCCATTTTCCGCCTCATCCCCCATCCTCCTCTTCCCGTCCTCCCTTTTCTGCCCAGTACGCGCAACCGATTGGGCATCCTTTGCACGTCTTGCACTTTAGGGTGCCCTTCTTTGCGTCGCGCGGGACATTGTGCGTGTCGGGGAACGCCGACTTTGGTAGTCCTCTCTTGCACGCGCCGCTGCACTGATAAGCCTGGCAACTGCGCGCTGTGAACCCGAGTTCCTCGCAGCTTCTGCACACCACTTTAGCTCCTTTCGCCGCTCGATGATGTTCCGAGATCATCGGCGTGTGAGATGCTTCCCCCTCCCCAAACCCCTCCCCCGGGAACCTGGTCCGGTCGATTTGGAGGGGGGGGGGTGCCCACCACGAGCGCGTCACGGGGCTTTTCCGGGCCCAAGAGGGCCCAAAGACGGGCCGAGAAGGCCCCAAGAAGCCTCCCAGACACCCCACGAGGGCCCCGAGACGCCGAAAAATCGCTCGAAGACGCTCAAAATGGCTTCCAGACGCCCCAAGATGCCTCCAAGACGCCCCAAGAGGCTTCCAAGAGGCCTCCCAAGAGGCCCCAAAAGGCGAGAATCGTTGATTCTCATTGGTTTTTTCAGAATGTTTTTGGCTTTCTCACCTTTTCGGGCTTCCGACGCTCGAAGACGGCCCAAGAGGCCCCCAAGACCGCCCCAAGACGGCCCAAGAGGCCTCCAAGACGGCCCAAGCAGGCCCAAGACGGCCCAAGAGGACCCCAAGACGGCCCAAAAGAGCCTCAAGACAGCCCAAGAAGGCCCCAAGAGAGCCCCAAGGCCAGCCCAAGAGGGGCCCAAGAGGGAGATCACGAAGCGAAAAAAACAGCTTTCCGCCCCAAAAGGCCCCCAGGAGGCCCCAAGAGACCCCCAAGAGGCCCCAAGATGCCCCCAAGAGGCCCAAAAAAGGCCCCAATAAGCCCCAAAACAGCTCCCCAGGTGCCTCCAAACTGCCTCCAGCAGGCCCCCGAGAGGCTTCTCACGAGATCCCAACGAATATCTGAGAGGCCTCTGAACCACAACTCAGGCACGGTGGCGGGATGGGCCGACTACTGGGAGGAGGAGCAAAGACGACGACGATAGGAATGCGGGGGATAAAGTCGGGCCATGACGCCCCCAAGACGTCCAAGATTGCCTCCAAAAAAAAACAAGGGGTCGGCGGTGTGGCGTAAGCCTAAAGAATAACAACAGCAGCAGCAACAACAACAATCATGTTAAGACTGTTCGCCTTTCTCTGCTCGAATGTCCAATAACTCGTATTTCCCAAACCCTCGATACCCGCCCTCTTCGTCTTCGATCGAACCCCTTTTGGGGGGTATACCTTTCTTCCCTACAGGCCGGGCCCCGGCAAGCGGCGGGGCGGCCACGGACCGTCGGCCTGGCCAGCGGCAGCGCTAATCGGCGGGGCGGCCGCGAACCGTCGACCCGACCCCAAGAGGGACGGACAGGGGACCGACCACGACGACGACGACGGCGTCGACGACGACGTCGACGACGACGGCGACGACGACGGACGACGACGACGACGACGACGACGACGACAACGACGACGACGACGGCGACAACGAGGACGAGCGAAAGCGAGAGCGAGAGAGAACGACAGCAGGGCCACGAAGGACACGAAGTAGGCCACGAAGGGCGACAGCGGGGACACGAAGTGAATGCGTATAGGGCCGTAGAGAGCGCGAACGAGCGGGGGCCACGAAGGACAGACAATGCGGGGCCACAGAAGGCAACGATGGGGCCACTGAGGGTAGCAACTGGGCCACGTAGGACAGTGAGGGGACCACAAACGGCGACAGCGGGGCCACGAAAGGCATGCACATGGGACCACAACGGGCGCGAACGAGCGGGAACCACGAAGGGCATACGTATGTTGGGCCGCGGACGGCAAGGACGGGGCCACTGAGGGCAGCAACGGGGCCGCGAAGGGCAGCAAGGGGGCCGCGAAGGGCGACAGCGGGGCCACGAAGGGCATGCATATGGGGCCACCACGGGCGCGAACGAGCGGGGGCCACGAAGGGCATACATATATGGGGCCACGAAGGGCAGCGAGGGGGCCACGAAGGGGTGCAACGGGGCCACGAAGGGCAGCGACGGGGCCACGAAGGGCTGCAACGGAACCACGAAGGGCTGCAACGGGGTCACGAAGGGCAGCGAGGGGGCCACGAAGACGAAGGGCTGCAACGGGGCCACGAAACAAAGCGAGGGGGCCACGAAGGGCTACAACGGGGCCACGAAGGGCAGCGAGGAGGCCACGAGGGGCTGCAACGGGGCCACGAAACAAAGCGAGGGGGCCACGAAGGGCTGCAACGGGGCCACGAAACAAAGCGAGGGGGCCACGAAGGGCTGCAACGGGGCCACGAAGGGCAGCGAGATCCCGATTCCTAGGTAATCTGTGAGGGAGTCCTAAGCGTGAGCGCGACTCCTGGGTGCCTGGGAGTCGGGAGCGCGGCGCTCGAGTAAATTGCAAGAAATTCCAACGCAAGGGCGCTATTCGTCAGTAAATTGCGAGCAAGTCTCCAGCGAGAGCGCGACTCCAGAGCGCCGAGAGAGCGATTCCTGAATAAATTGTAAGGAAGTCCCAAGCGAGAGCGCGATTCCATAATAAAATGCGAAGGAGTCTCGGGCGGGAGCCGGGGTCCTGGCTGTTGTTGTTGTAACCCGGGGGCCAGGGGCGCAGTTTGAGCATCAAGACTTCTCCTGCCAAAAAACAGGGTGCGAGCGTCGAGGGGCACATTTTGATTGAGAAAAATAATTAACCCGGTGAGGGGAGATCAACAATAATTATCCTTCAGAATGAGAACTCAACAACAACAACAACAACAAGGCAAAACAACCTGCTGGTGTACCCGGAGCCGGTCCACCAGTTCGCTGTTTTGCTCCATGTAGCGAAACAACCCACTGGTGTACCAGGACCCCCCCCCCCCCCCCCCCCCGCAACGCAACGCAACGCAACGCAACACGGCTGTATGAGCAGCCTCTGTTGCGTTGTGTTCCGTTGCGCGGGCAGGTGGGGGGTGTGTGACCCTACGGGAGCTCCCACCTGTATGGGATCCACTACGGATCCTATACGGAACTGTATCAGGATCCCATACGGATCTATAACGGACTGTATGGGACCCCTACGGAGCCTATACAGACTGTATGGGATCCCCTACGGATCCTAGACGGACTGGTATGGGATCCCATAACGGGTCCTATACGGCTGTATGGGAATCCCAATACGGCATATCCCTAGAACGACTGATGGGATGCCCATACTGATCCTATACCGACTGTAGGGGGGAAAAAAAAAAAAAAAAAAAAGAAAACAAAAGAAAAACAAAAATCCCATACGGATCCTATACAGACTGTATGGGATCCCATACGGATCCTAGACGGACTGTATTGGATCCCATACGGATCCTATACGGCCTGTATGGGATCCCATACGGATCCTATACGGCCTGTATGGGATCCCATACGGGTCCTATACGGCCTGTATGGGATCCCATACGGATCCTATACGGCCTGTATGGGATCCCATACGGATCCTATACGGACTGTATGGGATCCCATACGGATCCTATACGGCCTGTATGGGATCCCATACGGATCCTAGACGGACTGTATAGGATCCCATACGGATCCTATACGGACTGTATGGGATCCCATACGGATCCTATACGGACTGTATGGGATCCCATACGGATCCTATACGGACTGTATGGGATCCCATACGGATCCTATACGGACTGTATGGGATCCCATACGGATCCTATACGGACTGTATGGGATCGCATACGGATCCTATACGGACTGCATGGGATCCCCTACCGATCCGATACGGACTGTATGGGATCCCCATACGGATGCTATGCGGACTGTACGGGGTCTCATACGGATCCTATAAGGACTGTATGGGATCCCTTACGGATCCTATAAGGATTGTATGGGATCCCCTACGGATCCTATCCAGACTGTATAGGATCCCATACGGATCCTACACAGACTGTATAGGATCCCATACGGATCCTATACAGACTGTATGGGATCCCCTACGGATCCTATACAGACTGTATGGGATCCCCTACGGATCCTATACAGACTGTATGGGGTCCCATACGGATCCTATACGGACTGTATGGGGTCCCATACGGATCCTATACAGACTGTATGGGATCCCCTACGGATCCTCTACGGACTGTATGGGATCCCATACGGATCCTATACGGACTGTATGGGATCCCATACGGATCCCATAAGGACTGTATGGGAACGCATACGGATCCTATACGGACTGTATGGGATCCCATACGGATCCTATACAGACTGTATAGGATCCCATACGGATCCTATACGGACTGTATGGGATCCCATACGGATCCTATACGGACTGTATGGCATCGCATACGGATCCTATACGGACTGTATGGGATCCCATACGGATCCTATACGGACTGTATGGGATCCCATACGGATCCTATACGGATTGTATGGGATCCCCTACGGATTCTATATAGACTGTATGGGATCCCCTACGGATCTATAACGGACTGTAGGGGATCCCCTAAGATCCTATGCGGCTGTATGGGATCCCCTACGGATCCTAGACGGACTGTATAGGATCCCATACGGATCTCCTCCTCCTCCTCCTCCTCCCCCCTCCCCTTCCCCCTCCTCCTCTTCCTCCTCCTCCTCCTCCTCCTCCAGGGTTGATGTAGACATGCCACTTAGGGAGGCGTGAGAGGAGGAGAAGCGGGTTGGGCCTTCTGTATATCCGTCCGTGCCCAGGACGTAGGAAGAACAAGGGAAAGAATGACAAGAAGGAGGGAGGTTACATCGAAAGCACTGTTTGTAGAATGCCAGAAACGCGTGACCCAACAATAAGTGCGTGAGGAGAACATGACCCAGTACTGTCGAGGAATGCGCCAGGGCTGATGTACACATGCCAGCTTAGGGAGGCGTGAGAGGATGAGAAGCGGGTTGGGCCTTTTATATCCGTCGTGCCCAGGACGTAGGAAGAACAAGCAGAAAGAGGTGACAAGAAGGAGTGCGGTTACATCGCAAGCACTGTTTGTAGAATGCCACAAACACGTGACCCGATAATAAGTGCGCGAGGGGAACATGACCCAGGACTGTCGAGGAATGCTCCAGCGCTGATGTAGACACGCCAACAAAGAGGAACATATGAACGGGTTGGGCCTTTTATATCCGTCGTGCCCAGGACGTTGGCAGACAAAACGGAAACAAATGTAATGGATGAGGGAGGTTACATGGGAAACGCTCTCCGTGGAACGCCACATGACTGTCGAGGAATGCGCCAGGGCCGATGTGAACACGCCAGCAAAGCGGAAAATATGAACGGGTTGGGCCTTTTATATCCGTCGTGCCCAGGACGTGGGAAGAACAAGCGGAAATAGGTGACAAGAAGGAGGGAGGTTACATCGCACGCTGTTTGTAGAATGCCGCAAATACGTGAGCCAACAATAAGCGCGTGAGGAGAACATGACCCAGGACTGTCGAGGAATGCGCCTGGGTTGATGTAGACATGCCAGCTTAGGGAGGCGTGAGGGGATGAGAAGCGGGTTGGGCCTTTTATATCCGTCGTGCCCAGGACGTAGGAAGAACAAGCGGAAAGAAGTGACAAGGAGGAGGTAGGTTACATCGCAAGCACTGTTTGTAGAATGCCACAAATACATGACCCGATAATAAGTGCGCGAGGGGAAATGACCCAGGACTGTCGAGGAATGCTCCAGCGCTGATGTAGACACGCCAACAAAGAGGAACATATGAACGGGTTGGGCCTTTTATATCCGTCGTGCCCAGGACGTTGGCAGACAAAACGGAAACAAATGTAATGGATGAGGGAGGTTACATGGGAAACGCTCTCCGTGGAACGCCACATGACTGTCGAGGAATGCGCCAGGGCCGATGTGAACATGCCAGCAAAGCGGAAAATATGAACGGGTTGGGCCTTTTATATCCGTCGTGCCCAGGACGTGGGAAGAACAAGCGGAAATAGGTGACAAGAAGGAGGTGGGTTACATCGCACGCTGTTTGTAGAATGCCGCAAATACGTGAGCCAACAATAAGCGCGTGAGGAGAACATGACCCAGGACTGTCGAGGAATGCGCCAGGGTTGATGTAGACATGCCAGCTTAGGGAGGCGTGAGGGGATGAGAAGCGGGTTGGGCCTTTTATATCCGTCGTGCCCAGGACGTAGGAAGAACAAGCGGAAAGAAGTGACAAGGAGGAGGTAGGTTACATCGCAAGCACTGTTTGTAGAATGCCACAAATACATGACCCGATAATAAGTGCGCGAGGGGAACATGACCCAGGACTGTCGAGGAATGCTCCAGCGCTGATGTAGACACGCCAACAAAGAGGAACATATGAACGGGTTGGGCCTTTTATATCCGTCGTGCCCAGGACGTTGGCAGACAAAACGGAAACAAATGTAATGGATGAGGGAGGTTACATGGGAAACGCTCTCCGTGGAACGCCACATGACTGTCGAGGAATGCGCCAGGGCCGATGTGAACATGCCAGCAAAGCGGAAAATATGAACGGGTTGGGCCTTTTATATCCGTCGTGCCCAGGACGTGGGAAGAACAAGCGGAAATAGGTGACAAGAAGGAGGGAGGTTACATCGAACGCTGTTTGTAGAATGCCGCAAATACGTGAGCCAACAATAAGCGCGTGAGGAGAACATGACCCAGGACTGTCGAGGAATGCGCCAGGGTTGATGTAGACATGCCAGCTTAGGGAGGCGTGAGGGGATGAGAAGCGGGTTGGGCCTTTTATATCCGTCGTGCCCAGGACGTAGGAAGAACAAGCGGAAAGAAGTGACAAGAAGGAGGTAGGTTACATCGCAAGCACTGTTTGTAGAATGCCACAAATACATGACCCAACCATAAGTGCGTGAGGAGAACATGACCCAGGACTGTCGAGGAATGCTCCAGCGCTGATGTAGACACGCCAACAAAGAGGAACATATGAACGGGTTGGGCCTTTTATATCCGTCGTGCCCAGGACGTTGGGCAGACAAAACGGAAACAAATGTAATGGATGAGGGAGGTTACATGGGAAACGCTCTCCGTGGAACGCCGCGGGACTGTCGAGGAATGCGCCAGGGCCGATGTGAACATGCCAGCAAAGCGGAAAATATGAACGGGTTGGGCCTTTTATATCCGTCGTGCCCAGGACGTGGGAAGAACAAGCGGAAAGAGGTGACAAGAAGGAGGGAGGTTACATCGCACACTGTTTGTAGAATGCCACAAATACGTGACCCAGCAATAAGCGCGCGAGGAGAACATGACCAAGGACTTTCGAGGAATGCGCCAGGGTTGATGTAGACATGCCAGCTTAGGGAGGCGTGAGAGGATGAGAAGCGGGTTGGGCCTTTTATATCCGTCGTGCCCAGGACGTAAGAAGAACAAGCGGAAAGAAGTGACAAGAAGGAGGTTGGTTACATCGCAAGCACTGTTTGTAGAATACCACAAATACATGACCCAACCATAAGTACGTGAGGAGAACATGACCCAGGACTGTCGAGGAATGCTCCAGCGCTGATGTAGACATGCCACCCTAGGGAGGGGTGAGAGGATGAGAAGCGGGTTGGGCCTTTTATATCCGTCGTGCCCGGGACGTAGGAAGAACAAGCGGAAAGAGGTGACAAGGAGGAGGGAGGTTACATCGCAATCACTGTTATTGGAATGCGCCAAGACTGGCATCCTAAATTACGCGTCTGCATGTAGGACAAAACGCAACCAAAACGCAATGACTCGAGGGCTATAAAAAAGAGCACGGTAAGAGGTTACCACCTTGAAACACTGGCAATGTGTTTGCGACGATACTTCTGAGCTTTTTTCAACCGAACTCCTGATGCGGGCAATCACGGCAAATACACGCGATACGCCGACCACGCTCCGTGGGGCACCCTCTGCCGGGACGAGTGGATTGCCATTGCTTCCAGCAGCTCCGCTACTTCCAGCCCCGTCAAGCGGAAAGAGGTGACAAGAAGGAGGGAGGTTACATCGCACAGCGTCGCTTGTGCATCGGGGCCCCCCATGAATGCCACAAATACGTGACCCAGCAATAAGCGCGCGAGGAGAACATGACCAAGGACTTTCGAGGAATGCGCCGAGGGTTGAGGTCAGACATGCCAGCTTAGGGAGGTGTTGAGGATGAGGCGGGTTGTCCATCCCAACAACGCGCACCACCACCCACCCTCTGGTGGATTCCGCCCCACAGCGACGGGCCTCTGGGTGTCCATCACAGAGCGCGCGGGCGCCGTGGCCGGGCGCAGCTCGAGGGGCGGCGCGCCTGGCTCAGGCTGCCGTGCCTGGCTCCAGCTGCGTCGTCGTCGTCTCCGCCGTCGTCTCCGTCGTCGTCGTCGTCTCCGCCGTCGTCTCCGTCGTCGTCGTCGTCGTCGTTGTCGTCGTCTCCGTCGTCGTCATCGTCGTCGTCGTCGTCGCGCCTGGCTCCGGCTGCGTCGGTGGCGGCGTGCTTGGCTCCAGCTCCGTCGGCGTTGGCGCGGCGGGCGGGTCCAGCTGCGTGGGCGCCAGGCAGGGGTCTGCCTGCGTGGGCGCGTCCACCTGCGTGGGCGCCGGGCAGGCGGCCATGGGCGCGTCCAGTTCCGCTGGCGCAGCGGGCGGGTCCAGCTGCATGGGCGCCGGGCAGGCGGCCATTGGCGCGGGGAGGTCCAGCTGCGTGACGGGATCCTGCTGCGTGGGCGGCGCCTCCATCCGCGCCAGAGCGTCCGCCTCCATGGCCTTCCGCTTCCGGGTCTGCCAGCGGATGCTCATGGCGGCCGCAAGGCGGCTCACGTCTGGAACGTACTCCTTGTCCTTGCGCCGCTGGTCCTCGAACGCCGCCGCCGCCTGGCAGAAAGCCCCCCACCTGTCGTAGGTGCTCATCATGACCTTCCATTGGCCGTCCTGATGTAGTGGCGCATATGCGCTCGCCCTGCATCCGTCTTGGCCGTCACTGCGCCGCGACTAGGGATCTCCTCCTTGAGGGTCCTCCATGTGGGGTCGATCAAGTTCGTGCTTGCCACTGCCGGGCGCTTCCAGCCCGTCGCGACGTTCCCGATAACTTCCACGGACCGGGAAAACTCGGGCACCGGCTTCCTAGAGTGATTCACGGCGTGCGCGTCCACGATGCCCACGGGGAGCGGGCGCTTCATGTACGCCCTGGCGGAGTCTGTCATCTGGACCATGTTGCTCCTCTCGTTGAACACGTCCTTGCACGCGCGGGCCCAGAACTCGTCCGTGAGCGGCGGCAGCCGCCCCTCCCCGCGGCTTTCCGTGATGCCGACCTCGCGCAGCCAGAGCTTCTCTGGGGCCCCCCTCTGGTAGATGCCGAGCCACACCCAGAACTTGTACACTTTCTCCTCGCCCTCCATCTGGCTCCAGGAGAAGAAGCACGACTCGTCGGCCTCGAAATCGCTGGTCTCGCCGCCGGGGAGCTGCCCGAAGATGATGGTCTGTTGGCGGCGTTCGGCGTCCGCCGCCATGATGGCGCGGGCCTTCTTGTAGAAGGCTCCGACCACCTGCTCCGATAGCCCCAGCTGCTTGCAAGTAGCCGTGACGGGCATGTCTTCCACGCAGTTCCAGAACGCAACGACTTGGTCCGTGAGGCTGGTGGACCCCCCTCCCAAGCGGTGGAATATCAACGACCCTGACGCCACGCTGTACCTCGTCATGCACTGCTTGCAACGATCCGCCGCCGCGACTGCAGCGGCACGCGTGTATCGGGCCCTTTCGCTCCTCGAGAGGCAAGAAGTAAGCCACCCGACGCATCGAGCCCAAGATGCTTTCAGATTCGTAACCAAGTCCATGCGTTTCGGCCTTGCAGGAGGAGGAGGAGGAGGAGGCGAGGAGGAGGAGGAGGAGGAGGAGGAGGAGGAGGAGGAGGAGGAGAGGAGGAGAAGGAGGAGGAGGAGGAGGAGGAGGTAGGAGGAGTAGGAGGAGGGAGGAGGAGGAGGAGGAGGAGGACAAGGACGAGGAGGAGGAGATGGAGGAGGAGGAGGCAGAATCGCGCGGCAGCGGCACTGGATACCACACTGTGTGCACCGTCACGTCGCTGGCGCCCGCGTTCTTCCTGGCGTGCAGGCTCCCGAGGACGCACTGGGTGGTGCTCCGTTCCCATGCCGAGCCCTTCCCCTCCCCCCGCGCGAACAGCCGCGCCCCTCGCCGCAGCGCGCGGGAGAGAGAAGAGAAGGGCTCGGCGCCCCCTGCATCGTGGGGCAGGAGCGCACGTGCCTCGGATGCAGGCCATCGTGAAATCTCTGGGGTTCATGCGGAGCAGCGCCTTGACGGTGCGCGCGGGCTGCACCATGCTGCGCTGCGCGGGGCGCCCCTCGTAGGCAACGCTGCGCTGTTTCAGGCTGACGTACTTCAAGTGTGTCACGATCTTGCCCTTCTTCCCAGCGTGCTCTCGCGCCCTGGCCACCAACTCCCTCTCGCGGGCCTGCAACCTGACAGCCTCTGGGCGCGCCGTGCACGTCGTAGTGCGGTGGTCGACGCTGCCACAGGCCCAGCAATGCTGCAATTTCCTCTTACCCTGGGACCCACGTCCCTGCCGCGGCTTCTTGCCTTTCCTGTTGCGCAAAGCAGGAAGCGCAGGCGGCGGCGGCGGTGGGGAGGCCTCCACGACGGCCAGGGTGGCGCGCGCCTCGGCCTCCTGGAGGGCGTGGAGGTGCGCGATCTCACGGTGCACCTGGGGCGGGGGCAACCCCTCCGCCGCTGCTTGCTCGGCGGCCGCTCTCCTCTCGTCCGCTCTCTGCAGCACCTTCTGAGCGGCAGGGCCTCGCATGGCGAGCGCGAGGTCAGTGGCGGGCCCCAGGACGCCGGCCTCTTCCATAGCTTGTTTCAGCGTGGGCCTGGCATCCAAGAGGCCTTTCGTGTTCACGATGTAGGCCAGGTAGTCCGGATGGTCCGTCCAAACAGTCTGGAGGGTCTTGCGCCCGTGCTTGCCGAAACCCAAGACGTAGTCGAACCCCCGGCCCTGGCCCGCCTGAGCGCTGGCGGGCTCTGGGTCGCTGGCGCCCTCGGCGCCCTCGATCCCGGCTGAGCCTGACGCCGCAGGCGCGGCAGCTGCGGCGCGGGCCTCCCGAGACGCCTTCCTGACGGGAACACAAGAGGTGACGACGCCGATGCCGACGCCGACGACGACGACGACAACGACGACGGCGGCGGCGGCGGCGCCGAAGGTGACGACGACGACGGCGACGACGACGACGACGACGACGGCGGCGACGGCGAGGGCGACGGCGCCGACGCCGAGGCCGAGGCCGAGGGCGACTCCGAATCCACAGCCCCCGTTGTACTGCGGTCCTTCTCTTGGTGAGCTGGGCCAGCCGCGCCGCGTCGCCATCCGCCTGGATTTCCCGGTACCAGCGGATCTCCTCCTCGCGCTCTTCGGGACTCATCTCGCGCATTGCATGCTTGGACCTGCTTTTGTGGGTCCGCCCCGAAGGGAAGCGATCCCCTGGCCCACACACCAAGCACACCAGGATCCCAGCAAGCTGCTTCTTGAAAGCATCGCTGAGGTCTGATTCGTCGGCTGGGGCAGCCGTGTCTGGCTGTTCTGGCGGAAGCTGGGGCGCGTCGGCGGGAACGCGCGGCATACCTCCCCGCAAGCACAGCCCGAGGTCTAATGTGGACTCGTTCTGGGTGTTGTAGTCCGAAAACGCTACTCGAGCCCACAGCTACGGTGAGGATGATGGTTGTGATGGCAATCGCGCAGCTTCGTTAAGAGCGGTACTGCTGCGCGGTAAGGATGCAAGCCCCTTGGGCGCCGAAGTTGTCGCTTTTGTGAGCGGTGCACGGCCATCGATAACTGCTAAGGATGGATCGAAGAGGCAAGGCTGCAAGGGTATCCTTGGAAACCTTGTCATCCTTACTGTGCCCTGTAACCGTGCGGAAACATCGTCGGCCAATCGCGATAGTATCCGTCACCGCGCCACAACTGCTGAGTGGCATGCCCTCCGGTCCATTCGAATCCTCTGAATTGAATATTGCAACTATCCATTACAGACCTCAGACAACGCATTTCACGGAAGCCTTAGGCATCCAAGGAAGCCTTAGGAACCCTCAGGAACCATCAGAATCCAAGAAGAACCCTGAGGAACCCTCAGGAACCATCAGAATCCAGAAACTCAGGGGGTCCAAACGACCCCATTTTTCAGGCTGCGTCCAGCCGTGGCGACGAGGGGCCCCTCCCGAAGGCCAACTCCCAGTGTCTCAAGCTCTGCCTCTGTCTCTGTCTCTGTCTCGGTCTCTGTCTCTGTCTCTGTCTCTGTCTCTGTCTCTCTCTCTCTCTCTCTCTATCTCGCTCTCTCTCTCTCCCTCACCTCCCTCTCCTCCTCTCTCTCCTCTCTCTCCTGCTCATACACCTCCTCCTCCTCCTCCTCCTCCTCCTCCTCCTTCTCCTCCTCCTCCTCTCTCCTCCTCTCTCTTTCTCTCTCTCTCTCTCTCTCTCTCTCTCCCTCCCTTTCTCTCTCTCTCTCTCCTCCTCCTCCTCCTCCTCCTCCTCCTCCTCCTCCTCCTCCTCCTCCTCCTCGTCCTCCTCCCCCTCCGACGACAACGACGAACAATGCACACGCCCAAGCGATAACGAGGACCGCTGTCCCAGGTCCCCAGGGTCCGAGCCACGCCTGGGAGCCGGCTAACCACGAAAATAACCTCGAATGTTGATATCGCAAGAAGCGGTACGCGCAGGAGCAGAAAGAAGAAGAGATGGACCCCTGTAGGGGTCCCATGGGAATCCTATGGAATCCTATGCGTGTCCTATGGGAATCCTATGGAAACCTGTCGGGGTCCTATGGGAGTCCGATGGAACCCTGTAGGGGTCCTAAGGGAGTCCTATGAAACCCTGTAGGCGTCCGATGGGAGTCCTATGGAACCCTGTAGGGGTCCCATGGGAGTTTTAAGGAACCCTGTCTGGGTCGTATGGGAGTCCTATGAAACCCTGTAGGGGTCCTATGGGCCTCCCATGGAACCCTGTAGGGGTCCTATAGGAGTCCGATGGAACCCTGTACGGGTCCTATGGGCACCCGATGGATCCCTGTAGGGGTCCTATGGGAGTCCGATGGAACCCTGTACGGGTCCTATGAGAATCCGATGGAACCCTGTAGGGGTCGTATGGGAGTCCGATGGAACCCTGTACGGGTCCTATGGGGGTCCCATGGAACCCTGTCCGGGTCCTATGGGAACCCGATGGAACCCTGTCCGGGTCCTATGGGAACCCGATGGATCCCTGTAGGGGTCCTATGGGAGTCCTATGAAGCCCTGTAGGGGTCCTATGGGAGTCCTATGGAACCCTGTCGGGGTTCCATGGGAGTCTTCAGGAACCCTGTCTGGGTCGTATGGGAGTCCTATGAAACCCTGTAGGGGTCCTATGGGAGTCCCATGGAACCCTGTAGGGGTCCTATAGGAGTCCAATGGAACCCTACACGGGTCCTATGGGAATCCGATGGAACCCTGTAGGGGTCCTATGGGGGTCCGATCCAACCCTGTGCGGCTCCTACAAAAGTCCAATGGAACCCTGTACGGGTCCTATAGGAATCCTATGGAACCGTGTAGGGGTCCTATAGGAATCCTATGGAACCCTGTAGGGGTCCTGTGGGAGCCCTATAGAACCCTGTACGGGTCCCTGTACGCCCCGCGGGGGGGCGCGCGGGGAGAGCGTTGCGTTGCGTTGCGCTGCGTTGCGCGGGGGGGGGGGGGGGGGAGGGGCCGGTCCGCCAGCAACAACAACAACAACAACAACAACAGCAGCACTAACACAAACAACAACAGCAGCAACACAAACAACACCAACAACAACACCAACAACCACAACAACAACAACAACACTCATTTTAATTATGTTCGCTCTTATCTGCTCGCGCGTACCTCGCCACGTATATCTCAAACCCCCGATACCCGCCCTCTTCGTCTTCGATCGTACCCCCTCTGGGGGTACATCTTCTTGACCTGCCACGCGCATTGGGCGCAACCCCTAAAAGAGCAAAAGGAGGGAGAAAGGAGAGAAAGAGAGAGAGAGAGAGACAGAGAGAGAGAGAGAGAGAGCGACGAAAGAGGAAGATAGAGAGAGAGAGAAAAACAAAACAAAAACAAAAAAACGAGGAGGAAAGGACTGGGGGAAGTGAGGGAGGCAAGGGACCAGAAGGAGGGATCATAACTGCAGACGAAAGAGATGAAAAGGTGGGGGGCTTAAGAGAGGATCCGGAAAACAAGCGGCACACTCGGACGGTTGGGCCTGGCAACAGTCCCCAACGGGCGGGTCGGGCGGGCGGGGCCTGCAGACCCGCGGGCGGACCCTGACGAGCGGGTCGGGCGCGCGGGACGTGAAAACACCCGGCGAACTTCCAAACGAGCCGCCGGGCCTGCCGTCACAGGCAAGTCAGGCGGGCGGCCCCAGTCTGGCGAGCGGATCAAAGCATGAGTCCTGAATAAATTGTGGGGAAATCTCAGGCGAGAGCGCGCGGGCACATCTTTATTACTTGGCACGTGTAGTTGGCGCGGAGCAGCCCCTAAAACACGGAAAGAGGGGAGACAAGAACGGAGAGAAAGAGAAAAAGAGAGAGAGAGAGAGAAAAAGAGAGTGAGAGATAGTTGGAGGACAAGGATGAAGCACGAATGAGATTGACAGGAGGCCAGTTAAGAGCAGGAAAGCAAGCGGTTGACCTAGACGGGCGGGTGGCGGGCGGACCCCGACTGCCGCATCGGGCGGATCAGTTTGCGCCATGGCTTGAACACGATATCTTAACATAAGTGAACAGCGGGTTTCGCATGGGTTGCGCGATGAGGTTTGCCACAACAGGGGCTACGCCGGGGCCACAAAAAGGCCTACGCCGGGGCCACGAAAGTCAGCAATGGGGCCACTGAGGGCACGAGCGACTGGGGGCCACGAGGGGCGAATATATGGGCCACACAGCGCAGCGAGGGGGGCCACTGAGGGCAGCGGGGGGAGGCGCACGGGGCTACACTGACGCCACGAAGGGCAGCAATAGGGCCACTGAGGGCCCGAGCGACTGGGGGCCACGAAGGGCGTATATATGGGCCACAAAAGGCAGCGAGGGGCCACTGAGGGCATCAACGGGGCCACGAGGGGCAGCGACTGGGCCACAAGGCGAGGGGCCACGAAGGGCAGCAATGAGGCACAAAAAGGGCGCGAGCGAGTATGTGGCACGAAGGGCATGATCCTGACGGGCGGGCCGAGCGGGCAGATCGATCGTGAGCTCTGCGCGATTAGCCATGAAACTACCAGCAAGAGAGCGATTTCTAAGTAAATTTGAAGTCCCCAGCGAACGCGCGATTCCTGAATGGCAAGAGAGCGGCGCCAGAGTAAACTGCGAAGCAGTTTCAGGCGGGAGCGCGATTCTTGAGTAAATTGCGAGGAAGTCTCATGCGGGAGCGGGGGACCAGAGTATATTCCGCGGAAATATCAGTATGTAGCCGCTGTTGTTGTAAACCGGGGGCCAGGGGCACAGTTTGCGCTTCAAGACTTTCCCTGATAAAAACAGGACGCGAGCGCTGGGAGGGGCACTTCAATTGAAAAATAGAACTTGCACCGGAGGGGGGGACAACAATACTTATTCTTCAGTAGCGAAAATGTACAAACAACAACAATCATTCCAAGACTGTTCGCTCCTACCGGCCCGCGTGTCATTCACGATGCATATCCCAAACCCTGGATACCCGCCCTCTTCGTCTTCGATCGTACCCAGTTTTTGGGGGTTATATTCCTCCCTGGCCACGTGAAATTGGAAGAGCCCCTAAACAGGGAAACGAAAGAAAAAAACAATTAGCCAGACGAAGGACCCAACCATATGCAGGTGTGAGTACCGCAATTGTGATTCCCGTTTTCGGTGGTGATCCCTATGGGGCAACGAACCGTGCTAGTGGCGTGCCGAAATGAATGGCGCGGTGCACAACGCGAACGAAAACGATTGATCTGAGCACGTAGGGAGACTGAGCGCGGGCGAATCTGAGCGCGAGCGCGTCTGACTGTGAATGAATCTGCGTGCGAGCGAATCTACGTGCATGAATGCGAGCATGCCCATGCACGGTGCAAGTGTATATGAATGCTACTAGTTTGTGAACGACTGCCTCTGAGTACTCGCGACGCCGGGCGTGGCCGCCGCAAGGAGCTCCCCCGGGACTCCCCGACGGCATCGCCCGCGCGCCGCGACGCCACCGCGAGGATCGCGCCCGCTCCCTCCCCTTCTTTTACTCCCTCTGTGCCCGCGCACTCAAAAGTCCAAAGCTGCGGGCGCAGCGCAGCGCGGAGTCCCAGCGACGCGCGCAGGTCGCCCCTTCGGTGGAGCTCCCTATGGGGCCACGAAACGTGCGAAGGGTGTGCCGAGACCTTCGGCGGCGCTCCCTGCGGGGCCACGAAACGTGCGAGGGGTGTGCCGAAATGGATGTGCGGGACGCATGCGGGCACACCCACTCGGACCTTCGGTGGAGCTCCGTATGGGGCCACGAAACGTGTGAGGGGTGTGCCGAAATGGGTGTGCGGGACGCATGCGGGCACACCCACTGGGACCTTCGGTGGAGCTCCGTATGGGGCCACGAAACGTGTGAGGGGTGTGCCGAAATGGGTGTGCGGGACGCATGCGGGCACACCCACTGGGACCTTCGGTGGAGCTCCCTATGGGGCCACGAAACGTGTGAGGGGTGTGCCGAAATGGGTGTGCGGGACGCATGCGGGCACACCCACTGGGACCTTCGGTGGAGCTCCCTATGGGGCCACGAAACGTGTGAGGAGTGTGCCGAAATGGGTGTGCGGGACGCATGCGGGCACACCCACTGGGACCTTCGGTGGAGCTCCCTATGGGGCCACGAAACGTGTGAGGGGTGTGCCGAAATGGGTGTGCGGGACGCATGCGGGCACATGCGGGCACACCCACTGGGACCTTCTGTGGAGCTCCGTATGGGGTCACGAAACGTGTGAGGGGTGTACCGAAATGAGTGTGCGGGACGCATGCGGGCACACACACTGGGACCTTCGGTGGAGCTCCCTATGAGGCCACGAAACACGTGAGGGGTGTGCCGAAATGGGTGTGCGGGACGCATGCGGGCACACGCACTGGGACCTTCGGTGGAGCTCCCTATGGGGTCACGAAACGTGTGAGGGGTGTGCCGAAATGGGTGTGCGGGACGCATGCGGGCACACCACTGGGACCTTCGGTGGAGCTCCTTGTAAGGCCACGAAACGTGTGCCGAAATGGGTGTGCGGGACGCATGCGGGCACACCCACTGAGACCTTCGGTGGAGCTCGCTATGGGGCCACGAAACGTGTGAGGGGTGTGCCGAAATCGGTGTGCGGGACGCATGCGGGCACACCCACTGGGACCTTCGGTGGAGCTCCTTATGAGGCCACGAAACGTGTGCCGAAATGGGTGTGCGGGACGCATGCGGGCACACCCACTGAGACCTTCGGTGGAGCTCGCTATGGGGCCACGAAACGTGTGAGGGGTGTGCCGAAATGGGTGTGCGGGACGCATGCGGGCACACCCAGTGGGACCTTGGTGGAGCTCCCTATGGGGCCACGAAACGTGTGAGGGGTGTGCCGAAATGGGTGTGCGGGACGCATGCGGGCACACCCACTGGGGCCTTCGGTGGAGCTCCCTATGGGGCCACGAAACGTGTGAGGGGTGTGCCGAGATGGGTGTGCGGGACGCATGCGGGCACACCCACTGGGACCTTCGGTGGAGCGCCCTATGGGGCCTCGAAACGTGTGAAGGGTGTGCCGAAATGTGTGTGGGGGACGCATGCGGGCACACTCACTGGGACCTTCTGTGGAGCTCCCTATGGGGCCACGAAACGTGTGAGGGGTG
>CAUYUJ010008280.1:117500-182500 GCA_963575745.1 Prorocentrum cordatum
GTTCGGTGTCAAGGATCGGGCGCTGGGTGACTTGACATTGCCACTGCAGGCAGGTGCTTGCGAGCACATGGGTTCGTAAGCCTCGTGACGACTTGCAGAATGAGGGCTACGACTGGGTCGGGCATGTCGCCCTACAGGCCGATTTTGGTCAAGAAATAACACATACCCCCAACAAAATCAAAACATAGTCAAACATGGTTTCAAAAACGTACCAAAACAATTCTTTGACTATGTTTGAATACTCCCCCTGTAGAGGGACAGGCCCGGCTTAAGCCTACGAGATCTGGACAAGAGCGTACGAGGTCACGCTCTTGGTCGGCGGCGCGAGCGCCTGCGAAGACGACTCGGCCCCATCGTACACCACACATCGCCACCGACCGTTCCCGCCGACGAGGGCGGAGGATGACGCTCGGACGCGGAACTCCACGGCCAGCAACGATCTTGGCGAGGCGCCGACGAACGAGCGAGAAAGGAAAGAGTCCCCTCACCGACATGGTGGAGCAACCTCCGACACGGAACTCGGCGGTTTCCCGCGCGGAGCTCGGCTGGCACACAAGAACAACAACTGACGCCGCATGCGGCCCGTCCTCCTCTGCTCCTCCTCCTTCTCCTCCTCCTTCTCCGCCTGATCCTCATCCTCCTGTTCCTCGTCCTCCTCGATCTCGTCGTCGGTGCTTCCTCTCCTCTCCTCCTCCTCCTCCTGCTCCTCCTCCTCCTCCTCCTGCTCCTCCTCCGCCTCCGCCTGCTCCTCCATGTTTCCTCATCCCGCTAGGAGCTCAATCCGCGTCCAACCAAGGTGGCGAAATGGTACCACGGATGGCCTTCAGAACTCCTGGCGTAACCCTCGGGCAAGGTCCTCGTGGCGGCAGAGCCACACGAGCAGCTCCAGGGCCATCTCGCACATCTGCCCCGTGCGCTCCTGGGAGATGAGGGGCAACGAGGAGGGGGGGCTGGCTCCGGGACGGGGGATCGACCAGGAATCCGCGATGCATCTCCGATCGATCGGCGACACGCCCCCATAGCGACGCCCCGCTTTCATGGACGCGGTGGGGCCATCAGGCTCCTGGCGATCAGTGGGCCTTTGGGGGTCGATGCATCCCCCCCGAGCCAACCCCTTCAGGAACAGAACACTGCAAACACATCAGATGCTTGAGGTCCGCGCGGGTTTCTTGGATCGCCTCCCAGGCGCGCGGAGCGCGCCAGCGGCGGCGCCGGAGGCGCCGCCAGGGGGCTCCAGCCACGATGCGAGAAACCCGCGCGAGCCTCCGACAGGTTATGTTCATACCCTGTTTAGCTCCTCGGCTACCCCCCTGCTGTTGCCATTGCGAAGACGGGGCCGGCAGTCAAACAGAGGGCCACGCACGGCAGGCTCGCGTCGTGACGGCTCGCGCGCGCTGGTCACTGGCGCCGCGGGGATCGTTCAGCCCTGAAGGATCGAGGCTCTCCAGATCTGGTAGCGCTGATTGCTCGAAGAATGGTCGTTGATCGATTGATCGCGTTGACAGCGTGGATCCATCGTTGAACGGTCGGTCGACTTTGCATTTGAGAGCGCGGGTCGCTCGATGTCGGCCAGCTCCAGGCCACTGGCAATGGTCGACCTTGCACGTCCGCGCTAGGGCCGCCGCCGCGTCGACATGGCACGAGCCTGCTGTGCCAGGCGCACCGTTTCCCAAGGGGCCGTAGGGAGGAGGAGGAGGAGGAGGAGAAGGAGGAGGAGGAGGAGGAGGAGGAGGAGGAGGAGAGGGAGAAAGAGGAGGAGGAGGATACGAGAAGGGAGGAGGAAGGAGGGAGGAGGAGGAGGAGGAGGAGGAGGAGGAGGAGGAGGAGGAGGAGGACAAGGAGGAGGAGGAGCAGGAGGAGGAGGAGCAGGAGCAGGAGGAGGAGAGGAGAGGGAGCACCGACGACGAGATCGAGGAGGACGAGGAACAGGAGAGAGGAGGAGGAGGAGGAGGAGAGAGAGGAGAAGGGGGCAGATCGGGCCCTGGGCCCCGGCGCTTCTCCCCCGGACCAGCTTGTCGTCACGCAGCACCGTCATCGAACCATCACGGGGCCCATACTCAGGCCCCGGGAGATCGGAGCGGGCAGCGAGAAACCTGGGGGCCCGCTTCCCGCAGAATCCGTCTGCTTCTCGGCGATCGCTCCTCCGCAGGCTCCGCCTGCTCGTGCCCGTCGTCTGGAGGAGGCGGGCACGACACGCGGGACAAGGCGGCGCTGGGAGTGGGTCAAACTGCGGCCCGCACCTCGGACCGGCAAGGGAGGAGGGAGGAGGGTGGAGGAGGAGGAGAGACGAGAAGGGAGGAGGGAGGAGGGAGGAGGAGGAGGGAGAGAGGAGGAGGAGGAGGAGGAGGAGGAGGGAGGAGGAGGAAGAGGAGGAGGAGGAGGAGGAGGAGGAAAAAGGCGTTGCCCTAATCGAACGGGGCGCGGCGCCCCCCCACCGCGGCCGCGCGCCCCGCCAGGGCGACCCCGCGCGTCCGCCGCGCCATTGGCGGACCGCCTCGCCCGCAGGGCCTGCCCCCAACGGGGCTGCTGCGGGACAGCCGTCGTCAGGCCACGGGCCGAGGCCCGAGGCCAAGCGGCCTCCACCTGGCCGAGCCAGCCTGGCACCGCAGGCTGAGACGACTACGAGCTACTGACCGCACGCTCCTTCGTGTACGCGCTGCTGCCGAGCGACTGCGGCGGCATCATTCAGCTATGGGTGGTTGGAAATGCTCGAAGCGTTATACTACCAATGGGAGTTCTTTTTGGTATTGCAAGCAGTGCGGTGGCTCATATCATGAGAATGTATCAAAGAGGACATCATCGCGTGGGAAGTCCAAGCAGGATACTCGTGACAGATCGGCTAGTCGCAAGAGAAAGGAAGGCCCTGTTCGCAGAGTTATCAATGAGATCGGCCCGATGCATCCAAACCTTGCCAGAGTTGCCGAATCATGGATCCCACCGCCGCCGCCAGATGACAAGGAGAAGGTTAAACTGTACAAACAAAAGCAGTGGAAAAGGATATATCAGCTGGCGGAGCTAATCATATCTCTCAAGGCCGCAGGCAAGTCAGCAGCCATCGAGACCACTGAGGTTTCAGTTCTTAAGGCAGCCATATTACAACTTTTGCCTCAAGCCGAGCAGCAGAAGTCAATCAGCAAACGAGCAGATATACTTAAGGAGAAGATTCAAAGTGTTGAAAAGCAGTTGGGCGAGCTGGTAAATGTAAGAGATGATTTGCACAAGCAGTTCGCATTGGCCAAAGAGCAGCTCAGTACATTCGATCACGATCAGAATAAGCACCTCTCTGCCGATATGGACTCGCATATGCAAGTTGATCAAGACAATGTGCCTGTGCGACCACCACCCCCGCCGCCTCAGGCTCCACAGCGCAGGAGTACGCAAGGGACCGCGGCGGCAACATCTCGCCCCCCACCCCCGCCTCCTCCTCCTGCGGAGGGCCTGGGAAAGGGAAAGACCAATCCGTTTTCGCAGATCACCGCCTCGCTGCAGCAAATATTGGACCAGCAAAAATGCCAAGCAGCTCAGATTCAAGCACAACAGCAGGAATCTCATATGCAGGCGATGGAACTGCAATTTCTCTTCGCACAGTTTGGCGCGTCGAATGGGCAGACAGAGCTTCCTCAGACTCAGGCATCACCGAGCACACATCAAGGTGGTGCCCCAGCTCATCAGCCACAACCACAGACGATCCCCTCGCAGTCACAGATGCCGACCCCTGTGGCTACATCCGCACCTAGGCCTCCTATGTCAATTCCGTCTCAATCACAGATGCCAAAGGAGGCTGCAGCAGCTGCAGCTCAACAATGTCCAGTATCAGAGACCTCTGCCACGGACACGTTCGACGCTGGCGAGTACTATGCCAAGATGCAAGAGGAACAACGTCGCAGAGACCAGCTAGATTTTGATCAGGCCCAAGCAGAGGAGGAGCAGAGGCGCATCGAGGAAGAAGCAGAGGGACTACTAAGTGATGGTTACCATGCGGGGTGCGATTCCAGTCAGGAGGCGAAGATGTACAACCAGCACCAAGTTGATCAGCAAGCGAGGGCAGCAGCACAGTTTGAAGATGAACAACGCAATATCAATGAGGAAGCGGCTGCCAAGATGGAGGGTGTTCCTCCCCCTCCACCGCCGCCCCCAGGCGTGCAACAAGTGGTTTCTCCTTCTCATTGGTACTCATCCTCATCATGTGGCATCCCTGGTACATCGCAGCCCTGTGGTCCCCATGTTTTACCACAGCAGTTCGACCTTACCGCGCAGGATGCTAAGACTGAGGAGCGCAAGGGCTCTTCCACACGCAGCCGGTCAGATGGAGGACGTGCCGAACGCCTACGTCGTGGCAAGCCTGACGACCTCGGTAACTCAGAGGAGGTACGTCGTGAGGCAGGTTTTCACATCCCAGGCGTGGCGCACGGAGGAGGCTAGCATCAGCTGGGTCTCCAGAGGTGCGGCATCAGCGCGCTGCGCACTTTGCCCCAGCGCTGGTGTTGCACACCTACATCGACGAGATTGGGGACTCCGTCGGTGAGAATTCAAGCAGCTCGCATCTTCATGTAGCAGCGGGTGAAGGTGCGTGTATTGACCGCTCTAGACCTTCAGGCACGCGTAGCTTTGAATTTACTCATGAGCCTGGCGGCACGCACTGCTCAGCGCACCAAGCTGCTCATAGGGGCGCCAGGGGGTACCGACCGTCGGCCGCGGCCTTCGGCACGCACTGCCCAGCGCCTCCATCGAGTCAGCGCATGTGCGCCAGAGGGTACCGACCGTCAGGCTCTCAAAGGCACTGCCAAGAGGCTTTGGGGTGCCCTTCTTCGTCGCATTTCCCTTCTCCAGCGCCATCGGGCGGAGCGAGAGGAGCGTTCACGGTCGACATCTACAACTGCATGTTCGGCCACAGTGAGAATTCATTAAATTTATTTCAGACAGGCGATTTGGCGAGGGTTGGTGCTGTGATCCCACAACACCATGCTGGCTTAGAGATCGACAGCCCCAACGTGCAAGTTGATCGTACAGCGTCGCAGCCAGCTACGGCATCACATTGTCAAGTTAAGCATGTCCCAACTTTACCAGAGTTGTTTGATCAGGTACAGTGGCGGTTGCAGCTCTCTTGGGACTACCGTGGTATGCTACTACATCCGTTTGCTGACTTGGCCTTGCGCATGCACCCTCCCCGTCCAAGTACGGGCCAGGCCACACACCACGTCTATACAGACGCATCTTTGTACTCCAAGTCTCCCGAGCTGGCGGCGTTCGCGCTGGCCCACGTCATGCAGGACTCCACGGGGTTTGCGTGCCAGGGCTATGTGGCGGCACGAGCGGCGACATCTCACTCCTTCGACAGCATGGCTGAGCAGACCCACAGCACCGAGGTTGAACTTTTAGGCGTTGTCTGGGCGGCGATCTTCTCTCTTCAGTTGCCCATGGATGAGCAGGTGTACATCATCTGCGACAATATGGCGGCGGTCGACAAAGCTTTGAGTCGTGTGCGCTTGGTTTCCGATTTGGACAAGATGGCTGCCACTGTTCTCAGCGACGTGCAGCGTGTACGACCGCTGTCGGTGGTGCAGGAGCCAGGTCACAAGGACTACCCATGGAATGAAGCGGTCGACTCGATATCCAGGCATTTTACCAAATAATCCAATGTGCCACCAGACCTACCGCAGGTTCCACGTCAAGCACTGAAGTATACGGTAGATGCTGAATGGCAATTTACAAGGTTTTTAGATTCGAGGACATCACCATATTCGTGCTTCTTGGAAGATGGTTTTCACTTTGAGGTGCACAAACAGAAGTTACTGCAGAAGGAGGATCAGAATGAAGGCGAACTGGCAGTCATGCGTGCACCCACTTGTATTAAGTACAAGATCGCGACTTTCAACAATGTTACAATTTGCTCTGGTGATGATAGTGAATGTCCAGACAAGTCCGACAAGTCCGTTCATAACTTTGCCCGACACGAGGAACGAAGAGCCCGCACAAGACATCTTCGGCTACAACTCAAAGATGATTCTGTGTTACTGGCAGGCATCCAGGAGACATCTCATCCTGCTGGTAAGTTCGAGTCTGACGGCTTCCTCGTTGTAAATTCAGGCTCGGACTCCAAAGGGCTTGGCTGTACACTATTGGTTAATCTTGAACTTGGGTGTACACGAGGGAAGAAGGGACCACTCAAGTTGGCGACCAAGCACGTCTATGTGATACATGCTGTGGAAAGGTTTCTTCTTATTCGGATACATGCTCCCATGATGGTACACGCAGTTGCAGTTATCCATGCTCCACATCACAAACGTGGAACCATGGACCCTCCTCAGCATGTTCGCAAATGGTGGCAAGACGTACGAGCTATCCTGGACCAGCACCCACCGACTATTATCATGGCAGATGCGAACGCTTGCATGGGCAGTGTGGCCACAGAGGTGTCAGGAAGCGTCGGGCCAAATGATTCATTAGATTTCAACGGATGTGAGCTCCAGAAGATTTCAAATCAGTACAGCATGAAGATCACGAACACGCTTATCCCTCACGAACATCCTGAAACTTTTCGAGCGAAGTGCGGCACACTGCATAGACTGGACTACATCGTACTGCAGGACAACATCCATGAGTGTGCGAAGACCTGCTACGTTATGACCGACTTGGATTTTGGTGGCAAATCCACTGATCACTGGCCAGTTGTTGTCACTATTGGGGCTGCAAAATATTACTCGACACCTGAGGCAGGGAGAAAGAGGCTCGACAGGCAGAAGCTAGCGGATCCTATCAGGCAAAACAAATTCCGAAAAGCTCTCCTGGTGATGCCAGTGGCGCCGTGGACCACGGACATCAATCAGCAGGTCGATGACTTCAATGCCAAGATCAACCAGCTCACAGATGAGTTGTTTGCCGAGGACCGCTTTTCTCCTAGGAAGCCCTACATCAAGACAGGCACTATGGCCCTCATCAGACTACGCAGGTACGTAAGGCGTGCGCAGCAGGCGGTTTTCAGACATTCCTGGGAACCTATCTTTCTTTTGGCTAGACTCTTACCAAGGCAATTGGACGCATTCGTATACGCAAGTCGGGGCCCTGTTCAGTCCGCCCAGTGTCCCTGGGAAGGCCCCCATGCGCCAGCTTGCCATGGCATGTGACTTATTCCAGGCCGAGGAGTTCACGATTGAAGAAATGCTCGCTGCTGCCTGTTGGTTCATGGATACTACTGCGCG
This sequence comes from Prorocentrum cordatum, assembly GCA_963575745.1. Lineage (NCBI taxonomy): Eukaryota > Dinophyceae > Prorocentrales > Prorocentraceae > Prorocentrum > Prorocentrum cordatum. Next base: position 124,700 of record CAUYUJ010008280.1, read on the forward strand.
AACACTTACATGGTGCCTGAACAGAGACAGAAAAGATTTTCTTACTCAGACCGCCAAGAAGATTGGCGAACTGGCAATACTACACGACGGACACCATGAATGGGTTTGGCCCCAGAGGTTGTTGCGTTTTAATGGCAAGCAGGCCAAGAGATGCGACCACAATCTCCTGCCCCAGAGATTCAAGCAAGACGGCTCTGCTATCACCTCCGAGCTGGAGTGGGCCGAGGCCCTGAGGCGACACTTTGCTCAACTTGAAGACGGATACGAGTGTACTGCAACGGCGCTGCAAACAGATTGCAATCAGCTGACGTTGGATCATGCTCTTGGATTCCCAAGGTCTATCTCAATGATTCCGTCTCCGTCATGGCTTGCTACCAGATTACGTGGGATCAAAGCCCACCGCGCACCTGGCCATGATCTAGTGCAGAACGCGGTCCTCGAAGCTGCGCCTGAGGCTGTTTTGCCGCATGTTCTGGCGGTCACAGCCAAGACTGGGCTTCTGGTGCAGGAGGCGGCCATGCACAAAGCAGGACTGGCTTGTGGGCTCCACAAGGGCAAGAGCGGCAAGATGACGGCTGAGATGTACCGCTCGATCATGCTGAACTCTGATGTGATCAAGCACCACCACGCATTTCTTCGAGCAGCCATGTCGGACTGCATCAAGATACTCATGGTGGGCTCGCAGACTGGTGGTATCAAGGGCCGCCGTGCAGGTATGGCTTCTCAGATGGTAAGAGTCTTCAGACACATTGCCAAGGCCAGGAAGTTTATTGCTATAGTACTGTTCGTGGATTTGGTGGCCGCTTTTTACTCGTTGTTGCGGCAGGCTGGGATCCCGCTCAAAGGAACCGAGAACTACATCGATCAAGTTCTGGATAATGCACCTGCGCTGGCGCACCCGCTGCTGGAAGCTGTTCTAGCGGCGCCAGTGTTGGTCGACACCAGAGTTGACCAACACCTTGTGGCGCAAGTGATTGAGGCCCATCGGCTCACCCACTTCAGAGTGCCAGGGGATACGCAATGGATTGTCTCACAAAGGAGTTCTCGGGCTGGCAACCCACTGGCCGATTTCTTCTTCAATGTCGTGTATGCCCGACCACTGAGAGGAATCAAATTGGAGATGCAACAGGCTGGTATTGCGATGGACCTCAAGGACTGTATTGACGTATCCGAGCAGGTATTTTCCCAAGGCCTCACAGTGGAGAACGACGCGTTTACGGACTCCACCTTCGTTGATGATTCTGGTTTTTGCTCCCCATGTTACGGCCCCACAGCAGTGCGGGATCAAGTATCGTTGTTCGGCAGGATCGTGAGGAAGCATATGTTGGGATCTGGTTTTCAACTTCACTTCGGGAAGGGCAAGACGGCTGCGGTTATCTCCTATAATGGCGAGGGTTCCCTGCATGCGAAGAGGTCCATGGCCAGATTCTCAGCCATTGCGTTAGATAGCACATCGAACGATCGTATTGTCCTGGAGCAGGCTTACAAGCACGTAGGTGGCATCTACACTGGCGATGGGAGCACAGCGCAGGAGGTTGCTAGAAGGAAGAACTTTTTTCAGGCGGAGGCATGGGACAAGATTTCCGCATCGTGCACGACCAAGTTGAACCATGCATTGCTATCAGGGTACCGAGTGGGCACCAGGAAATTGCACAGCCTGCTCACAGTCGGGCGTACTACAGATTCGGAAGTATTAGCTATCGCTAACAGGATGGAGTTTGGTGATATTCTACGCTTCCGACGACTACGCTACGTGGCTCGGCTGGTGCACTCAGGATCCCCAACACTGCGGTTAATCCTGGATGCAACGCTGGGTACCTCATCGTCATGGGCATCTCTTGTAGTGGAGGATTTTCTGTGGCTCAAAAGGTTTTGTCATGATGCTCCAGACGACTGCCCCAGGAACATTCCAGGCATCGCTGCATGGATGAGATATGTTGCCAAAGATCTGAGAGGATTCCATAGATACTTGCGCAGTGCTTGGACAAGCTTCTCTGCGCAGCGAATGGATCAGCACAGGGACTCCTTCATACTACGTAAGATTTTGTTGGTGTATCCTGGGCTAGTCCCAAGTGCTGATGATGGACATTCAGGTACAAATTATTTCTGCTATGAGTGCGATCAGGTTTTCCAAACTGTTGCTGGTTATCGAGGTCACTGGACTCGTGTGCACCAGCCAACCGACATGGCGCAGTATTTTGCTGACGGGGTTGTCTGCCTGTGTTGTGGTGCCAACTTCTCTGATCGCCTATGTTTGTTAAGGCATCTCAGGCGCCCGACTGGAGCATGTCTGGGCCACATTATGGCATCCACTGTTCCTTTGGACGACGAGGCGGTTGCGGCATGGCAGCTCCTGGACCAGCAGTCGGCTGAGGACAAACGCACGCGTGGGCTTCGGGCGACTGCGCCAACACGTCCAGCTCTACCTGGTAAGAGGCAAGCTGCTGTGATTGACGAGCGCCCGATCCCCCGTGTGTGGAGTGGGTCCCAGCCCCAGCGCTGTCACCAGCACCTGCGGAGCGCACCCATCGGCAAGCCTACTTGTTGCACATTGGATGGGGACCTAGAGCCGACGGCGACTTCAGCAGTATTATGGGCTGTGCCACTGATTTTCTCAACTGTGCTGTTCTTTATTTGGATTGCAGTGAACCATCAATGACATTGAAGCTGGAGGATTCGACTTTTTTAGACAGTATTACTGCAAGGATTCAGTCAGGGGTTATTCTGGGAGTTCTTGTGACACCGCCGACATCATCTTGGGTTGCGACTTTGAATAGTATTGGCTCGCAGGGCTCGCCTGTGAGACCTCGGGATCAACTGTGGGGAGCAGACCTCCTGAACATGTTTTGGGTGAAACAGCTGCGGAAGGAAAACAGTGCCATCAGAGCTGGTTTATTATTCTTGGCTGCTGCAGCGGCTGCAGGAGTAGCTGGAGTTCTGGTGCACCGCGTTTCCGTGGCTCACCGTGTGCCGTCGATCTGGCAGCTCGAGTCGGTGAAGGCACTCGCAGCCTTACCAGAATCCTCAACGGTGTCCTTCGACGTGGCCGACTTCGGGGGCGTGCTGTCATACTTCGGCCAGGCCTTGGCCGTGCACTGCCCGCACCTGTCGGAGGCCATGCGCCTCCGTGGCCTGGTGGCGAGGCCCGCAGCTGCGCTTGAGGTGGACGACTGGGTTCTACCTAGGCCCTTCCTCGAGCTGCTGGGCGAGGCTTTTCTGGAGGCGCAGCCAGCGTTGCGAGGAGTGGGGCCCATGGTGTGGCCGGAGGAGGAGGATGCTTGGGACCTGGTCGAGGGCACCCTCCTCTCCTGCGGTGCGCCTCCGCACCGCGAGGAAGGCCCGTGAGGGTGTCTGGCTGGCAGGTTGCGGCCAGGCTGCGGCCCACCGGCGCTTGTGCGCTGCCGAGGACGCGGTCGCGGCCATATCCATAGTGGGCGCCTGGCGGTGGGCCCGCACAAGATCGTCGTGTACAAGGTGCTGCAAGGAGAGGACTCCGCGGGGGACCGCCCCTCAGGGATGGGAGAAGAAGAAGGAGGAGGAGGAGGAGGAGGAGGAGGAGGAGGAGGAGGATCGCTGGCTGATCGACATCGGCTCGCCACGCCTGGCTCCAGCGCGCCCCTGCCGACGACGGTGCATCGAACCGGATCGAATCGGACTCGCGCCCCCCGCCGGCGAATGGCATCTCACTGCATCGGATCGTGGACAGCCCCGGGAGGGCCATCCGATTTCCGAAGCGGGAGGGCTCTTACAGTGGACTGTCGGGCCGGGCGAAAGGGGGGGATAGCAAAGGGGGAGGATCAGCTCACGTAGCTGATTTTCCCGGCGGCGCCGGAGGCGCCCATGTATCGAGAAATGGGCCCGGCAGCGGGGTGGGCCGAAACCGGCTGCATGCAGCAGATGTCGTACCCCCCCCCCTGCCCAATCCCTCGCGTTCGTCGGGCCCGAGACTGGGATCTGGAGGTCCTGAGATGCCTGCTCTCAGCTAGCGACGGGTGCTCCCTGATCCCTCGTCTCGTCCCCCTCGGCCTCCTCCTCCTCCTCCTCATCCTCCTCCTCCTCCTCCTCCTCCTCCCTCCTCCTCCTCCTCCTCCTCCTCCTCCTCCTCCTCCTCCTCCTCCTCCTCCTGCTCCTCCTCCGTCGCCCGCTCTCCCGCTCTCTCCCGCCCTCTCCGACCGGGAGGCCCCCTCGTAGGCCCCGGTGGCTTTCTTTACTGGTATGGCGACCTTCTCTTTTCGCTGGGGTTCCAGAGGAGGACACTCGGTTGGCGAGCGAGGTAGACCAGGGGTGCAGTATGCTTCGGCAGAGGCGCTGACAGAGGAGAACTGGGAGGATGGATGCGATAGAACCAGAGGGGGGCAGACATGGGCTGGGACCGGAGGGGTGGGCAGGAGGTATAAGGGGAGGCAAGACATGCATGGTTGAGGGAGATTGAATGGGAGGGGACTGGGGGGGGGAGAGGAAGTGGACAGGGGATTGCAGTAGCAGCGAAGGGGAGGGGCAATGGAAACAACAAGGGAAAACGAGCGAGGGAGAGGAGCATCTGGAGGCGAAGGTGGGAGGTGAGAGGGTGGGACGCCAGGGGGGGAGATGGACGGGGAGGGCGGGGAAAGGGGGGCGGGGCGGGCGGGCTGGGGGATTGGGAGAGGGGGCGTGGTGTATGTGTGTTTGTGTGTGTGTGATATGTACGTGTGTGTGTGTGTGTGTGTGTGTGTGTGTGTCTGATGTGTGTGTGTGTGTGCTTGTGTATGTATGTGTGTATGCGTGTGTGTGCGCGCGTGCGCGCGTGCGTGCGGGGGGGTCCCTTTCAAGTCGGCGCCTCTTCCTATACATTCACGACTGCGCCATCACCCTGCTGGAGGGGGGACAACAAAAAGCGTGTGAGAGTAAAGTGTTCGGGGCGTGGGACGGGATGAGGGAGCGAGACGCGGGGGGGAACGCGGCCCAGGATCGCCAATGGCTCTCCATGGCGAGGGGGGAACGCGGCCCGGGAGACGCGAGCGAGAGCTGCGAGGCGATGGGCTCTCCATGGCGAGCACCATGATCTTGCGTATAAGCTCGGCGTTCTGCTCCTTGAAGCCCCGGCCCCCCCCCCTGGCACGATCTGCCCTGGCCTCCCCCCCTCTCCCCTTTCCTTTTGGATGTCCGTTCCCGATGTTCTCATAGCTACGGCGGCGCTCGCGTGTATCAGCGTTGAACTCCGCCAGCCCCGTGGGCGTTGGTGGATTGTTGAGTTGGCTATTCCTTCCTCTCTCTCCTCCTCCCCCTCCTCCTGGGAGAGGCTTACATCGCCCCCATGGGTCTGGCACCCTTCCCGCGCGGGGGTCGTCGGAGTGTCCAGGATGGCACTCAATCGCTTCAAGATGGCTCCAGATAGTCCAAGATGGCTTCCAAGATGGCACACTATAGTCCAATGTAGTCTTTCACGTGCCTCCAAGAGGCTCCTAGACCACCTCAAAATGATTCCAATTTCAACAAAGCAACGCCCAAACACTTCTAAAAACTACAGGATATCTGTGATTATTGCACGATTGCCTTTAAAGCTTCCGATTGGCTTGGAGGCCCGAAGAAGGTTCCCAGATGGCCCAAGAGTGCTCCAAACAGCAACGTTCAGGCATCCGACGGAGCCGCTGACATACGCGCCGTCTTTTTGTTTAAAACGGTGGCCTCCAAGATGGCCTCAAGAGGCCCCAGGAGGCGCCAAAGAGAGCCCCACAGGCCTCCCAAATTGTCCCAAGGAGGCTCCAAGAAGGCCCCACAATGACCCCAGGAGGCTTCCAAGACGCTCCCAGAGAGAAAGGCCGGCGAAGGCCTTGATTGCAGACTCCTGTTGTCGCAGTCGTGGTCGTGTCATCGTGGTGGTCGTCGTTTCTTTGCCTTTGTCTGTGCCTTTGTCTGCCTTTGTATTTGTCTTTTTCTAGATCCTGTCGTTCCTTGCGGAACCATGCCCCTCCAGTGGCGGGCAAACGAGCGAGCGAACGCGAGCGAGCGAGCGAACGAGCGAAAGCGAAACGAGCAAACATGCCAAGGCCGATCGGCCTCGGCGAAGGAGGCAGGGGGAAGCTTCTCCCGAGGACGGACGTCGAGGAATGATCCTTCCCTCCCTGCCTTCAGCTGCGTGTGTATCTGCACAGCAGGCAAGCTCGGGGCTTGTTCGGTGGCACTCCAGGACACGCTTCCTCGAGCAGGCGGAGCCTTGCGGTCCCAAAAGCAGCGCATCGATTACACAATATGAGCCTCCCTCCCATTATCCAAATCTTATGGCTGGGATGGGCGAGCCTGGCTAGGTGTGGCAGGCCCCCTTCCTCCTCCTCCTCCTCCTCCTCCTCTTTCGCCTCCTCCTCCTCCTCCTCCTCATCCCACCTCCTCCTCCTTATTTCTCCTCCTCCTCCTTCTTTCTCCTCCTCCTCCTCCTCCTCCTCCTCCTCCTCCTCCTCCTCCTCCCCCTCCGTCTTTCTCCATGTACTTCTCTGGGGCGATCTGACTTCAAGCTGGGTACCTGTCATGTACTACTAGAGTCACGCGCGCTTATGTTACAAGGCGGAGATGTACCGAGACACCTGCAGAGGCAGAAATACATCATGAACGTTGATGGCAAGGGGGGCTGAGGAAAAACCCGGGGAGGAAAGAGGTGCGAGGTTGAAAGAGAGGAGGCGGAAGGGAGAGTCGGAGGAAGAGGAGGAGGAGGAGGGCGGGATACAGCAGGCTCGTGTCGTAACGGCTCAGCGTTCGTTTTTGACACCGCCTGGATCCTTCATCCTTGAATCTTCGGCGGCTTTTAGATCGCCAGGTCGTTCATTTTGGCCGGCTCTGGCCAACCAGAGGCGCTCAACCCTACACGCCCGCGGCGGGGTCGCCACCGCGTCGGCACGACGCGCACCTGCCGCAGAGGACGGAGAAGGGATGGGAGGCGAAGCTGGCAGAGGGACTGGGGAGGAGGGCGCAGGGGCGCCGGACGTTGCCACCGAAGCCCCCGCGAGCGGGGACGAGGCCGAACCCGTACCGCAGGGAGGCAGGATCAGCCGGGTGCGCTCGCGCCATGCCTGACACCCCTGCCCCTCCCACACGTCCCCTCCCACGGCGCGGATGCTCCTCTCTCCGCCGAGGGGCCTCCGAGGAGGAGGAGGAGGAGGAGGAGGAGGAGGAGGAGGAGGGTGAGGAGGAGGAGGAGGAGGACCTGGAACCCCTCAGAGGACCCCATCGCGCCATGCGCCATGAGCAGGCGGGAGCTCCGCAACTTGGACAGGAGTTGGAGAGGCGAGGAGGACTCCCGGGCCCTGCCGGGCCTTCCAGGCCAGCGGGCCGTGGGCGGGCGTGCACCGGCCAGTCTCGGGGGCTGCCGAAAGTGCCCGTCGGCCCAAGGCTCGGCACGAGCGAAGTGTGCACGGAAAGAGTGGGTACAGTGGAGGCCCGACCACGAGAAGCCTTCCACAAGAAACCCAACCCTGAGACCCCAGGCGCCCGTTGATTTGTGGCGCGGGAACGTCACGCTTTCCACAGCAAAACCACTTCAACCAAAGAAGAAGCCCAAGGTACCCTGGAGGCAAGCAGGGTGTTTCTTGGCACCGGCTTGCACGGTACGATGCCCAACAGCAGTTCCTGTTCACCTGGGATCTCGGAGCCCCTTTGGGTCGTCCTGAGCCCCTCTGAGCCGGCTCGGGGCCGTCTCTTGGGCTGGCTCGGAACCGTCACCCCTCTGTGGCCAACTTTCGGCTCTTGTTGGGGCCGCCCCGGAGCAGCAGGGGACGCCTCGGCGCGGAGGGATGCCCTTGAGGCTGGCGCGACGTCGTTCCCCCCCGCGGAGGGGGCTTCCCCTTCACAAGTTCCCTGGCTTTGCTGCGCTTCACTCCCCTTTCGCTTCCTGGATGGTCAGCTGCTGCATCGTGCGTCCGCTTCCCATCAGGTGGGGGAGCCAGCAACTCCCTGGCTCGCCATCGCTCGGACGTCCATTCCCTGTGTATTTTTCGGTTTCGTGTGGCTTTTTCGCCAAATGATCAAGGATGCTCCTCGATAGCCCTCGCCGAAGGGAAAATGCACACGTCCGAGCGATGCCAAGGCATCCCCTTCCCATCAGGTGGGGGAGCCAGCAACTCCCTGGGACGACCGCTCCGCCCCGAGAGACGAGTGCTTCGGCGTGGCGGTGGGGCACCCGTCCGAGGCCGATCCAAGATGCAGGGCCCGCAAGAGCAGGCGGACCTCTCGGATCGCACGTCCTGTTGGGGCTGGCGGCTCAGGAGGGCCCCTCCCTTAGGGGAACAAAAAGTGACATAAACATAAAAACTCTGAGCTCCGCGCGGATTTCTCGGATCGGCGCTGGACCCCCCTGACGGCGCCTCCGGCGCCGCTCCTGGCGCGCTCTGCGCGCCAGGGAGGGGGTCCAGCGCCGATCCGAGAAATCCGCGCGGAGCTCCGAGTTTTTATGTTTATGTCATTGTTCGGTTCCCTATCCCTCCTCCGCCCCCTGCTGGATGCAAGGGGATGAGGAGGGGAGCGGAAGGGAGGAGCAGGAACAGGAACCAGCTATCCCACGTAGAGGTTCGGGTTAAGATGGCGTGGCCCTCTTGCGCATCTCAGCCTGGCTGAGCTGATTGGGCCACGACCTCACATCGATGCGAGAAAGACAACCACGGATCCGAACGCATAGCCCACGCATAGAACCATGAGCGTAGAAGCCAAACACTTAAGCACGATGGGCTTTTCTGAAGCCTCATAGTTCGGACGAAAGAGAGGGATACGAAAGGGGGGGGTAACGAGTCAGCTCACGCCGCTGGCTTTCCACGCGCCTCCCGACGCCGGAGGCGGCCATGTCTCGAGGAGGAAACGCCCAGCGGGGCCGAACCAGCTGCGTGCTGCGTGCAACACTTTTCGCACCGCCCCACCCTTTCCAAGTCGCCTCAATTCAGAACCGGGTCAGTCAGGCTTTGCAAGGTCCTGCAAGAGCCTGCAGGATCCTGCACCCAAGCCCGGGCCAATGTGCCCCTGGCCCTGCACGATCCTGCAAGATCCGGCGCCCTGCCTGACCCCCGCTTGCATGGACCCCCGTCTCCGGAGCCACGACCCCCCCCGGATCTCGAGGGCGAGCAGCGAAAAGCGAGAAGCGAAGCGACGCGAGCGCCGGAGTCGTCGGCGCGCCTCCGGGGGAGCCCGCCCGTGCTCCTCAGTGGGGCACGGCGCGGAGGCTGTGGCCTCCCAACGTGTGCTGCGCAGGCGGAGGCACGTGGGGGGCAACCGCCGCTCGGTGCTCCTGGCGGCAGACAGCCATCACACTTGCCGTTGTATAATTATGAGTGTGCTGCTGTGTGCTGCGCCGCCCTGAGTCCGGAGGGGGGCGAGGAGGGAGCGGAGCCCTCGGCCGCGTCGAGAGAGCGACTCGGGGCCGCGCGCGAGAGGCTCGAGAGATTCCGGAGGGGGGCCGAGGAGGGAGCGGAGAACCCAGACAGGCGAGGTCCGGATCTGCTCGAGGTGGGGCCGCCCGATGTCGCGGCTCTGCCCCTGGGGCCAGCGACTCCTCCCGCGTCGCTCTGCTCACGGTCCCGAAGGCACGGCGGGGGCCCTCGCCCTCGGGGACCGAGCACGGCCAGAGCATTCCCGTCGTGCTCTTCGGACCAGCCACAACTGGGGTACCTCCTCCTCTCCTCCTCCTCCTCCTCCTCCTCCTCCTCCTCCGCCTCCTCCTCCTCCTCCTCCTCCTCCTCCTCCTCTGCCTCCTCCTCCTCCTCCGCCTCCTCCTCCTCCTCCTCCTCCGCCTCCTCCTCCTCCTCCTCCTCCGCCTCCTCCGCCTCCTCCGCCTCCTCCGCCTCCTCCGCCTCCTCCTCCTCCTCCTCCTCCTGCTCCTCCTCTTCCTACCCCCCTGGGGGAGCGCATCGCACCGACGACCTCTCGAGAGGGGCGTCGAATTCGAAGGGTCCCCCAGGGGGGTAAGGACCACAGCTCCCCCAGTTGTGGCTGGCCTGCCTTCTGTCCACGACGCGAGCGTGTCCAGGGAAGGAGAGGAGAGGGAGGAGTCGGCGGAGGTGCAGGCGCGCCGACGAGCCCTCGGCCCAGAGCCGGGGAGGCGTAAGACTCGGATTCTGGGTTGGGGGGCGGAAAGATACGGATACGTGTTGTCCCCGGACCTCTCTTGGGGTGCGTTCTGACCAGAATTTCGAAGCGAATCCAGCGGTGACAACGAGGATTCCCCAGGAGGACCAGGAAAGGCCGAAAACGAAGGGGGACAACACGTATCCGTATCTTTTTCTCCCCCGACTGGGGGCTCGGGTCGGCCTGACGGGGCCATCGTGAAAAGGACGAGACCCAGGCCGGCATCCCACGCGAGCTCCCGCTGCAGGCACCCCCGCGAAGACCGAGCCGCCAAGCTCCGGGACGCGCTCACCAGCACGCGCCGCCGCACGAGCCCTGGCGCACCCCCCCCCGCCGAATCCCCCCCCCGCGCAATCTCCCCGCGCCCTCGCGCTCCTCCCCCGCTCCCCCCCCGCTCCCCCCCCCCCCCCCCGCGCGCCCGCCCCCCCCCCCCCCCCCCTCCCCCCCGCGCCCATATATAGGAGGAGAAGAAATTGAAAAATGAGGGGGGGGGGGGGGGCTCGAGCCCTGCGTTCCCCCTTGCAGCGGGGAGGCGGCGCCGCGGCGGCCCTCCCGCCCGTCCGGCTGGAGGGGCGCGATCTCCCGGACGCAGCGCCCGAACTCCTGGGGCCCGCGCGCCGCGCGCTCCGTCCTGCTCCCAGGGCTTGCGGCAAAGGGGGGGGCAACTCGGGAGCCCGGCGGCAGGCTGCCTCGACGCCTCCTCGGGGCGTGCGCGGGTGTGCGCAGGATGGAGAACGAGCCGTGGCATGAACAGAAAAAACTCGGGGATCCCATTTTCTTTTTTTAAATGGGGATCCGCAACAACGTTAACACGTAAAACACAGTGGCAGGAGCATAACAAATTCGGAGATCCGAGTTTTTGATGGGGTTACGTCCTTGTTCGTTCCCCTCTGATGGTGGCGGGAGTGCCCCCGCCTCGTGCGTCCCCTTCCCCCGCCGCGTGCCGTCGTCCTGCTCTCGCGCTGCTCCTGTGTCGTCCGCACCAGACATGGAATCCTGCTTCTGCAGCCCACTCCTTTGTGTTGCCCTACTCTTTGTCATCATTCCGTTCCGCCCTCCGCCTCATCGTCATCCTGCTCGTCGTCGTCGTCGTCGTCTTCCTCCTCCTCCTCCTCCCTCCTCCTCCTCCTCTCCCTCCTCCTCCTCCTCCTCCTCCTCCTCCTCCTCCTCCTCCTCCCTCCCTCCTCCCTCCCTCGTCCTCCTCCTCCGACCTTGCAGTTTGACAGTTGACTGCCTCCGTATGCAGCCCTGGCTACGATATGGTTGGCGAAGCCCCCCAGTAAGAAATCAAAGGAAGTCGGCTCATCTGAGTTCCCTGGGATGCTTCGACCTTACTAGACATGGCGGGGGTCGATAGAGCCCCTGCCTTCATTTCGTGAGGACTGAATGACTGTCCCGTGAAACTGCTCCCGATGTGACGTGCCCATGCGGGGTCATCTCCCTCAGTGCTTCGCGACGGACGTCGCCAGGCTGTCGAAGACCATGGAGGCCCCCAGCAGGCCACGAGGAGGCCTCAAGAGGCTCCCAGGAAGCCCCCAAGAGGCCTCCAAGCTGTCCCCCCGAAAGGCCCCCCCGAGAGACCCGCAGAGGCTTCCGAGGGGTCTGTGATCCACGACCGAGATACACGCCGGTCGGAAGAAGTATGTAAAAACATGAAGTAGGATGGCGGATACAGTAGATTGGGTTCAGATCCTCCCAGAGAATAGCGAATAGCAGACCTCAGCAAAAGCAGATCGATTCTTGAGGTACGAAGGCGCTTGAAGTAGATTGGGATCTGGAAATCCGAGAATACCTATTTTCAACGACTGGTGCGCACTGCGGCGGGATGGAAGCAGGGCCACCCATGCTTCACTCCACCACTTCGCCGCCTCGTTACCGAGGCTGCAGCCTGGCCTGCAGCAGATGCCGACTCATGCGGCTGTTGCGAGGAACTCTGGCCGCTGGCGCGCGGGGCGCGGCCCCCGATGGTCCTCGCCGAAGGAAACATGCACACGTCCGGGCGATGCCAAGCCAGGCGAAGCAGACTGGAGGAGACGCCTCTGCACACGGCGGGTGCGCGCGGGAGGGAGCGCTCGAGGTCGGCGGCGCTGGGAGGTGCGAGGGTGGGGAGCGTGCGAGGGCTCCGCACAGCCTCCAGGAACATATGGATCGAGATGTGTTGGCGCGCCCCTCTCCCGGTACTTCGCCTCCGGGTTCCTGTACAAGGCGTTCCTTTGCATGCACTTCGCCTTCGGCACCGCCTGTTCCCGGGGCTTTGCCCTCTCTTGGCCTTGACGTGAGGCCCCTCCCTCTGCCTTCCTCCCTCTGTCAATTAAAGCTGTGCGCGGCCCGCTTAGCTTCGACCGGAAGAGGCTCGCTCTGGACCCGCGGATAAAAAAAAGGTTGGCGCGCCCCGGCAGTCTGAATGTTGACGCGCCCCTGCAGCCTGCAGTCTCAATGCTGCCCCGTGAGTGTCGCAACAGAGCGAAGCGCGACCTCTGCTTGCGCGCCTCGGAAGTTCCACGATGACCGACATCGGATGAGGGGCGCCAACAAGTGCCTCAAGAACAGTCTTCCACATACCCTGGACATCACATCTACAACTATGATGCGTCGTGCACTTTTGAGGTTCAAACATTAACCCCATAATGCCGAAGACAACGGAGAGCAGCCGACAAAATACGACAAGAGATCTCGATACGGGAGATACTTGATTACACGTTTGTCGTCGATCGCCGAGCGTCCCGAGGTGTCCCGGGGCCTGCATCGGGGGATAATAGCGCTCCGAAGGGCACCTAGCAGGTCGGCTTTTCACAGCGGCTTCGCGTCTTCGACGACTTCGGCGTTAGTTTCTGCCACCGCGTGGGTCTCTCAGCCCTGAACGGCGACTATTCGACCGCCAGGTCGTTCCATAATTCTGCCGATTCAACCTTGAACGCCTGCGGCGGGGTTACAGCCGCGCCGACACGACACGAACCCATTTGCCGGATTCGATGTGCCCGCCGCGTGAGAGCGCCCCCAGAGCCACGGACCTGAGAGAGGGCAAACGTCAGCTGTGGGGCTGGAGGGCTCGCGAGCGAGAGTGGGGAGAAGAGGGAGTCGCGACGATCTCTTCCCTCTCCTCCTCCTCCTCCCCCACCCCGTCCTCATCCGCTTCCTCCTCTTCTCCTCGCAGTCTCCTGCTCCTCCTCCTCCTCCTCCTCCTCCTCCTCCGCCTCCTCCTCCTCCTCCTCCAACTCCTCCTGCGCCCCCTCGTCGTCGTCCTGCTCGTCTCTCCTCCCTCTCCTCCGCCCTGTCCTCCTCTTGCTATCCTCCGTCCTCTTCCCTCCTCGTCCTCCGCAGCCTCCTCCTCCGCTCCTTCTGCGGCCTCCCATTCTCCATCGCTATGCCATCATCGCCCTGCCCCTCGGTTGGCCGGTCGGTGCGGCCACAGGTTCGGGGCCAGCGTGAAGAGAGAGGCAGCGACAGAGACCGGAGGGTGAAGGACAGGGCAGGAGACAACTCGGCGGCGAGCGAGGGGGGGAAGTGAGGAGGAGAAGGCCTTCCGAGGACGCTCGGAAGTCCCGCGGCCTTCTGAGAAGTGTTCTAAGCCTTCCGCAAAGGCACCACAAAAACTTCTCAGAAGGCGCGAGGGCTTCTGAGAAGCCCCGCCGCCTTCCGAGAAGGCCTTCTCCTCCTCATTCCCTCCCTTCGCTCGCCGCCGAACAGCGACAGGCCCGAAAGGGGAACAAGCTGCCGCCGAGGCCAGCGGCGCAGCACACCTGCTGCCCATCTTCATCGCCCCACTCCTCGAGGCTCGATGCCGCGGGCCACTGGTTCTCGCCGTCGGGCTGCGGCCCTACTCATCCCTCCCCGGCCCTACCCCAGGCGGGGGAGTGGACGGTGGAGGACGAGCTCTCATCAAGCAAGCACCCAAGGCAGGGGAGAGGAGATGGGGACGCTTGGGGGCCGGGACGTGGTCAGCGTGTCGCGCCGAGGCGTGGTGGGCCAGAGGCGGCGGCGCGGCACCACGCTGAGCAGAAGCTCCTGACAGTAATCCCACCAGTTTCCTCTTCCACCCCTCCTTCTTCCCCTTCGGGGAGGGGTTTACCCCTCCCATTTCCCCCTCCCCTGGACCTGGACGGGGGGTTCCGCGAGTCGTCGGAGCGTCCAAAACGGCCTCGGCGAGGAAGCCAAAATCATTAGTTTTACGAGGGTTTCTGGAGGGGATGGTGGGGATTCGCGACGCGTCAACAATTCCCCAGACCTTCGACGATGTGAGCTTTCGAATGCGCGGTCCCCCGAGGTCCCCACCCTGCCCTGGGGGCAGCTCTCCGGCCCGGATCCATGCGTGAGGGCCCTGGGGCCCAGTGACGGCACCCAGAGGCCGAAGTCGAGAAAAGCGCCCAGAGTGAAGAAATCCGAGCGTCGGGAATCTGGGGCTCCAAGCCAAAAGATGCCGATACCGCTGCTCCCCAAGCCACTGTCGAGGTGCGTTCTGACTGGACTCTCGAGGTGAATCCAGCCGTAGTGACGAGCACCTCCCAGGAGGCCCCCGAGGGCGAAATCGAGACAAGGCTAGCGATGTCGGTACCTTCCCTCCTCCTCCTCCTCCTCCTCCTCCTCCTCCTCCTCCTCCTCCTCCTCCTCCTCCTCCGGCCGCATCGCGCTCCTCCTTGTCGCCGGAGTTGAAGTCCACCAGGCCCCCGCCGAGGGGAGGGGGGGGGCAGCCAGGCCGTGAGGCACGCAGCAGGTGGGGGGCGAACAGCAGGCGGCGGCCTCGCCCGGAGACCCTCCCTCCCTCCCTCCCTCCCTCCCTCCCTCCCTCCCTCCCTCCCCTCCTCCTCCTCCTCCCCCTCCTCCTCCTCCTCCTCCTCCTCCTCGCTACGCCCCCCCCGCTGGCAGAGGAACGTCCTTCGGGACCATGAGACCCTCCGCTGGCCAAAGCACCCCAGGATGCACGAGAGCACCCATCAAACGCGAAGAACAGTAGGGCACCCTCCCCGAACCGACCTCGAGCACGGTCCGACCGTGCTCGGAGGCAACTCCTGGGAGGTCCTCGCTGGGACGACCAGGGACGATGGCCCTCAGAACATGTGGCCGATGGGGGGAAACCTTGAGCCACAGAACCTTGACATCTCTTTGGGTCCGACGCTTAGTCGCTTCCTTTCATGTGTTCGCTACTCCCTCTTGTCTGCACTGCGCCCGCTTTCCGCCAGCTTCCGCCGGCGGAGCCGCCCTGTTTTACTTCCGCCGCCTTCCGCCCGAGAGGAGATGCCAACTCCTTCGACCCCCCGAAGGCGAGGCCTTTTCTGGAACGCTGCACGTGTTAGCACCAACGTGTGCATGTGCATCCAAGCCCTTTAAAACAACGCAGGCGGCGCAATTATACACTCGTGAACGGAGTTCGCACACGTTGTGCTAAGACACGTCGTCCTGGAGACCACCGACAAAGGCTACTGGGCCCGATGAGGGACCCATTGAGCCAAATTGGGCCCGATTGAATCTGGAATGAAGCCGGATCGAGCGGGATCAAGCGAATGAGGCGGGACCAGGCCAGGGTAGGACTGTTTTCGACCGCGGATATACCAGCGCCGATGCTGAATTTCACCTCACCTCCGAGGAGTTGCAACTGGACCCTTCGAATCTGCACCTCCCCCTCCTCCTACCCGCACTGCTGACCATAGCATCTTGACATCCGGCTCAGAGTCACAAGGCACTGCCGCGGAGCGGTTCGGATATTCCAAAATCATCGTCTGGATCTCCCGCTTGAACTGCGCGGTGCCCATGTACTTTTTCGAATACTCCTACGCAGGATGGAGCGACAACGGTCACCCTCCCTCCTCACGGCTATCCTCCTCCTCCTCCTCCTCCTCCTCCTCCTCCTCCACATGCGAGACTGGGGGTTGCTGGTTGATCACTCCTTCAATTCGATCCGCAGAGACTTCACAGTAATCCAACCATTTACTCAAAGCAATGATGATTCGCTATCTTGCCATGGGCCACGGGGTCCTGAAGGAAACGTGTCCTGGACATCCAGAGGCTTCCACTGGGACAGACTTGTAGTCCTGAATCGTTTGTTTCGACCGTCCAAAAGCCAGGGAAGACGAACATTGGAAGAGACTCACAACCCATTTCTCAAAGGTTCCCTCTGGCTCATAGCGAAGCGTTCGCAATAATTCAAGCCTTCACCCAGACAAGCAATATCTCAACGGGGGTTGAAGCCAAGCTGGAACACCTGAAAATTTGAACACTGAAAACTGGAAGGATGGAAACCAAGAGGCTGCGACCGTGAAAACTGGGCAACTGGACAGAAACATCAATAGCTGAAAACTAGCAAACTGTAAAGCAGAACACCGACAGCTGGACAATTAGAAAGCAGGACAGCGATTAGATGGAGCACTGGAAAGCTGGAAACCTAGAACGCAAGAACGCTGAACATCTGGAGAGGAAGCTGAGCTGCAACAACAATAAGGTTGGAAAATTGGAATGCTGCAAACTGCATAACTGGAAAACTGGTTCTCAAAACGCTTAATCCTGAACTACTGAAAACGGACGGCCGCAACAAGGCCAACTGGAAAACTCACGATGCTAAACCTGGGTAACTAAAGAACTGGAAAACGGATACCGTGAACACATGAAACCTGTAAATCAAGACATCTGCAACCACTGGAACTGACACTAGAAAACCAGAAAGCGGAACGCTGGAAAGCTGGAACACTGTAAAGCTGGAGCAATTTAGATCAGCCGGAACGCTTGGAATCTGGACACGAAACTGAACAGCGAACACGAACCGGCTGGACACCTAGAATGCTGAAAGCTGGAAAGCAGGAAGGCGGAAACGCTGGTAAGCGAACGCTGGAAAGCTGGACAGCTGGAAAGATGGAGATCTAGAACGTTGGCAAGCATGGAAACCTTGACGGCCGACAGACAGGAAAAACAAAAGGCTGGACGGCTGGCAAACACGATCTCCAGACGGCAGAAAAGCTAGAATGCTGGAAACGTGGACGGTAGAACGTTGAAAAACTGTAATTTGGAACGTTGGGAACTGGAAAAATGGAAAACAAGAACACCTACGGCTATAATCGTGCAAACAAGAGAGGAGAAACCTGGACAACTGGACAACTATTACACTGGAAAGCGGGAAACTAGCCACTGGAGAACTGGCAATCTGGAAACTGGCAAGCGAGCGCAAGAAAACTTGCAAGACTGAAGCGATGGAAAACAAAAGCAAAAAACAAGTGGACGTCGGAAACCTGCAGCCGCAAACCTGGAAAGCTGGAAGGCGGAAAACTGCTGACGTGAAAATTATAGAACTGGAGGAGAAGGAATGACTGGACATCCAGAGGCCTGTAGGGATAATGTAGGACAACGACGAGGGGCACACACCTGGAAAGCTCAAGGTAATAACGCTGAAAACAAGACAACTCAAAAACAAGAAAGCGGAACAACTGCAAACTTGACAGCAGGACAGGTGAAGGCAGGACGGCTGAAGCTGAACACGTGAGAACAGTACAACTGGAAAACAGGAAAACCACACTCTGGAAATATGACAGCCAGACAGATTATAGCAGCGGAGTGAGGATGCAGGAGGAAGGAGATGCTGCGCAACGACAGGCAGGAGAGCTTGGGTTCAGTTACGAGCAGCCCGTAATAGCGATACCCCGCGCCCATACCCAGCTCCCCTTTGAGACACCCGCGGCCCTCTTTCGGAAGGCCCCTTCGGAACATCCTCAGAACGTGCGCTGGGGCCAACTAGTGCTTCTACACTTGAGCCCTTCGCTACGACGCAGGCGGTCTGTCTAATGAGGGCCGGCGCGGGCTGCGTGCCGTCGGTGGAGCTGAACGGGTCACATGAGCACACATTGGACCACACTCGGGCGCTCTGTGTGTTGCAGCGCTGCTTCGCAGTCGGGCATTCTGCTGTTCCGACAGGCAGCGCCAGGCAGCAGCATGCGGTGGCATTTCAAAAAAAACAGGCGCTGGCGCGTGACCCATCCGGAGCTGCAGAAGAGGAGGCCCGCGGAGGCACCTCACCCTTCACCCGAGCCCGCAAAGTCAAAGGAGAGGCGTTGGATTAGGTCGGGCAGGTCCTCCTAAGAGGCGGATTTGGGAAGAGAAACGACAAGTAGCCAAAACACATGCAAACAAAATTCCAAAGAGCACGAAAGTCGTCACCATACATTTGTTTACCATTCTTGAGTAGTCCTGCTGTAGAAAGACATGCCCGACTTGAGCTTAGGAGGGGCCAGCACCCGCAACGCCGAGTAAAGAGGCACAGGCCGTAACTCGAGACTTCCTCGCCGCAGGCATGATCCGAAAAAACCCGAGCCAGCGCGGCCCGTCCACCTGCCAGCGGCCAATGCAATGCTGCCCGTGGCACTGACCGAACCACGAGACAACAAGCGGGGAGGCGGCGAAGCCGGACGTGCAGAGAAGGCTTGCGCAGTGTCCGCTTGGGCTTACTGCAGTGCGTTCTGCTCGGCTTGACCTCGTGCCGTTGGCGCTGTCGCTGGGGGGAGGGTCGGTGAGGCGGTCATTCGACACCCCCCGAAAGGAAAGATCGGGGGAGGGGCAGGAGAGAGGACGTGGGAGGCGGAGTAGAACGCGACATAGAGACGTGACATGTGCCAAGTTCCTCTCAAGTCCAGGGCGGGCATCAGGCCAACATCGGCCTTCGGCAACACCTCGAGCGTGAGCTCTCTCAGTGTAGTGGGAGTTGGAGGAAGGAGCGAGAAAGAGAGAGAGAGAGAGTGGGAGACAGAGAGAGAGAGAGAGAAAGAATGAAAGCGAGAGAGAGAGAGAGAGAGAGAGAGAGATAGAGAGAAAGAGACAGAGATAGAGAGAGGGACAGGGAGAAAGAGAGAGAGATAAACACAAAAGCACATACGAAAACAACACGACACGACCAAACACAGAAGCCATGGGGTGCGCTCAGTGCCGCCCCTCCGGAGTGCGCCGCTGCGTGTCGTCGAGCACCTTCAGGCCAGTGGCGCCCCCGATGCGGAGACAGCGGCACCACCTCCCCTCCCTCGCCCTCCCCCTCACCCCTCTTCTGCTCTCTGCTCTCCCTTCCCGCCTACATTCATGTTCTCCATCCTTCTTCGGCCCCCTCGCCCCTCCGCTTCCCGCTCCTGGCCCTCCCCCGTCCCCTTCTCCGGCTTCCCGCCACTGGGGGTTCCCTGCCGTGCCCGGCGCGGCGCGAAACTGTTCGTAAACAGACCCCCCCCAGAACTGAGGTGGCATGGCGAGCTACTCTGGCAACTCGGGGAGGAGCAAGAGGATGACGAAGAGGAGGAGGAGGAGGAGGAACGGAATAATCAGGGAGGAGGGAGGGAGGGCAACTGGAGGATGGAGGACTGATGGGGGGGGGGGATGGAGGACGACGTGCAGGACGACGTGGAGGAGGAGGAGGAGGAGGAGGAGGAGGAGGAGGAAGAGGAGGAGGAGGGGGAGGAATAGGAAGAGTAGGAGGAGGAGGAGGAGGAGGAGGAGGAGGAGGAGGAGCGGGAGAGGGATGAGGAGGATTGGGGGAGGGGCGGGGAAGAGGTGGAGGAGGGCAATGGGAAGGAGGAGAAAGACCAAGGTAACCCCAGACCCATTATCGATGTTGGAATAAACCCTCCCTTCACGGCCCTACTTCGTAAGCCCCTACATGGATTAATTTCCACAGAGGGAAGTGCCCCGTTGGGAGACAACCGTTTGAATATCCTAAATCGTAACAAGGCACAACCCCCTGGACCCGAATGCCACGAATCAACCTGAGTCTTACGTCTTGGCGATCCTGAATCGCGTCAGAACACCATTCGTAGAACTTCAACACAGCGGATCGACGTAACTGTTGCGACATGACAATCATCAATCGCTCCAAAGCACAATTTCTGGTACGTCCGCCGTGGGAATATTTGAAACTCCTGTAAATTTAAAGACGAATATGCGCGACGCTAAAGCGAAAACCACATTGTGAAAAGGAGCCGCCCTCAAACCGTGAAGCTCTTGCAATTTTTCCAAACGAATGCACGCGGCGCTAAAGCGATAGCCACAATTTAAAACCGCCAACCCTCAATATGCGAAGCTCCTGCACCGTTACAACGAATGCGCGCGGCGCTACGGCGAGAGCCACATTTTGGAAGCGGCCCGCCCTCCATCTGCGAAGCTGTTGCAAATCCTTATCTTCAGGATCATAATTTGTAAAGGAATATGTAAAGAAGTTTCAAGGCGAAAAGCCCAGCCCGCCCTTCGAACTGGCCTCGCGGTGCGACAGGGGAGGGGCTACACACAAGTGAAAAGAATGGAGGCGGAGGAGGAGGCGGAGGAGGAAGAGGAGGAACAAGAGGAGCTTCTATCACGGAGGAACCGGGGGGGGGGTCCCACAGGTGTCGAGCGGGAGGAGGAGAAGCAGGAGGAGGGGGAGGAAAAGAAAAGGAATCAGAAAAAAGATAAGGAACCCACTGCCCACGGAGGACGGCTAAGGTACAGGCCGACCCGACCCTGCATCGAAATCGTGGCCGTCCCAATCCTCGGTGTCCGGCGGCGGCAGCGGCAGCGCGGAGCCTTGCCGAGCAAAATCTGCGAGCCCTGCAGCCACTAGACTGCCGAGGCCAGGCATCTCGCGGCAGACTTGCGCACATCGGGCCCTCGCCGGCATACCCAGGGCAGCGGCCGAGATCGCATGGGTGATGCATTTGCCGCAATGGTGAATATGAAACACTGCGTCTATACAAAAAATGAAATCATCATCTGGGCATGAAAGGACTGACAAGTAGCGGCAAGAAGAGAGACCCGCTATTGAGACGAGGCCTGAATACAACTCGCAAGAATACGCGACATATGAATCAAGAGCGAAGTCAAGTAGTAACAACTGAGCACATGCTGCATCGAGTCTGTATCAGGGGCACCGCATGCGAGGCAAGGTCGCGATTCGGACCTGAACCTCCAAGACGTGCTTCAACATCCAACACACTCCAGGATACCGAACAATGAACATGTGGCCGGAAACGGTACAAGAAAAGCACAGCACGATCTACCTGGGCCTGGCTCATTTCAGGGACGCGGCGCTGAACGCGACGCTGAACCATATCCCGAACTTCGGTGGCCACAGGGACCCTCCGGAAGGATTCAGTGGTACTCTTGAGACGCTTCGAGGTGATATCTGGAGCTCCAGGGATGCTATCGGCCGGGGCGACAACGTCACTGACCATCTTTGACAGCACTGGTTTTACGGGGGGTCGCGCTGCCACAGGATGCGACAGTCGTCTGGACTCCCAAATTCATCGGGGCCTTCGCGGAGCCCTCGAAGTACAGAAGAGAAGAGCCCATCACGATACCTCGCAGCATTGCACGCGAATATCAAATCACAGCACTGCACAGGCATTCTGATATCCTGCAAGCACTTAATGCAGGGAGTGCCGACGGCATTCCTCGGCACTCCCGAGATACTCTGAACGCCAATGCACTCAGCAGAAAGCGTAACAGGTGAAGGTGTGGCGCGCTGCTCGGCACGCCCGAAGACGCTGAAACTCAGCATGTCATAGTGCGAGGTGATTTTAGTCATCCCAATCCGGTAATCCCTGACCTGTTTCACCCTCGGGTACTTAGCCGTGGGTGCGGTCCAACTAAAGAGATGCCCATCCCTCCCAATCGTCAACCCCAGATGCCGTCCCTGTCGAACAACACTCCACTTCTTGCCATGGAGCGCGGGCGGTCGCCATCTTCCCGCGATCTCGTTGTCAGAAAAATCACCCGGGAAAATCAGCACAGTCTTCTTAGGGGCGGGTGCGTAGGCCGCATGCGCGAGCAACGGTGGCCCGCGCGACAATCGAGATGCGCGGCGTGCCAAACATGTCGCCAGCGGCCGCGCCGACGTCGTCGGCGAAAGCTCCGTGCGAGGACCTCGGAGCAGGAAGTCGGGGGCGCACACATCGCAATGCTGGGTCGCAAACTAGCCCCAAAAAGCACCCGATATAGGGCTCAATCCCAGTCCCACGGAGGACCCCAAAACCATGCGCTGGCGGTCCACGGAAGAAGCTTTGGCGCCAGACCTTTCGAGAAAAAGGCCTTGGTCCCACGCGCGAAAAGCCTCGGACTCCCCGTGAGCGTGAGCGACCAGAAAAACGCGTCGTGAATGGGCGACGGAAGCGCAGCCCGAATATCAATCAAAGCAAGGGTAACCACTTGGCCCGGATATGCGCTGAGCTAGGCGATGTGGAAGTCAAGCCTCCAGCTCCAAGATGTTGTTAGCGATGCTCCACTTCTCCGCGGATCCCCCATGTTCCCCTATGTCGATATCCAAGGCAATGTTGCTGAGAGGCTTGCACGCAGCCGTGGCCAGCAACTTATGACTGTTTCCGCGGATCTCCGAGGAATAAAAATCAGTTAATTAAAGTAAAACCGATGGCCATACAGTCCAATGCCCAGGATGCGCACGTCAAGGTTGCGCAGGGCCCGAAGAGCGGCTCCCCCCCCCCCGAAGCTGGGCAGAATACGCGGGCCCATCAGGGCCTGGAGCCGAGTCGTTTATCCTCCGAATGTGTTGATGGCAATCCTCGAATTCCAGACGATCCTCTACCGACTCCGAAACGAATTGCACAAATTCTGCAAGTTCCTCTCGCGCAGCAGCGAAACATTCACTAGCTGCGCGCA
This sequence comes from Prorocentrum cordatum, assembly GCA_963575745.1. NCBI lineage: Eukaryota > Dinophyceae > Prorocentrales > Prorocentraceae > Prorocentrum > Prorocentrum cordatum. Next base: position 147,377 of record CAUYUJ010008280.1, read on the forward strand.
CAACACCCCAATGCCTACTAAGCTCCGTAGCAGCTTCCAGAGGGTCCGTGACATACTTCCCTCTTGGCTCCAGGACGGTGGTGAGCAGGATCTTTCTTGCCGTGCGGCCCCATGCAGCCTTCAAGTTCGGCATTCTTGGCTTGAGGGGAAGGTCCAGGGAGTCCAGGCGGTCCAACCCGCTTCGAATTCCTCCCAACTGCGGCTGACTAGTTTTTCCATGAAGTTAATCTGGATCCACAAGGTAGTCCAACTCTTGATTGATGACCTCGAACAGCCACAGGGAGGCGCGACAAGCACGTCGCGCGCGGCTTCGGCAGTGCTGACGAATACCCTCAAACCAGCAAGACACCAGGAGAGCTTCTCAAAGCCAGAGGAGGCTGTGGCAAGCTCGAGCTTTCCCATCATATTCTTTCCAGACGCAGCCAGGAGATCGGACGCCTCGTCTGCTTCCACGATGGGGTCTCCGCAAAGATCGCCGACGTCATCGGCTAGCTCTGCGACCGCAGTAGGAAAGTCGATGACGAGCAGCCCCCCCGGGCATCTTGAAACCGTCGGACTGATCCCTGGGCGAGAGCACGACCACCACGGGCACCTGGTCGGACAGCTCGGAGAGGGAGGACGCAGGCGCGAGCTTGGTACTAGACAAGCATAGATCCAGGAGTTCCGCCGACGGCAGGTTCGTCTACATCGGATAGAAACGAGAAGCCGAAGCCAATCTGGGCGATAGCATTAGCATCGCGACGAGTAACGCGATGGGTACACGTATCTTGCTGAAGCCCAGCGAGCTCCTCGAGAATGCGTTCGAAGTACAAGCCCGAGACAATGAGGCGGAACAGCCACCCCCCACCCTCGCGATAAGATCCTTCCCCCAAAATGGCAAAGCAATTACCAGAGAGAAGGACAATGGCAACACTCAGGTCGCACATGGCCCTAATGATCCTCCTCAGGCCCGCCATATTATCCTTGACCGGCTGCTTCAGATCGCCGTGCAGGTTAAAGATCTGCAGCCGCTCCATATCACACACGAATAACCGGCAATGGCTGCTGCCTGCCTCCAGTGCAACATGAGTGCACTTCAGGAAGCGTTCAAGCAACACTGGGAAAATTAATATAGCGCAGCCGCCGAGAGTGCGAGAAGAGGGGAAGGTACCAACTGCATGACAGTCGTGAATACCGCGGGTATGTAAACCATGGATGGGCAGGTGCTTCTCGTCCAACTCGATGAGACAAGAAAAGCCTTAGAAACCTTGACAGCCGAGCTTCAGACTTGACTTCCAAGTGTTGGCTGTGACCATGAACCTCTTTACTGTGTCCCACACTGCGCCCCCACATGTCAGCAATGGCGTCCTTCCGAACTCGAAGAGAGTGGCGAACTCCTGTGCGTGGATCTGCCCGCACCAATCCTTCATGTCGTGCTCTCCACGAAGTCATTATCGTAGGCGGTGTCCTTGAACGTGATGCTGTAAGTCTTCTGCAGATTGGAGGAGGAGAAGGCGGAGGAGGAGGAGGAGGAGGAGGAGGAAGGACGACGAGGGGGAGGATGGAAGACGAGGGGGAGGAGAAGGACGGGAAGGAGGAGACGGAGCAGGATCAGCATCAGGAGGGGCGGCGCGGGGGTCGAGGGGGACAACGAAGAGCACGGGCTATCGGGAGGGACGTGTGGGAGAGGCAGTGGGGGGAGGGGCAGGGAGGGGAAAGGAGAGGAACTTGTTGTTCTCTTGTCTGGAACTCCAGTCTGCCTCACCCCATCCACCTCCAGTCCAAGCCTGGCCTTCAACTGCGGCCTACGAAGTCGGTGCGGCTGCTGTCGCGGATCTCAAGGACCTGCCGACACTGGCATCAGCTTGCGCATGATGTGGTGTACACCAGCTGCCTTCTGCAGCACGTCAAACCCAACACTCTTGCGGCACGCCTAGCAAGATGCCACGAGCGATACCTTGCCCCACAGCCGCGGACAGGCGTCAAGGGCTGTCCACGATTCATGGGGATCAGCAACCAAACAGACGGCCGCAGATGGCGCCGACACTCCAAACAAGCAACAACGAGCCAGGACGGAGGTCCGTCGCAGGCGCTGATTTTGTAAGCGTTGTGTCTGCTCTGTTCTCAGGAGAAGCAGAAGCGCACAATCAGTTCTTGACGAAGCAGAGCACGGGGCATACGAGCTTGTCGCTTCCAATGGATCAGAGTGCGCGCTTCCGGAGGTCCGCGCGGACTCCTTGGATCGGCGCTGCCCACCCCCCACCCCCCCTCCCTAGGGGGAAAATAAACCTACCTCGCTTTTGACCACCCTCGCTTCCAAGAGACACCGAACGATACCAAACTACGGCCTGCTCTGGTCAGGCCGCTTGACGATGAGGCGCGTGGTATGGCTTGGTTTTGCCTGGAAGCGAAAGCGGGGTAGGTAATTCACGCTCTGACTCCCTAGCGTGCGGAGCCCGCCGGGGGCAGCGCCCGAGGCGCCCCCAGGGGTGCCCAGCGCCGATCCGAGAGATGCGTCTGGACCTCCGAGGGCCTGCGCTGACGCCGTCTTCTCTTCTTCGATGCCGCGGCGCGGCCCGGGACTGGAGCCCGAGCCGGGGCCCCCCCCGGCGCCCGCCGCGAGGCCGCCGGGCCCTCCCACGCGCGGACCAGGGTCGGCAGCGCGGACCTGTTCCGCCAGGTCTGGGAGGCAGCCGCGCGCGTGGGTACCGCGCCATGTCTCATCTCTGCGCGCGCCAGCATCAAGCTCGCCGAACCCGTGGCGAGACACGGAGAGCAGTGCAGCTGGCAGGCGTCAGCGGCGCGCGAGGGCGGCAGCGGCAGCAGACAAGCTCGCGAGGAGGCTGACGAGCGAGAAGGCAGCGCTGACGGAGCGGCTGGAGGAACTTAAGGCGGTGCTCGGTAACGATTCCGAGCTCCCGACGCGACTCAAACTCGTGGCCCCCGTCCTTGCGGCCGCGCTGTCCGGTCGCCTTCCGACCAAGCTGCAAACTGCGAGGCGCAACACGGCCTCGCACGTCTTCGATATCCGTGCGAACGCCTTTGCGGAGGCATCACAGACCGAACTAAACTCCATCCAGGTACGCTTCAAGGCTGTGGTGCCAGCGGTGGGGATCGTGCAGGAAGCAACGCTGGCGGGGCAATGGCTGCGAGCCGACGCGGTGGAGATCGTATCGTGCCCGTCACAGGCCCCGTCGTCTCCGTGATGGAGTACGTCGGCGTTCGGTTTCGGTGCACGTGTGGCGTCGTGGCGTGTTCGAGCATCCTGGATCCCTTCGGGGTGGCGTGCTGGAGGCTTCTTGCCGCAGGCGGCGGTGCCGGGCCCCTCCGGGGAACGACTGCCCTGCCGATGGCGTCGCAGGCGCTGCCGCCGAAAAGGAAGCGGTTGCTGATGCCGATCCCCAGTCAGACGCGAAGGGCCTGTTCGACTCGTCGCCCGACATGCAGCCCGACGCCGAGAGAAATACGTTCTCGCAGTTCCCTTTCACGCTCGCGGCGGCCCAGGCTCTGGCTTCGGGCCAGGCAGCCCTCGTGATCGAGGCTGTCGCGGTGGTGTCGGTGGCGCCTTGCGGCGGGAGGCGGAGGAGCGCGACGGCGACGCGAAGCAGTCCGACGCCATCTGCCTCCCCAGCGGCGGCGGCTTGGCCAGTGCGGAGCGAGCTGCGGCGGATATCGCCGCTGCTGGGCTGTTGTCTGGCGGTGAGATGCTCCGCGTGCGCAGGCCCGCGGCCAGATCGGCTCGCGAGGGAGCGACCACCAACAGCATCGCGACGGCTGGGGCACAGGGCCAGGAGGCCATGGTATCGATCGAGCCGCAGTCAGCACCCACGTCCATGTTCGGACCCTCCGCTTCATCAGATTCGGCCGCTGCCGCCTGAGCATCCGCATCAGCGCAAGCAACAATGATACAGCAGATGGTGCTGTGTGGGACCCATCATTCTTATCATCAACCCTCTGTTCTTCGCAGCGTCCGGCCACTTGGTTGTCTCGATCGGCTACGAGCTCAGAAGGCGAGGCAGCAGTCGCCGCGCAGACTGGGCCTGGGGCGTTCGTACTACGTCGGTGGTTTCTGCGTTGACACCGCTGGGCTGGAAGCGCAGCTGCATCATCGTCTCCTCCTGCTCCTGCTCCTCCTCCTCCTCTTCTTCTCCTCCTCCTCGTCCTCCTCCTCCTCCTCCTCCTCCTCCTCCTCCCAATTGCCATGCGGCCGCCACTTTTCCCGAGCCCTTCCACCGGCGCTGCCCGCTCCCACTGCTGCTCCCCGAGCGCCCCTCCGCAGGAACGGCACGCTCACGAGCTCGTCCGACACCAGGCGGCTAAGCAACTCGACCGTGAGGTCCGGGCAGCGGGGGCAGTCCAGCTCCTGATGGGCATGAAGGAGACGAGCCCTGAGGGAAGGAGGAGCAGGAGGAGGAGGAAGACCAATGTAAACCCAAGAGTCATCAATGATGTTGGAATGCACCCTCCCTCCAGGCTCCCTCTTCATAGGCCACTGCAACGGTTCATTTCCTCTGCGGGAGCTGCCTCGCTGGAAGACAACCGTTTGAAGATCCTGAAGCGTACCGCAACACTATTCTCGGGACTCCCACGCAACGGGTAAACCTGACTGTTGCGTCTTGACGATCCTGAGTCGCGCCAGATTGCCATTCCTGGGACTTCAGCACCGCGAACCAAAGTGACTGCTCCACCCTCATCATCCTGAATCTTTCCCAAGCACCACTTCTGGTACGCTGACCATGGGAATCCGCGAAACCCTTGCAATCCTCAAAAGGCATATGCGCGGCGCTAAGGCGAGCGCCACGTGTTGAAAAGACACCACTCTCAATCGTGAGGCTCTTGCATTTATAAACGAAGCTGCGCGGCGCCAGAGCGAAACCAACATTTTGAAAACGGCCCGCTCTCAATCCGTGAAGCTCTTCCAAATTCTTAGAATGAGTGTGCGCGGCGCTAAGGCGAGAACCACATGTTGAAAACCAACCGCCCTCAATCCGTGAGGCGCTTGCATGCTGTTAAACAGATGTGCAAATGTGCGCGGCGCTGAAGCGAGAACCGCATATGTTTTAAACGGAAGTGCGCGACGCTAAGGCGAGAATCACGTGTTGAACACAACCCGCCCTCAATCCGTGAAGCTCTTGCAAATTATTCGAGTGAGTGCGCGCGGCTCAAAGGCGAAAGCCACATGTTGAAAACCACCCGCCCTGAATCCGTGAAGCTCTTGCAATTTATTGAAACGGATGTGCGCGGCGCTAAAGCGAGATCCACAGTTTGAAAACGACTGCCCTCCATCTGTGAAGCTGTTGCCACTGTTTGAGCTTCAGGGTTATAAATGGTGAGGAAAGTCTCCGGCGAAACGCCTGGCCCGCCCTTTCGACCTGCCTCGGGGTGCGACAGGGAGACGTCTTTCATATAAGGGAAAGGAATGGAGGAGGAGAAGGAGGCGGCGGCGGCGGAACGGTGAAGGGCCGAGCGTTCGAGTCTCAAACTGCCCAGACATCCGATTGACTTCGGAATCTGGCGACCAACCGTGCGCTTTACAGCGAGAAAGCGGCCCCCACGGCGGGAGCCCCGAGGTGAAATCGCTCAACCTCGACTTAAACCCAGAGAAAGCTTCGGAAAAAAAACTGGGCCACTTCGGGCCATCATCGCGTGAATATTCTGACCAGGTCTTTGAACTGCTGTCGAGAGGAGGAGAAGATGCAGGGAGCCTGGCCTGTGAAGCCCTCGCCCTGGAATGACGGGCAACGGCCTGTGGCGCCTCGCCTCGTGAGGCCGAAGTCGGCGACGGAGAGCTCCGATACGAAACGATCCCGATCTGCCTTCCTGCACCGTTCTCACACTTCCCACTGGGCTCAGCTGCCGTATCTCTCGCAGCCGTCACTTGCATATCATGAGTAGCGCCACCATCAGTAGTAACTCTGTCACCGTCTCGAAATTCAGCTGCCATACCACTCACAGCCGACTTCGAGCCAGACGTCAACATCTCAGTATTGGATACTGCACTAGACGTCACCCCAGAGTCTCTCAGATCAGTCCCAGCGTCAGTAGTTTGATCAATCCCTACGGATGACCGATACCCAGACACGCTGGGGATCCGACATCCTACATTAGTCCGTAGCTGGCGTCGAGGGCTGGCGTTGGGAGGACGCTTTACCTCTGCTCGAACTCGTCGAGAGCCAGCTGCATCACGCGCTCGTCGTGGCTGCGTGGTGCGATCCCCACCTTGTGTTCTGCCCCGAGTTGTTCGAGGCAGGCGGTGAAGCACTTCTGGAGCTGCGGGTCGCCGAGCGAGATCACTAGCTTGGCTGTGCCCTCGCGGTAGGCTGAGCTGACCCGAAATCCTCGTACGAGAATCGTGAGCTCCTCCTGGTCGGTGATCGCATCTAGACGCGCCTTGTGGTTCTCCCAGCTCGCCCGATTCTTGGCCCCCACCTTGTCGCCCCCCTTGGAAATCTCGGCACATACTATCAGGAAGATCTGCGCACATGCGGGGCCCATCACCGCCTCGGGGGTCGGGTTCGTCTGCGGGTCGGCCTGGTGTTTGTTCTCTGAGAGTGGCCGCTGTCTGAGCATATGCGTTGCCCGCCTGGAAGGCGGCTCGAATCACTGGGGCGTCGTCGCTCATCGTGAACGTCTGGAACTCTGCAGCCATGATCTGACGGAGCTGGAACGTGTTCCCGAGAACTGCACGGACGAGAACAGGCATCAACTTGGCGATCAGCTGGGCGTCCATCTGCGGAAGACGGTCGAGTGTCGAAGGGTCTAGCCCGTAGAGCTTGCCTAGATCGTCGCGCACGTTGTCCCGTGGGCGGCCCCCCCGAACTCGCCCTGCGTCTGCTGGTGCCGCCTCCGCCGCCTGTGGTAGCTGCGGTCGTGCCTGTGGGGGCTGTGAGTCTCGACGTCCTGGGCGGCCTCCACGCTGACGGGAATGCCCGTGCGACCCACTGCGGCCACGCCCTCGCGCCCGCTGTGCCCCTGGTCCGCCGCGACCCTCGGAGCGTGACCTGGCCGCTCCCTCGAGGTGCTCTGCGGTAAGCCTGAACATCGGCCGTGCACGGGGCTGGGACGTGGGTGGCGAGGTGTCGTCGCAGCTCCTCAAAGGACTCGAAGGGCTCGTCCCTTGAGCAATAGTAAGCTGCGTCATGGCCACCGCGGAGGGACGCCGTTGTAATGCTGGACAGAGGGCACTGCAGGGACATGGGGCCTCCAGAGGGTGCTGATATACGGTGACTAGCGGGCACTTCCTGTTGAGGACGGCGTGCAACGTATGCTCCTGGGCGATCCTTCGAGTTCTGAACGTTTGTTGGCAGTAAATGCACGAGTTCGTCGCAGTTATCGAATGCACAATAGACCTATACGAATGCCCACCTGCCCGAGAGAACCGTTGATGAGCCAGTAGGGCCCTTCGCGTTTTGACGACACATCCACACACATGACCAGTACTGTCGGCAATATCACAGACCCACGGACACGGTAGTGGTGGAGGAGCGGGATCGTCGAGGTCAGCAGGAGCAGGGGCAGGAGCGTAGAGGCCAGGTGGAGGTGGTATGGCCACTGCCTTGGCCGCGGCCCGCAGGACACTAGGGTCCAGTCGTAGGAGCCGATCTCGTACCTCTGGGTCCTCGAAGAGCGCCCGTATGTTGAGCCTGAGGGGGTCTGGTGTTGGGGCCTCGTACACGAACAGGGAGTCCAGGAGGTCGTTTTCTTCAGATCGACGCAGCAGACGGATGACATCGACTGCGAAGCGCCATGCATATGGATTGGCAGACTCGGCCAGCGCGCCGTCTGCCGTGAGCGTCGGACACTCCTCCACAGGCAGCTGCCCAAATACTGCAGCCACCTCCTGTGCGTGCCGCTCGGGAAAAAGAACCCACCGACGATGCATCCGAAGCCGGCGCACTCGCAGCTCGGTGCCGCATGGTGCAATGCCAATGCGACGAAAGACACACTCGTCCGAGTCAGCTTTGTACTGCACCTGCGGGCTGCCGTCGGGTGCTAGCAGCGGAGTGCCTAGAGCTGCATCGAGAACTGGGATCTTCTTGCAGGCGTCACCCCCGAGGATTTTACGTGCGAAGCCCGCGAGAACCTTATCAAGAGCTCTCTCCTGCGTCGTCGTTAGTATCTGCGTCGTTAAGCCCGTAAGGAGACCACCCTGGACCACCGCCCCAAAGACCGTCCGAGTAAATTTCCAGACGCGATTGCGAGCCCAGAAACGTCCCATAGAATAGTACCCTCGTCGACACGCTAGAATCCTCCTCCTGATCTCCACCTGAGTCCCACCGTTTACAGCACTCGAGATCCCCAAAGTAATACTGTCGAAAACCACCTTGCCTGCAACTGGAACTTCCCCTGTAAACATGGCCCTGGAGTAGACCTGGGAGCCAGCTCCTACAAAAGACGGCGACACCTGGCTCTTGTCCGCGTTATGTTCGTATCCTCCTTCCTCCTTTAAAGCCTCTCTGAGCCTTTGGTGTGATATGTCCAGCACGTGCTGGGCGTTCAATGCAGAGGCCACCACGTGGGTAGCGCTAGTGTCGTCGGCGTAGATCCGACAGGCCAGCGGCACAGGGCGATGGATAAATGGCGCCCATGCTGCACAGAGGTCCTCGGACGGCCACGCAAAGTCATCAGCTCGAGCAGGGGGGTGAGGTGGGGCCAGCGGGTGACTGATCCATTCGTCGTACGTCGTAGGGCGAGGTGGAGGAGAAAGCTGACCCCACGAAGGCTGTCGCATAGAATCCAACCACATCTGCACTGGTCGGCGGAAGGTACGTGCAAACAAGACTGCCGCTGGGGTATCTCCCATGAATGCTCCGCACCTGTTACGCAATACTTGCTCACCGTCCGATGCAGGTATCATAAACGTGCTGAGATGGTGCCTCTGCGTGAAATAGACTTGAGACTCCTCTTTGATCGACGCCTCGACTGTACGCTGGAGGGCCTCGAACGACGTGCACCCGAACGCATTAGACATATCCTCTCTGGAAGCGACCGAAGAAAAACCTAAACGACGAAGGCGCCAATGGAGGGCCTCTTGACAGATAATAGCCCCTTCCCTGTTGCGCCCTGGGAGATATCCGTGTTCTCTATCGGGGGCCTGGTCGGAGGGGCCCTCTTGTAGTTGGGCCTTGTACCACAGAACTCCTAGACGACATAATCCGTGTACGTATCGTTTCGCACTGAACCCAAGCTTACCATTCATTTTACTAAGTCCAGTTGCCCGAGAATGATGCCACGCCAGCGGGGTCCGTCGGACCCTTCGTATGTGATGAAAGATGTGCTGGAGGCCTCTGAGGGTGCCCTCGTTGGAGATCTCCTCGGGGACAGAACCAAGACCACGCCGATCACGCCCAAGACGGTACCGTGGAGGGGCCCGCTCAGGGCCATCATGAGCATCGTCGCCAGCATCGTTCTGGCGTCGTCGATGGGAGCCGTCGAACCTCCTCGCGGGGTCGGCCGCGAGCATCAAAATCTCTGTCGGTACACTGTGCAAGGGCGCCGCCTTCCGTCTGGGGGCGCGCTCCAGTAGACCGACCACTCGGGCGAGATCCTCTCGCCCTTGCTCAGCCGCGAGGTAGTTGTCAGCGGAGACTGGTGGCGGGGCGGGGAGACCCTGGAGCTGCTCGTCCCGAAAGGCGGCGAAGCTGTCCACTGGGAGAGCGCGAAACCCGCCAGCGGGTCCATCACGCGCGAAATACGCACGTACCTCCTCGGCCCTGGGGACAAACTCGGTGGAGAGGTTATACCGACGTTTACGTGGTCCTTGACACTGCCCCGCCAGGAGGCGGGCCAGTCTCCAGACCTCGGCGTGTCGTTGTTCTTTCCAGGCCTCACGGATTTCGGTCACGAGCTGCTCGGAGACTGCAAGAAGTCGGGCCCTCCGAAGCTGTCGAAGGTGCCGTGAAATTCTGGCGAGGGCCATCGCCGTCGGCACGTCATCGTCCCCGATGGATCTCTGATGCCTTCTGAGAGCAAGCAACCTCCTACGTTCTGCAGCATATCGTTGAGCCTGGGGGTCCTTTGTCGAGCCCTTCCCGAAATGCCGTTCTCCTACCTGGTGCACCGTCGAGATCCACCGCTGCCAGGCGCCGTCGGGTGCCGTCGCTGTCTCTAAGAAATCTTGCCAGTCAGACTGCCCCGCGAAGGCTTCCTCAAGGTCTTTCATGAATCCCAAGACTCCCGTGCCATGCCGTAATGCTTGTGCGAGCGCATCGTAATCCCAACGGGCTCCCTCGGGTCTGGACCACGACATGTCGAAGCTGTGCGAAGTAGACAACAGTATGGGAATATGATCCTGGAGCCCTCTCTTCGCGATCAGCTTCAGGCGAAGGTTCGATCGACGTAGGCCACGACAGTCGAGGATGAGAGATCTCTGCCACTGAAAAACTGCAACATGATCGATCGAACTCGAACCTCGATGTCCGAAGAATGTGTCTCCGACGGGGAAGTCCATCGAGGGGAAACATATGCCGTGCTTCTCACAGAGCTCCTGAACACGATCCCCTGCATAACGTTGCCCCCCTCTACCGTATTCACCGAACACCTCGGACTCGATGGGGACTACAAGAGGGCCTGGCTGTCGTCGTTGCCCGAGGGAGTCATTGAGATCCATACCCCAGAACAGCGTGGAACGTGCCCGAGCCCAAGTGAAACTTTGTTCCAACCATGTGCACATAGCGTCGACCGTACTGCGATACCTCCTGAACGGGCTCTCGACGGACTCTCTGCCCTCTCGTCTTTGCGATGGGCGGGGCGGGAAGTATGTTAGCGGCACCAACACGTCGAATCTGCCCGAGCGGATCCTGTGGAGGGCGACACGCCCTTGGAGATGTCGAGGCGGGGGAGGGGAGTCGACCACGTGCTTCTCTCGAAACTTTTGTCGTCGGAGCAGGAGCGCCAGTCCGCATGCTTTGTTTACATGTCGTCCTGGCACAAATCCATGTCGAATTGCGAAATGATGAGGCAGTTGACAGACGGTGCTCAACTGTTCTCCTGCTCTCTCACCTGTGCCGGAAATAGCGATGATATCTACATTGCGAAGCTCTTCGGATACATCACAAAGTCGAGTCGTATCTGCAGCCATACAATTCCAATGCACGAATGTTACGCGATCAATCCCACCACTCGACATGACGAGATGAAGCACCGTGCACCACAACTTACGCCAACAAGCATAAAAAGAGAACATCATACATGGCTGCACGACTGCCGTGGGGGGGCAGCCCTGGCGCGAGTGCGGTATGCAGGTGTGCTGGAGTTCCTGGCCCCCAGTGCGAACACCTGAGCGCGCGGGGGGCTGGAGAAGGAGGAGGAGGAGGAGGAGGAGGAGGAGGAAGAGGAGGAGGAGGAGGAGGAGGAGGGGGAGGGGAGGAAGAGGAGGAGGGGAGGAGGGGGGCCAGCCAGGAGGGCTCTGGACCCAGGAGCTCTTCCCCAGGACCACCTCTTCCCCAGGAGCACCTCTTCGTCCCGAGCGGCTGGCTCTCTGGCGCTCCCGAGGCCCACGGAGTGCCCGGGGGGAGGACACCGCGGCACAGAGCCTCCGGTCCCTCTGCCCCAAGGGACCTCCTTGCTTCATGGCGACCTGAAGGGGAGGGGGACGTGGGAGAAGGGCGGAGATATCGATCGGCTCGTGGGCACAAACACCCTCTTGGGGGGCCCACGGGGAGGAGCTGGGAGGAGCGCGGAGAGGCGAGCGGGGTGAGAGTGTGGAGGAGGGTGGATGGGGAGAACGGGGAGCGGAGGGTGGAGGGGAGGAGGGTGGAGGGGAGGAGGGTGGACGGGAGGAAGGGAGGGGGGAGGGGAGGAGGATGGAGGGGAGGAGGGTGGAGGGGCGGGGGGTGGAGGCGAGGAGGCTGGAGGAGGCTGGAGGAGGGTGGAGGGGATGACGGGGGGGCGGCAAAGGGGGGTGGGGGAAGATCGGATCGGCTCGGCTGGCGGGTCTGTCAGGAACCACAGCGCCGCCTGGGGGCAGGGAGAAGAGGGAAGAGGGAGAGTGGAGGAGGAAGGACAACGACAGCGACTTGGAGGAGGAGGAGGAGGAGGAGGAGGTCAACGACCAGACGCAGCCCGCCCCCTCCCCCGCCCCACATCCGTCCAGGTCGTCCAGCTGCCCCAGCACGCGCGTGACGCCCCACTGCAGGTCGTCCTTGGCAGAGGAGAGGGCAAAGCCGTGACCACAACGCATGGCCACCATCATCGTTACCGTCAACATTATCATCAGCTTCCGCACTATCAGCATCGTAACCATCGCAGTCTTCATCATCGGCATCGTCCTCAATATCAGCATCATGATCGTCGGGCACACTATGGACCTCATCAACATCATCATCAGCAGCATCATCATGACTCCTCCTCATCATCATCGACATCACCATCATCATCAGCAGCATCATCGCCATCATCACCAGCAGCAGCATCAGCATCATCAGCATACTCATCTTCATCATCAATAGCAGTAGCATCACCATGATAACCATACATATCATCATCAGCAACACCACCATCACCATCAAACTAATCACAATCTTCACCACCATCATCATAATTCCTCATCCTCCGTATCATCATGAGCATCAACAGCATCACCAGCACCAGCACCAGCATCGGCACACTAATCATACACATCAGCATCACCATAATAATCATCATCATCATCATCAATATCATCATCATCATCATCATCATCATCATCAATATCACCACCATCATCGACAACATCACCTCAATATTCATCATCACCGTCATTATCGTAAACGTTAACTTCATCATCATCATCACCATCACCACCATCATCATCATCATCATCATCACCAACATACTCAACATCATCAACATCATCCCAATCGTTACCGTAAGCCTCCTGATCACCGCGATCATGAGCACCAAGATCGTTGTCCTGAACATCTTGGACACATTTTGGTCCGTCCTGAAGCCTTCTGGGGGCCTGGTGGGAGCCTCCTGGGAACCTTTTTCGGGCGGGGGCTGCACCATCATCAGAACCATCATCATCGTAATCCTACTTAGCATCGCAGCCAGAAATAATAAGATCGCCGTCATGGACATACTTGTTAACATCGTCGCCGTGTCGTCTACCAGATGATCCCCGAGAAGCCTCTGGGAACATCAAGCCTGCTGCGTGCCACGGGTTCGGACGGGCCGTCGGGAGTGACGGAGTCCAGCACGGGGTCGGATGCGCGCCTCGGAGAGCAGTGGGGCTCGGACTGGGCCTTCGAGAGGCTTGTTGAAGCTCACAATGCTCCTGTGAACATCTTTTGGGGTCTATTGGAGTCCCGCCTCGGGGCGTCAACAGGAGTGATGGAATGGCCATCATCGGCATCAGCATCATCGTCAGCATCATCTTCTTCTTCAGCAGCATGAACATCATGATCATCATCGTCAGCATCATCAGCATCATAATCATAATCATGCGAATCATCATCATCATCATCATCATCATCAGCAGCATCATTGTCCTGATCATCCTCATCCTGCTCATCATCATCATCATCATCATCATCATCGTCATCATCATCAGGATAACCTTCCTCATCATAATCATCATCACGAGCATAAGTATCATCATGAGCATTATCATCATCAGCGTCAGTATCAGCATCACCATCATCGGCATCAGCAACCTCATCATGGACATCATCAGACTCGTCGTGATCATCATCATCAACATCAACATCACCACCATCATCAACAGCATGATCATCCTTGTCATGATGGCGTCAGCATCGTCAACGAAGTCATGATCACCCTCATAATTGTCATCACCATCATCACCACCACCATCATCAGCAGCAAAAGCATCATCATCATCACCACCACCACCCTTATCATCAGCATTATTACGATGATGGGCATCGCCATTATCGTCACCAGCATCATCATCATCATCATCATCATCATCATCATCATCATCATCATCATCATCGTCGTCGTCGTCATCGTCGTCGTCAGCGTTATCATACTAATGTTCACTATGAGCATCACCATTACTGTCACTAATCACCATCATCGCCATCATCATCATAATCAGCATCATCAACATCATCACTAACATCACAATCTTCCACTTCACACCCATCAATCAGACAATCACCATGATGACCATCATCAATGTCGTGATCGTCGTGCCGGTCACCTGATGTTCTCGGAGGTCTCTGGGAATGTCAGGCCGGCTGCGTGTGAGGAACTCGGAAGGACCGTCGGGAGTGAAGGGTGTTGGCCTCCTGGGGTCTCCTTGGAACCGTATAAGGCGCTGCTTGGGGGCGTGGTGGGGCCGTCTTGGAGCTGTCTGGGACGGTATGGAGGCCATCTGGGGGCGTCTTGGCAGTCTCGAGGGCAGTCTCGGAATCATCTTCGGCCGTCTCGGAGCCATCTGGAAGGGCGTGGGTGGCCCCAGTCGTCCGCTGAGGCCTCAGCGGCCTCGCGGAGCGAAAATTCTGAAGCCGATGCTTTTTCCTCAAGTTTGTGAATAACGTTGGCCCCCTCGAAGCCATCTTCGGCCGTCCCAGAGCCATTTGAAAGGTGCTGGGGGCTTCAATCGACCGTCTTGGGCGTTCGTGGGGCCCCTCCACGGCTGTTGTTAGACCATCCTGAGGCCTCAGAGGCTCCTCGGAAGCGATGAGGCGAGATCTTGAACCATTCAGGCGATGGACCCAACCATACAAGTGTCAGTACCGCAAGGCAGGCGGGTACCAAGAAGGAACAACTCCTTCTGGGGTCACGGGGCGTGTGAAGGGTATGCCGACATGAGAGGGGGGGCATGTGGACACCACCGCGAAGCCTTCGGTGGAGCTCCTTAAGGGCAAGCCACGCAGCGCGCGAGTGGCGTGCCAGAATGGGTTGGGGGAGATGCAGGTGATCACAACAACTGGGACCTTCGGTGGAGCTCCCTATGGGACCACGAAACGCATGTGGTCACAACCACGTGGGCCTTCGGTGGCCCTCCTTATGGGGCCACGTAACGATATACTGGGCGGCGCGGACGCACGTGGTCACAGCCAAGGGGGCCTTCGGTGGAGTTCCCGATTGGGCCACGAAGCGCTGCTCTGGGTGGCGCGGACGCATCTGGTCACAGCCTCTGGGGCCGTCGGTGGCGCTGCCTATGGGGCAACGAAGCGCTGTACTGTGTGGCGCGACTCCTGATGGGGCCACGAAGCGCTATACTGGGAGGCTCGGACGCATGTGGTCACAGCCAGTGGGACCTTCGGTGGAGCTTCCTATGGGGTCACGTAACGATGTACTGGGTGGCGCGGACGCATGTGGTCACAGCCACGGGGGCCTTCGGTGGAGTTCCCTATTGGGCCACGAAGCGCTGCACTAGGTGTCTCGGACGCATGTGTGCACAGCCACGGGGGCCTTCCGTGGAGCTCCCTATGGGGCCACGTAATGCTGTACTGGGTGGGCCGGACGCAGGTGGTCACAGTCACGGGGGCCTCTGGTGGATTTCCCTATTGGGCCACGAAGCGCCGCACCGGGTGGCGCGGTCGCATATGGTCACAGCCTCTGGGGCCTTCGGTGGAGCTCCCTGTGAGGCCACGAAACGCTGTAATGGGTGGCGCGGTCGCATGTGGTCACAGCCACGGGGGGCCTTCGGTGGCGCTCCCTATGGGGCCACGAAGCGCTGTACTGGGTGGCGCGGTCGCATGTGGTCATAGCCACTGGGGCCTTCGGTGGAGCTCCCTATGGAGCCACGAAGCGCTGTACTGGGTGGTGCGGACGCATGTGGTCACAGCCACGGGGGCCTTCGGTGGCGCTCCCTATGGGGCCACGTAGCGCTGTACTGGGTGGCGCGGTCGCATGAGGTCATTGGTCATAGCCACTGGGGCCTCCGGTGGAGACCCCTATGGGGCCACGAAGCGCGCATGTGATCACAGCCACGGGGGGCCTTCGGTGGCGCTCCCTTTGGGGCCACGTAGCGCTGTACTGGGTGGCGCGGTCGCATGTGGTCATAGCCACTGGGGCCTTCGGTGGAGCTCCCTATGGAGCCACGAAGCGCTGTACTGGGTGGCGCGGGCGCATGTGATGACAGCCAGGGGGGTCTTGGGTGGCGCTCCCTATGGGGCCACGTAACGCTGTACTGGGTGGCGCGGTCGCATGTGGTCATAGCCTCTGGGGCCTTCGGTGGAGCTCCCTGTGGGGCCACCAAACGTATGAGGGGTGTATGGGAGGGAGGATGGTGGGGAGGGGCGAGCAGGAAGAGGATCGCGGGGCACTGTCTCTTCTAAGCGAGGACCTCACACCACAGGATGGTTGGGACACACATTGATGTTCTATGGGTGTTTGAAGGATTTTAGCCTCCTGGGAGCATCTTGGGAGCCTCTGGTTGTTCTCTTGGGGGCATCTTGGGGCCGCCTTCGGGCCATTTTGAGCTTTCAGGGGCGGGTTGGAAGCCATCTGGGGCCCGGGACCGCGGTCCACCCATAGAGGGTTGGGGCACCCGGCTTGGGCCCCCAGAAAGGCCTACGTCGCTGTACGTGTATAAGGTACGTATACTACATGCATGATTATGTGAGCATGCAATTATACATCGATGCGGGTATATGAACACACACACACATATATATATATATATATATATATATATATATATATTTGCTCGTGGCTCGGCTGCCGCGAACCCAGTCCGAGGAGGGACTCCGGACCTAGTTCTATACACGGGCAGCCGGGAGGCGAGGCCTCCTGTAGCCGGTCGTCATTTCTGCGGCCGGGATATCGATTTATGCTAGCAGCGTGCGGCCAGGGCTTCTGGCCGGGATCATCAAACGGTCACCTATGGAACATCCGCTCCCCCCCCAGGGGGGGGGAGAGGGGGGAGGGAAGGGGGGAGAGAAGGGGGAGGGAAGGGGGGAGGAGGGAGGGAAGGGGGAAGGGAAGGGGGGAGGGAGGGAGGGGGAGGAGAGGAAAGGGGGGGGAGGGAAAAGGGAAGGGGGGGGGGGAACGGGGCGGACCCAAGGCGGCAACGAGGGAAGGAGGGGGCAAGGGCCGTCCAGGCAGGGCGGACCAGAGTTGTTTTCTTTTCTCGTAGGCGGTCGCAGTCGCAAAACGGAGGGAGCAGTGTGGTCAACCTGCGTAGATCCATCTGTCGCCGAGGCGCAGCCCCACCCCATGTGTCCCTGCTGGGGGAGCGGGCGGTGGGGGAAAGCGCTCTCGATATAACAAGGGGTGGAGTTTCTTCATCCTTTGCCACGCCGTGACTCGTAGGAGAAGTCTATGAGAGGCCAATGTGAGATCGAGCGTTGTGTCTTCGAGCCATGGCCGGGGCGGCACGACCGAAGTCCGCCAGAGGGTGTCTGCGGTATGCTCGTACCACTCGCCTGCCTTCCTTGGTCTCCCGACGCGTTTGGGACCATAGTCCCAAGGCTTGAGCGTATGTGGGTCGAAAGTGCAGGAGGCGACTGGGTCCGTCGCGGGGGCTGAAATCAGGCGGCAGAGCAGATCAAGCTTGAGTTTGTCGTACGTGGCGCTGAAGCGTTCGAGGGCCCTATGAGGTCTCCTACTATTGAGGGCATTTTGGGCTTGGCTGTAGATGTACTCGTTCGTGTTCGTGCGGTCCTGGCCCTGGGCCATTTGGCCGAACGTAGTCGAGATCCCAAGGATCTTGCGTAGGCCTTTCAATTGAAAGCCGTCGAGTCGCTGTGTCTGCCCGGGGGTCAGTTGAGTGGTTTCTAGGCCGTACAACAACTTCGATCTGCATACGGCGCTGAATACTTGTATTTTTTTGCGAGACCGAGCAATCGCTGTGCAGCCAGAATGCATCCAGTCGTTGCATCGTTTGGTAGCAGTTGCGGATGCGTGCGCTGATCTCTTTACCGACGTCGTTTTTGCTGTCAAGGGAGCAGCCCAAATACTTTACAGTCTCCGCGGACGGAACATGTGTGCCATCCCGGTATTTTATTCGACTTGGCTGTCCAATGACCATGAGTTCACATTTTGTTTTGTTTAGGTTAAGCCCGAAACGTGCGCTTTCTTTTTCAATGGCGTGCAGCATGCGGGTGATTTGAGATTTGTTGGTAGAAACGCCCATAGTGTCGTCAGCGAACAGTACTGCATCGAATGTAACTCCGGGCGGACGCCCTTCCGAAAGCGACGTGCCGTGCTTGCTGTAGATGTCCTGGAACAGCACATGCATAACGATCAGAAAGAGATACGGTGAGAGAGGGCAACCCTGGCGGATCCCAGCGTCCTGGCGGTGCCATTTTGACTCGTAGTTGTCCATGCCTACCTGGAAAGTGGGGTTCCTGTACAAGGCTTTCACAACGTTAACGATTTTGTCCGGCAGCTGCATGCGCTCCAGAGCGCTGAAAAGGGCTTCGTGCGTGACGCGGTCGAACGCCTTTTCCCAATCCAGGAACAGCAGATAAAGCGGAGATCCCTGCTTATAATTTCGGGTGCTGGCGCCTTGGTGAACCATCTGTCTGACGATCTTCAAGGCTTGGGACGTGCTGCGCCGCGCCCGAAAACCAAATTGCGTCGGTTGTAGGAGGTGGTCAATCTTCTTGGCGATACGGTCTTTGAGGACACCCGCAATGAGTTTATAGAACGAGTTCAGCAGGGAGATGGGGCGGTAGTTGTCGAGGTTGGCAGCGCTGCCCTTGTTCTTGAACAGGAGCACCACCCTGGCCGCCAACATGTCGTCCGGAACGAACTCATCTGACCACCATTGATTCAGAAAGTCTAGGACGCTTTGGAAGTTGTCGTTATCGAGTTCGCGGATGAGATCCATGGACAAACCGTCTGGACCGGGCGCCTTGCGTCGTTTCCATTTTTTGAAAAGCGATTTTAGCTCCGGCAACGTGATGGGGCCTGTTTCGACTGGCAGGGTGCTATCGACGAGCTGGGAGGATTCAAATTTGGGGCGGTACCTGTCCGGTTTCCTCCATTGCTTGGTTGCCAGATGGGCGGCCGCAGCCTCCGCCCGCAAGTGAACTGGGACGGGCTTGCCATCGACTTTAGTATGGTATGGCATCGGTTGATACCCAGTTTTCAGCTGTCGGATACCCAACCACCTCTCCCTTATGTCGAGCGTTTCGGACAAAGTGTCTCTGATGTGTTGCTTTTTGGCAAGCTTGATGTCTTTGTGAATTTCCTTGCACAGCATTTTGTACTTGGCGTGGTCGCCAGTGCGTTTGGCTTCGGCGCGCTCCACGAATTTCCGGTCCAGTGCAGGGGAGATACTGAAACCCTTGCGGGCGATTCTCTCCTCCTGGAGATGCTCCTGTGCGGATGCGAGCATTAGGTCCCTGTATTCCGTAGCGGTTGGTCGGTGGTCCAGATCCGTGAGCTTCCGATTGTATGCTTGTCGGGCCTCGCGATCCGGCGCTTGCCACTGCGACGGCGGTTTGAGCGAGGTGTGTCTCATTGCCTTGAGTCTGACACGGATGGTACTCACCAGCGGGAAGTGGTCGGATTCCAAGCCCGACAGGGGGTCGGCTTCACAATTTAAGATATTGTTTTTCCAACGCTGGGGTGTGATGACATAATCGAGCGTCTCATATTTGGGTCGGTGCCATGGCGGCTCAACCTCCTGGTCTTTGTGTTGGAGGTACGTGCACAACTTCCGCTGTGGTTTCGAGAAGAATGCGTTGCTGAGCTGGAGGCGGTGCTGTCCGCAGAAGTCTAAGAGACGCTCTCGGTTGTCGCTGACCTCCGGGGTCTGCGACTCGAGAGAGGTGTGTTCTCGGTCGAAAGTGTGCCAGCCAACCACGGCCGGATCGTCTCCTGAGTTGATTTGCACCCGTGCATTCAAGTCGCCGAAGAAGTATGTAATGCAACTGTGCTTCACGGGCTTGTACGTTTGTTGGACAAGTGACCAGAAAACGTTTTTTTACTTTCCTGGCTCGCGTCGGCCGTGGGCGCGTAGAGGCCTATGAAGGCCAACGGGCGGCCCGGACACCGAAGTTTGACAAGTATGACGCGCTCTGATACGGGTTGTATGTCTAAGATATTCTTCGCAAGACGTTTGTGCAGAACTACAGAAATGCCGTGCCTTTGTGGGCCTGACGGCTGCTCCGTGGAGCTGTGGTACCATAGAGTGTCCTTGCGGACTTCTCTACTGTTGTGGGAGGCGTGCGATTCTGGGAGAAAGACAATGTCAACGCTCCTACGGCGCATCCAATTGTCGATAGCTTCGCGTTTGCCCAGCTTTTGAATGCCTTGGGGGTTAAAGGCACTGACCGTAAGTTGGGTACGCTGCGGTAGCTTGGGAGGAAGGGAACGACGACCTTCCTGAGCCCGCTGGGCGGGCCGAGTGGAGGAATTCTCTGGCCTCCGTAAGCGACGGCATGCCGCTCGACGCAAGGAGCGTTGCTTCTGGCGCCTGGCGATCGATGTGGGCTTACGTAGGCCTCGATTTGTGTTTCGCAAGCGGTGGGGTGTACCGAAAACCTCCGGTTGAGGCTCTTTCGGTCTCCGCTGGGTGGGGATCACCCGCGGCGGACCCGCGCGGCCACTGACGGCGCAGCGGTGCCTCAGCAGCAGTGTGCGACTACATTGCAGGACGGACTGGTCCGACGCTGCAGGGGCCCGGCAGGCCCGCCGGTAGCACCCTGCCCCATCTTGCATCCCTGCCACAGCCCATGGCCGGGAAGACGGGGGCGTCAGGCCCGATCTGGCCCCGCCGTGTCCAGGAGCCCCCTGTCCACGACGGGCCACCTGCGGAAAAGCAGTGTTGAAACTCATATTGAGGTGACGATGCAGTGGTGTAGACTTCCCCAACGTGGGGGTCCGTGCTTGAGCCTGAGAACTTGAGCCAGAGTGGGGAGGAGGAGGTGCCCGCAGTGGTTCGCCATCCGTGACCTCCGCGAAGGGTCTCAGTGAACCCCCGGAAACGAACCGGGGGCCCGAGACGGCGCCGGGGACGGAGTCGAGAGGTCCGGAAAACGACGCTACGAAAAACTCCTGCCTTCGCTGGTCTGGGGCCCTGCTCCTGGGCAGCGAGGCGGGGGGGGGGTCCGAGGGAGGGGGGGAGAGGATGTTCCGAGCTACTATGTGTTTCCGGCCTAGCCTGCCGAACTGCTGGATCGTGAGTGCCCCTGTCTCCGGCCTGCGACCCCTAGGTCTCCTTCTTGGCCTTCTTCTTGGTCTTCGGCTTCTCCTTGTCCTTGTCCTTCTTGCCGCCTCCGGAGGCAGCAGCGCCGGCAGAGGCTGCGGCGGCGGCGGCGGGCGCCCTGCTGGGGCGGTCCCTCTTGGGGACTCTCGTCAGCAGGCTGCTGTCGACGATCTTGGTCACAATCTCAAATGGGAGCACGACCTTGTTGTGCATGCTGTCTTTGAAGAGCGGTGAGAGGTCGCTGCCCTTGGCGGCCCCCTTCGTGAAGGGGATGCTCTCGGCGATCAGGATGGTCATGCGCTTGCTGTCGTCCCCCTGGTGCTCCACGGAGCCCCGCGCGATCACCGCGTCGTCCTCTGCGTCCTTCTCAGCAGCGGCCCTCACGTCCCACTCGTACTCAGACGCATCGAAGCCCTGGAAGCTGTGCCGGATGTGCTGCGGGCGCCCGAGGGCATCGGAATCTGCCTCTGCCATTTGGTAAAGAGAGCTGTGGAAGACCCGGGCAGGCATTCCGAGGTGCTTCGCGGACTCTCCAATGCAATTCAGCACCAGGAGCTTGAAGGATTTCTCCCGGACGAGATCAATGAGAGCCGACTTTAACTCTCCCTTTGTGTTGCTGTTCCAAGCCTCGACCAGAACCTCGTCCCTCATGACAACCTGCCGGGACACCAACTTCCGGATGTCCTTGGAGTGGTCAACTGCTGCTTGAAACTTTTTCACCTCAGAATGGAACGTGGGGATGTCCATGGGGCCCTTCCGGCGAATGGACAAGTGTCCAATCCTCTTCTCTTTCTCTGCTTCAGTGTGGAGCTGGTCATGGAAGTCGAGGCGCTTCTCCGCCGCTTTCAGCCGGCTGTCGAACTGAGAGAACTCAGCGGATTGATCCTGCCAGAATTCACCGTCGGCCTCGTCTTCCATGTCGAGATCCAAGCCTTCCCAGAGGACCTGCTGTGGAGACTGGTGATTCTTGCCCTTCCGGAGGGCGTCCATGGCATCTTCATTCAAAGTGCCTTCCGCGATGGACGACCGGACTCTGCCCATGAAGGTTTGGACATCTTCGAACTTGCTGGTCTTGAGCAGCTTGGCCTCCATGACCGAGGCCCTGGCCGTCAATCGCTTACGAGATTCCTCCGAAGCCATCCCAACCGAAAAAATGAGGAGCACTGCAAGAAACACTGCAAGATATGAGAGACACTGCAAGATATGAGAAACACTGCAAGATATGAGAAAGTACACAAGCTGAGAGTTCGGTGCCGGGAATGTGTGTCCTGTCTGAGCCTCCGTGCTATATATATATATATACATATATACACATATAAACGTCAGTCTCTGCATGCACCCTGGACCCTCTCTCCTCCCTCGTGGAAGATGGCCAGAGGAAAGAGGCGGGTGAGGTGCGTGTGGAGACGGTGTGGCGTTGGAGGAGGCCACGTAGTATCGAGTGTGATGGTGGAAGCGGACGCTGCGTAATATCGGGCGTGGTGGTGGAGACGGAGGCTGTTGAGTATTGGGCGTGGTGTGGAGACGGAGGCCGCTGAGTACTTGGTGTGGATGCCTGGGGGGAATGCCTGCTAAGGGGGACGCCTGTTGAGTATTGGATGTGGTGTTCGAAACGGGGGCTGTTGAGTATTGGGTGTGGTATTGAAGACGGGGACTGCTGGGTATTGGGTGCGGCGTTTGAGACGGAGGCAGGTGAGTAAAAGGGTAGTATGAGATTCAGATTGGGGAGGAGGCCTGTTGAGTACTGGGTGTGATTGGAGACACAGGTAATTGAGTATTGGGCGTGGTGTTGGAGACGAAGGCTGTTGAGTATTGTGTGTGGCGTTAGAGGCGGAGGAAGTAAGCGTAGCTTATGTTTGAGTTGAGCTGGGGGAGGGTGCCTGTTGAGGATTGGGTTCGTTGTTGAAGATGAAGCCCGTCGAGGATCGGGTGTGGCGCTGGAGACGGAGGGAGTAGAGTAGAAGTTCATGTTTCGATTCAGCTTGGAGAGGGTTCCCGTTGAGTATTTGGCGTGGTGTTGGAGACGGAGGCTGTTGAGCATCGGGTATGGCATTGGAGACGGAGGCCGCTGAGCAGTGGCCGTGGGGGTGGAGGCGGAGGGAGTAGAAAAAATGTTACTTTGTAGATCAGCTTTGGGAAGGTGCCTGCTGAGTATTCGGCGTGGTGTTGGAGACGGAACCCATTGATAGTTTGGTGTGCTGTTGGAGACGCAGGAAGTAGAGCAGAAGGTTATTTTGAAATTCGGCTTTGGGAAGGCGCCTTTTAAATATTGGGCGTGGTGTTGAAAACAGAGGCCGTTGAAAATCCGGCGCGGTATTTGAGACGAAGGCTGTTGAGTAATGGGTGTGGCGTTAGAGGCGGAGGGAGTAGAGTAGAAGGTTACTGTTAAACTCAGCTTGGAGAGGGTGCTCGTTGAGTATTGGGTGTGGCGTTGGAGACGGAGGCTGGTGAGTAGTGGGTGTGGTGTTGGAGACAGAGGGAGTAGAGTAGAAGGTTATGTTCAAATTGAGTTTTGGGACGGTGCCAATTGAGGATTGGGTACGGTGTTGAAAACGGAGGCTGTTGGGTATTGGGTGTGGTGCTGGAGACGGTGGGAGTAAGAGTAGAAGGACATGTTTTTAAGTTCAGCTTGGGAAGGAGGGAAGGAGAGAGGGAGGGAGGGAGGAGGAAGCCTCCTCACGGGAACTGTAGTACAGGTGGTGAATCGCCGCGACCGACCACCACTCGCCACGCCATTCCTAAGGCTGGTGGAAGCGGCTGCACTTGGAAGGGGCGAAGATCCCTCCGAACTGGAGCCAATAAAAACCTGGCAGAAAATGAGCCTCAAACGTGAGTGCGAAAATCGCGGGAATCATACATTAATGCAATAAGAAGTGCAAAAGGGGGGCTCATGGTGCGTGCGCAGGGCTATAAATACAAATCCGCCGATCCGGCGTGTGAACTACAAGGAGCCTCAGCAAGAGCTTCAGCTCTGAGCCTAATTACGCAAGAGCTTCAGCTCTGCTTGGGGGGGGTCGCCGTGGTGGCTCTGCCGGGGAAGGGGGGGAGGGGCGGTCCCCCATCTGGCGTTTCTTAACGATTTGCACATCCCCAAGATGTTTCGGGGAGTACCAGGGACCCCCCCCCCCAGGACCCTCCCCTCAGAACCCTCCCCGGACCCACCCTGGGGAAAGGGGGGGGGGGCGGTCCCCCATCTGGCGTTTTCTTAATGATTTGCGTATGCTCAAGGATGTTTCGGGGGGTCCCAAGGGGCCGCCTGAGATCTAGCTGCTACCGCCCCCAGGACCCTCCCCTCGGAACCCTCCCCGGACCCCCCGGGACCGCTACAGGCACCCCCCAAAAGGGCACGTCAGCCCCAAAAAGCGTCCCCGACGACTCCAAGAGCGCCCTCCCTCCCAAACAGCGTCCCCGACGACTCCAAGATCACCGAATTCAAAATCGGCGGCACTGGCCAGAGGCCATTACAATATATATATATATATATACATACATATACACATATGTATGTATGTATGTATGTATGTATGTATGTATGTATGTATGTATGTATGTATGCATGTATGTATGTATGTATGTATGTATGTATGTATGTATGTATGTATGTATGTATGTATGTATGTATGTATGTATGTATGTATGTATGTATGTATGTATGTATGTATGTATGTATGTATGTATGTATGTATGTATGTATGTATGTATGTATGTATGTATGTATGTATGTATGTATGTATGTATGTGTATGTATGTATGTATGTATGTATGTATGTATGTATGTATGTATGTATGTATGTATGTATGTATGTATGTATGTATGTATGTATGTATGTATGTGTGTGTATGTATGTATGGATGTATGTATGTATACAGCACACCTGTCCATACGTATCCACACCGCTTTCCCAGGCCCAGCAAGTTCCTCAAGCGGCGGACATGGCTAAACCCCAGCCTCGCACCCAGAATGTCCCAGGCCAAGAGGCTTCCGAGAACCTCCGCGTGGAGACCCTGAGCGGACCCCTCCACAATGAACCGAAGAGGCTTCTGGGAGGCCTCTCGGCCACGACCCGAGCACGGTGGCGGCATGGGCCGAAGGCCACGCCGCTGCCGGATGACCTCTCGAGTCGAGCCCAGCTGTGGCAGAGATCCCCCGCACGTCCCCGGCCCGGCGCCCGGCGAAGAACGAAAAGATGGAACCAACGAACTCCCGCGGCGGCTACGGAGAACTGAAGACAGGCAAGGAGGGCAGCACGCGCAACAATTTCGGCAGTCAGCTGAAACCTCCAGAACGCGTTGTATGGTCTCAGGAGAAGACACCGCCCCCTCCAACCCTCGCTGTCCAGGAAGTGCGAGGCCGTCGCCACATTCTCAAATGCGCTCGTCCTTCGTTCTGACACGGGCGAGGGAGGAGGGAGTAGAGGCAGGAGGAAACGAGAAGAGACGGGAATGCGGGAGTGGAAGGGGGGCATGCGATGGAGCGGAGAGGAAGAGGGAGGGAAAGAGGGGAGGAGGGTGGGCCGAGGGGGAAGGGGGGCCGATGCGACGATGCGCTGATAGGGAGGGGAAGGGGGGGGAGGGGGGAGGGAGGAGGTGAGGAAGGATTGCGCAGCGGGGGGGGAGGGAGGAGAGAGGCAAGTGCGAGGGAAGAATGGATGGGATGGGGAGGGACAAAGGAGTGGAGCATCGGGTCGGGCGAAAAGGGGGGATAGCCAAGGGGGTGTTTGAGAATCAGCTCACGTAGCTGATTTTCCCGGCGCCTCCCGGCGCCAGAGGCGGCTATGTATTGAGGACTGGGCCCCTCGGTGGGGCCGAAACCAGCTGCATGCAGCAAATTTCGCAACTCCCCCTTTTCCCAATCCCCCCCCTTCGTCCGGCCCGAGAGGAGGGAAGGAATGGGGTCGGCCGGGCGCCTTCGTCAGCAGCCCGCGCGAGCTGAGCTCGCTGAGCAGGGTGACAACCGCGCCGCGGGCCGCTTCCTCGGGGCGGAGAGGACGACGACGAGGAGTTGTTTTTCTCTCATTTTTTTTGTCAGGACGACGACGAGGAGTAAGACGACGAGGAGGAAGACGACAGGTGGCACGCCGAGGGAGGGCACGGGAACGAGACCGCTGACGGCATCAGCAACGATGAGGAGGGAGGGAGAGGAGGAGACAGGGAGGACGAGCACGAGGAGGAGAACGGTCGTGGGACGAGGACTAGGATGAAGTCGGGCCTGTCCCCCTACAGGGGGATTTTCTACGAAAACTAAGAAATACTCAAAACATACTCCAAACTGGCCAGTAAATACTCACAAAAAATCCCAAGACTATTGTTTGACTATTTTTGAATATTCACCCTGTAGAGGGACGGGCCCGACTTGAGACTAGGAGGGGATGACGAGGGGGGAGCGGGAGGGCGCGGAAAGGGGAAGACGAGGCGCACGAAGAGGCAGGAGGGGGCGGCACGGCGATCAGACCGATCAATCGGCAGAGAGAGCATGGGGGGGAGGGAGGGGGGGCAAACTGGACGAAGCTCGGATCCAACTCCTCATGGGCACATTCGCCTTGAGCGTCGGCCTTCAACCGTGTGCTCCGCAAGACCAGGCCCCAGCCCGCGTGACTCACCAACTCTCCCCTTCCGTTCTGCCGTCGCGGCTCTGTCCGCAGCTCGGCTCACGAGAGGTCCATCGAACAAACGGCCCCACCATTTTGAGGCAGTCGTCCGAGAGTCGACAATCGGACAAGGTCCTCCCCCTCGGTTTGGGGGCGCGCAAACATGGATTAGCGATCCATGGATTTGGCGCGCGGTCGCCAAATCCACGGATCGGGGGAGGTGCCCTCCCCAAAATGCGGCCGGTGCCGCCTCGCTCGGCGGCGGAAATCCGCGACTTCCCAGGAAGACGGGCCCCGTCGCTAATACACGCCCCCTGAATCCACGTTTGCGATCGCCTGAATTTTGAGGCAGTCGTCCGATAGTCGACACTCGGACAAGGTCCTCCCCCTCGTTGAGGGCGCCAGTGCTGACAGCATGACCAATTTCAAATTAACGCCCGTGACCAGCCCCGCCCCCCGACCCTCCCCGCTTCCCCTGGTCGCGCCACGAGCCGCGCCGGCGCCGTCTGGGAATGAGCCATTCCGCAGCATTCCCGGCAGGTTCCTGCGCGAATCGCGACGTGACTGGATCCTCCCCCCCTCCTGCCTCCCCCGTCACGCCTGCTGTTGCCAGGGGGGAGAAAAAACGCGTTCCTGCAAGCCCTGTGAGCCAATCCGCGCAGGCAGGGAGAAGGGCCTCTCCCCCCTGCCTCCGAGGGGGCCCCCAGACAGGCTCTGCCAGGCAGCTGCCGGGCATCCGCACGGGGCATGGCCAAATCTTTGGGCTCGCGGACAGGGGTCGGGGCCACCCGAACGGGAACTCCGATACGCCAGGACTTCGGCGCGCCCTAGAGACCCGCAGCGGTGGGTCGAAGCCTTCTCCGATACTGACGGACTTCGGCCAGAAGAGCACCCCTCAAGAACAGAAGACCCTCCGCTGGCCAAAAAACGCACCGGACATCCAAGGGTACCCTCCACAGGGCGTGCAAGAGCAGCAAACGAGCACGAAGAACACTAGGGCACCCTCCCCGAAGCGACCTCGATCTTAGGCCTCGGTTCGACTGCATGTGGTGGGCTTGTTTTCCACCACCACCACCATAAGTAGGAGAGGGGAGGGGGTCCTCCTCCTTCTCCTTCAACTTCTCTTCCTCCTCCTCCTCCTAGTCCTCCTCCTCCTCCTCATCCTGATCATCATCATCATCATCGTCATCATCATCATCATCATCATCATCATCATCATCATCATCCTCATCCTCATCCTCATCCTCATCATCATCATCATCATCACCATCATCATCATCATCATCGTCATCATCATCATCATCATCATCATCATCATCATCATCATCATCATCATCATCATCATCATCATCATCATCACCATCACCATCATCATCATCATCATCATCATCATCAGCATCATCATCATCATCATCATCATCACCACCACCACCATCATCATCATCATCATCATCATCATCATCATCATCATCATCCACCTCCTTTCCCCCTCCAACTTATGGGTGGTGGTGGTGGTGGAAAACAGGCCAATCATGCATGGCTGCACGATGCTGTCCAGCTCGGTCCCGCCGGACGGAGCGCCGCCGCAGGCCGCGGGCCGAGGTGCGTCGGCGACCGGAGAAGCGGCCTGCGGGCCCCGAACCGACCTCGATCTTGCGCCTCGGTCCGGCTGTACTGCGGTAGGGGCCCGACCACAAGAGAAGCCTTCCACAAGAAGCCCAACCCCGAGACCCCAGGACGGCCCCTGGATGTTCGGTGCGGGAGCGTCACGCTTCCCACGGCAAAACCATCGGAGCCCAAGCAACCCCGGGCTTCCCTGGAGGCGAGCAGGGTGCTGGCATGGGCCTCCACTGCATGCCTCGGTCCGACTGTACTCTGTCCCCCCCGGCGAGAGTCTGAAAGTCTCAAAGAATTCGCGGACACCAGGCCCGCGGCCCGCGCCCCTGCAGGCCGGCGGGATCGGGCGCCGTGCCCGCAGGTCTACACCAAGCAGCTGGGAGCATGTGAGCGACGGTCAGAAGCGGGTCTCGCGCGAGATGGCACAGCGACCCTGTGCCGCGGCGTACGCGGGCCACCAGCGCGGCACGCCACACTGAAGACGAGAGCGCTGACGCGCGAGCTTTCGCGAGCAGCTGGCGCGCGAACGTCGGCGAAAACGAGCCCGTTGCGTTGTCTTGCGTCGCTCGTGTTTTGGTTGGCTCCGCGGCGAGAGCGGGCGCCAACGCGCTCGGAACGCCGACGGGCCTCGCCGGGCCGAGGCCACGCAGAGGCGACCAGAGGAAGCGGAGGGGGCGGCCGCGGAGGAGGGGCGCCGGCTGCGGCCTCGCGTGTGCAGCAAGCTGGAAACTGACTGGAGAGCTCCGCGTGTGGAGCATCGGGAGGCCACCGCGTGCGGTGGCCCTGGCGCACCTGGCCGGAGAATAAGCGTGGAGAGGCGTCTGGCGTCAAGTGTGGCGGGCTCAGAAAAAAGCCCCAAGGCAAAAAGCCTCGCCATCTCTTTGGGGGGCCGATGTTTACTCTCGCCGGCTTCCGCCGGGTGTCCGCCGACGGAGGCGGCCTCGTTTTCCTTCCGCCGCCTTCCGCTGAGGAAGAGATACCCACTCCTCCGGTCCTCGAAGACGAGGCCGTTTCTCGAATGCCTCATGTGTGCCCAGTTCCCGCCCAGGCCAGCCGCGCCGCGTGGCCCGTCCCAGAACCCCATGGGTTCAACAACATTGAGGTCTCGCGTTTACTCCCGCGGCTTCCTCTTGATCGCTGCGTCAGGCTCGGGAGGCTTCGTGCAGGGCTGGCTGAAAGCCTCCCGCAATCGCGGCGCGTATCCGCAGTCGATGTGACGGGCCACGGAGACGCGCGAGGCGGACGAGAGCTTGCACGAGAACGAGGGGCCAGAAAGGCCCACCGTCCTGCCCCCGCGAACCTCGGCGGCTCCGACGGGTGTGGTCTGCAAAGGGCCCGGCTTGCAAACCTAGGGGGCGGGCGAGGGCCTTGACAGAGTTCTCCGCCGCGCCACGAGGAGGCCCGACGAGGGCAGCGTGGTGCCCCCCAAGCCCCAACGACGCATGATCGCAAACCACACCCCGGCGCAACCTCAGACGAAGCCAGGACGAGAATGACATCGGATGAGGATCAATAACTAAGGCGAGAATATACCTGAGATGCGGCGGCTCTGGCATATGCCTCGAGCGCCGCGGCCTCCTCAGAGCCTTCCGGGACGCTCCGCGAGCGTTCCGGAGCGCTCTGGAACGGCTCTATCCTCGCCCTGGCCCCGTCCGGGAGGCTCCCTGGAGGAGGAGGAGGAGGAGGAGGAGGAGGAGGAGGAGGAGGAGGAGGAGGGAGGAGGAGGAGGAGGAGAAGGGAGGAGGAGGAGGAGGAACTCCCGACACCCTGCGAGAGGACCACCGCCGCCCTCCTCCTTCCCTTGCCTCGAAAGCTTCGCGAGGGCGGCAGAACAGTCGCTCAGAGCTGCGCGGCGCGGCCCAGAGCCGGTCGGTGCCCGCAAGGGAGGGCGGGCACAGGGCGACGGTGCTGGAAATGTTTTCCACCGCCACCACCATGAGTTGGGGGGGGGGTCCTCCTCCGCCTCGTCCTCCTCCTCGTCCTCCTCCTCCTCCTCCTCCTCCTCCTCCGTCTCCTCCTCCGTCTCCTCCCCCTCCCACTCCTGGTGGTGGTGGCGGAAAACAGGCCCACCAAACGGGGCAGCTGTGCTCCGCACAGCTTCCGGCCCGCGGAGCCGGCCCCGCCGGCTCCCGCCCGGCCTCCCGCCCGGAGGCGCGCGGGGCCCCTCTCTGGAGCGCCCCGCGGGCCTCCCGGGCCTCCGGGTGGCCGTCCGTCGACGCCCCCTCGCCCTCCGCCGATGTGGTCGCTCCCATCTCCGCGGCCCCAGAGGTCCCCAGCCCGGTCCCCGGGGCCAGCGCGTGCGGACCTGCAGATCGACTTCGGATGCCCCGCGGAGCCCACCCACGGAGCCCGGAGGCCGAAACTCGCAGCCAAAACGTCCAGACTGCGACACAAACAAACGTGTTCATCTCAGCTGCCCTCATACGCAACACGCAACACGTGGCGTATTGATGCGGGGCTCGACACGTGGACTGGACACGCAGGTCCGACGCGAGACGTTCGCCAGAACGCGGGCCAAGACGTGGAGCCGACACGCCACGTGTCGACACGGACGTCTTGACCCCGGGACGTGTTGCGTTTCCATACGGGCGTATCGAGACAACTGAAGTGTTCGTACCCTGACCTTCCAGAGAGCTATTGTTTAGCACTGGAGACCTAAAAACCTAAAAAACTAAACGAAACAGCCTAAAACCAAGACGTAGAATAGCTCTGGGATAGGTTTAGAGGTCGGGTGCTATTTTTTAGCCCTCCTGGAAGGTCAGGGTACCGCCGAAGATCTGGCAACGCAGGTCGGGGACGGCGACCGGCAGCGGCGTGCCGCCCGAGAGCGGCGCCTCGATGGGTGCTGCCGAGCGGGCGCGTCGCTCGGCCGCCACTGCTTGCGGGCCCGCGCCTGGCCATGCTCGAGGCGGCCAGGAGGCGCCGGCCGGCCGACGCCCTGGGCAATGCTCGGGAGCGGTCAAGAGGGGGGTGTCCAAGAGGGGACGGTGCAAATCATGTGCGGCGGCATGTGCGCGGCCCAGCGGGGGGGCCAGGGACGCAATGAAATCAGAAGGGGCGCCATGACATCTGGGGAGATATCATGGACCCCGCCATGATGTATCCCCCCCCGAGACATCACCCCCCTCTTTGCCGCCCCCGAAATGCAGTGAACCCGCAGAGTAAGGATGAGCGAGCTTTCCAAGGTTGCCCGTGCATCCCTTTCGCTGGCCAGTCCAACTCGAAAAACGTCAACATGGCTTTCCAAAGCCCTTGCATCCTGACCGCGGGGCAATCGGGTGTTCGCTGACGGCGCGCGGCGATTACCCAGATCTCATACGGTATGTTTTTTTGAGTTTGAGCGTTCTTCCTGGATTTCGGCCTCTCCACCACCACTGAGCCGAGCATCCAGCAAGACGCGTGGGCAAAAGAGTGCGCAATTTGCAACTCTTCGGAAAATGCACCAAGACCGACGGCGCAGAGACTCGACTGTGAGACAGAAGCAACAACAGGCGAGAAAAAAAAGGGAGGGGAGGGAAGGGGAGAACAGATTTCGGCCTCTGGAGCCCATCATCAGGCCCCGGGACCATCAAAAACGGACCCGGGGCGAAGAACTATCCCCGAGAAAACAGTCGGGGACTCTGTGGCCGCGGATGGAAACAACGAACATGTCGGCGGATGTCAGGGCCACGGGGGGAGTGAAGAACCGTGCGCCCTTCCGTTCACCTGTTGGACTCGCGGCGGCTGTTCAGGAGCTGATCGAGGCCTCTTGAGGGCCACTGTCCCGCAGTCCTCGATGCCCCACGTTCCTTTCCCCCCGTGGCCGTCCGACCGAGCCAGGGAACCTGATGCCCCCAGTGATCCGCGGGACGTGACCGATGACTCATGACTTGTCCCTCTGGGCGGAAGGGCAGCATTCCTCGTCGGTCACACCCGAGCCCAGGCGGCAGTGGGGAGCAGAGGAGGGGAGGAGAGGTGGGTGCACGGGCACAGTGGCTCGCACTCGAGGTCCTCCTCCTCCTCCTCCTCCTCCTCCTCCTCCTCCTCCTCCTCCTCCTCCTGAGGTGTTCAAAGGCCTCTGCAAGTCCCCCAAGGGCCTCCCGTGGGGCATCCGACACTTCCGTGCGGTCTCCGCCGGCAGGCTGGTTTCTTGTCAGATGTGCCTGCCGTGCCCCCCGTGCCCCCATCCCCTGCCGTCCCCTCCCCACCCGCCCCCTTTCCCGCCCCCGCCCTTCCCCTTCCCCGCCACCCTCTCTTCCCCCCTCCCCACTCTCCCCGCCACCTCCATCATTCCCATCCCCGCATCCGCCCTGCACCTCTCCCCCAGTCGCCGCATTCTTCCCCTACCCTCGTCCGCTCTCCATTTCACCTCTGTACCCTCGCGGCCCCGCGCTTGTCGTCTTGATATCTGGCCAGGGTGGCCGCGGCAAAATGTTGCGGCACTCCTTCTACTTCGCATCATGTTCCTCAGATCTCCGAATGGGGTCCGGAGCGGACCTCAAGATGCCGAAATTGGAGAAACGCGCCGGCATTGAAAGGATCACGACGTCGGAGGCCTGGGACCTGGAAGCGGCACGGGGACCTGCAAGAAGAGCTCCGAGAAAACCGGGCAAGGTGGCGAGGGAAACTCCGCTCAACATGGACCCCTGGACCCCTCACGGGGTCGAAAACGACAAGCTTTTCGAGACGCGTCCAGCCGTGGCTGCGAGGGGGCACCTTTCTCCTCCCCCTCTGCTGGCCAGAACCAGTGCTGGGCCACCTCGGCCGCCCAGCGGGCTCCTCGTCCTCCTCCTCCTCCTCCTCCTCCTCCTCCTCCACCTCCCCCTGCCCTCTGCGGTGCGCCAGCTGGGCTCCTCGTCGGTCTGCGAGAACGACAAGGTCACGGCCTGCGCGCGCGCGCCCCTGACAATCCAGCCGCCCCGCGCCCAGCCACCAGCCCTTTTAGGCGCAGGTGGTCTCAGGAAGTCAGTCTTCCAACCTCCCTCCTTCACGCAAAACGGAGTTGGCGACGAACGTAGCTGGCGCCATGTCGCTGCAAGTGTCGCCCTGGATGCCCACTCGAAAAGCATCCCTGCCAGCAGCGAGCCACGCCTGCTGCCAGATTCCGCCCACGCGCCGGGCGGCGTTTGGCTCCTCTGTCTGTCTGTCCTTTCCCTCTCCCTCTGCACCCCCTCTCCCTGGGTCTGGGTGTGCCGGGCCGCGGGTCGTTAGGGCATCCAAGATGGCCCAATGAGGGCGCATCCCTGATCAGGGCAAGCGGGCCTGGTGGTTGCTTTTGGATGGGACATGCGCTCCCCCACGCCATGGTCCAACCGTGCTCGGCGAGTGCGGCAACTGCACGCTGCTCGCAGGCGGGCGACGAGGGGTGGTCTGGCGCCCGACTCGCGGGACGGAGCCGTCGGCAAGGGGCGGCATGGGCCGCTGACTCGCGACAAGGTTCCCTCCGGACGGGCCGTGACTGATACCCCGCCCCCCCCGCAGAGGGTGGGACGCTCGGCAGAACAGGCTTGCTCCCCTCCTCCTCCATCCCTTGCTCCTGTGGGCGGCTCCCCCCGTCCCACCACGGAGGCCTGCTCCTCCTCCTCCTCATCCTCCTCCTCCTCCTCCTCCTCCTCCTCCTCTTCGTCCTCCTCTCCATCCCCCTCCTCCTCCACCCCTGCTGCTTTTGCTCTGGCCTGGCTGGGGGGGGTCCCGAGGCTCGGCATCTCAAGCTGCACGGGTGGCACACGACCGAATCTCAAGATCGCGCTGCCGCCTCGATGCCGCAGAGCAGGCCTCCTCTTAGTCCGCGCCATCGTTTCCTATTGTTTGGTTACCTTCGGCCCCCCCTTCCCGTCGCCAGCTGGACGCAGCTCGAAAAACTTGTCGGAATGTACCCTGGGAGGGGGCAGGAGACCTTGTTTTCAGAGGGGGAGGGGGGAGAAGGGGTAGTTGGGACCACGGCCGCCGACAATGGCGCGAACTCGCGTGCACGGGTGCCTTTTCGACTCACGCCTCGGCGCCGCCGACACGATTCCAGAGCGTCTCCAACAGTTGTTGCATGTCCGTGCCGCGCCGACATCGCAGTGGATTATGACACCGCAAGGGTCTTTCAACCTTGAACGATCGCGGCTTTCTGAAAAGCAAAATCGACTGAGACTCGCCGATTCCTGACCTCTGGCGGCGTGCTACCTTGAACCCCCGCGCCTGCGTCGCCACTGCATCGACAGGGCGCGAACCTGCCCCGCTGGGATTGTTCACGGGCGGCTTCCAAGAGCTTGGTTGTCGCCTGGACGCCGTGCTTCTGTTGTCTGTCAACCACGAGGAACACCCTTTCACAAGCCTCTCACATCTCTCGCATGAACTGGCATGGTAAAATCCAGTCGCAGAGCAACGACGATCCCACCAAAGTTAGGATGGGGCAAGAACAAACACACAAGGGGCGTCAGTCGGCAGGCATCACGCCGCGCCTTCCTCATCTTTGTCGTGGTCCTCCGTCCTCCCTCCCCTCCACCCTCATCCTCCGACTCCCCCTCTGTCTCCCCTCTCCTCACCCCCATCTTCGTCCTCCTCCTTTTCGTCCCCCTCCCCTGAGGTCATCGGCACGGCAATTCCGATGCAAACTACGCGTGGCCATGTGCTCTTCGTCGGAGGTGGCATGAGAGCGAGCCCTACTCGTACACGGCGCGAAGCTCTCTGCTGATGGCCTGAGACCCGCGGGACAGCGTCGTGGGCAGCAACGGGAGGTACGGCAGGTTCGTGTCGTGTCGACCCCCGGCGTTGGTTTCTGACACCGCAAGGACCGTTCAACCTTGATCAATCGGCCGTTTCCGAAACGGCAGCAGATTGTTCAACATCGACCGATTCTGGGTCGCCGGCGGCGTTCAACGTTGAACGCCGGCGGCGGGGTCGCCGCGGGACGAG
>CAUYUJ010008280.1:187500-207500 GCA_963575745.1 Prorocentrum cordatum
TCCGAAAAATGATGACAGGATCTCCAATGTACCCTACCCCCAACGTGGCGTCGTTCAACTCGGGCGGCTCGTTGCCGCCAACTGTGGCCCAATCAGAATCAGAGCTGGCTGGAGGTACTGCTGTCCAAGCCCGCGGGATGAGCCCACGAAACCAAAAGCAAGCCTCGCTGTCGCCACAGGATACAGCACGAGGTACTAAACTCTCGGACTGCTTGAAAGCTTTGTGCTCAGGACTGTTGCAGCGGCAAAGCCAGACCCGATGCAATGGAGTCTCGGGTTGCCCCTTACACCTCGGACAATCTGGGCTGATACGATGCCTTGATTCGTCGACCACTCTTTGCCGAGGCCAAAAACCCCCTTGTCGCCACATTGATCATTGTCTCTGCTAGACGATGCCCGTGTTTACTGTTCTGAAGGCTCCGGATAAAACGCCGGCAACTAGTGTTGTCAATCCCATTGGCGGAACCCTCACCACAGTAATGCCGAGCGGCTTTCGCCCAAGCAGCGTCTTGAAACGATTGAAACTCGTCTAGTACTTCTGATGTGTCTTCAAAACCTGTGAGACCACTGCCGGGAAAAATCCAATGAGCGCCGTCGTCACCAGGGGTGGTCCACTCTGTGGGGGACGTGGGGGTCCACCCTACCTCGAGCATGTACCAAATAAGAGCTCCCATGGGCCCACGAACCTGGCGAGAGAACTGGGGCGGAACACTATTCTGAAGGCGCCTAACAACTTGAGGCCATGCCTGACGTACCATCGGACGTAGATCGGGAAAGCTAAACCACGTGTCGAGCCAGAGCTTCACGGTGTCCCTGGGAGACTTCAGGAACGGGTCAGCTCCTGGAGTCTTCAAGTCCAAAAGTGTGGTCAGGCAGCGGCCTTTCTGCTTGGAGCCCATTGAAGCGCCGAGCCTACGCCGAAAACCGACACGGTGGGAACCAAATGAGCCGTGAACCTGATGCCCGTATGAGCCCGCGGCTTGGGCCCCTGCTCGTCCCAGGCGCCCAGTAACCTGGTGCCGACGAGAAGCTCGAGCAAACTTCCTACGCTTAGCCGTCATGATAGCGGCCTTGACCACACGCTTGCGCCGAGAGGAACGAGCAGGACGGCCAGCACCGAGGTCAACGCCAAGGTACTGTG
The DNA here is from genome assembly GCA_963575745.1 of Prorocentrum cordatum. Lineage (NCBI taxonomy): Eukaryota > Dinophyceae > Prorocentrales > Prorocentraceae > Prorocentrum > Prorocentrum cordatum. Next base: position 188,642 of record CAUYUJ010008280.1, read on the forward strand.
CTTGCAAAACATTCTGAACTGTGTAGCCCAACTTCTTGAGCTTAGCCGCAATCTGCTTCCCGTCGCTAGACTTCAAGCAGACTAAAGCACTCTTGGGGGCTGCCTTCAGCCCGGCCCTGCCGAGCTCGTCGCAAGTGTCACGAAGACAGCCGAGAAGTTGAGCACGAACTACTTTCCTGGACCCGACACCCTTTGGTAAAGGTCATCCACCCAGATCCTCATGGGCGCCCCCACATCTGCCGTAGCGTTTTTGGTTTTTTTTTTGCCCGGATAAAGTAAACCATGCACCTCCCAAACCGAACTCCGCTCCGAATGCCCTGGACAATGCTCCGAGAAGGTTGAAAGGCAGCCGAAAAAATCACCCGTCCTGAGCGAGGGTCCGAGGAACCACGCAGTTCTGAAGCTCTAAACCAAGAACAGTAACAGGAAATTGAAGCCGAAGGGCGGTATCCACAAGAGCCTCCCAAGACATCGAATCGTAACAGGCTTCCACGTCGATTAAACCCGTGCCGAATTCGATCCCCAAGCGCATACAAGCTTCGTCTTGTAAAGCACGAGCGAAAGCCTCACGAAGAGCGGAATTACCTCGGATCGCGGCATCCCAAGCTGGCTCTGAGGAAGAGGTCCAGAGGCGAACATCTTCTTCACGAGCCAATGACCACACTCTAGTGAGCATAGCCATCAGCCCGATCACCCCGTCGCCTCCGGACTTTTTCCCCGGCAGCCTTCCTATGACCAACAGGACTTTCCATGGCCACGTAATCCGAGCCTCGCAAGCTTGCAAAATATGCACTAGCTGAAGGAGCCCTTCGTGTGGAAGCCGCTGCGTATCTGTGGGAGAAAACTGATCCACCCCCTGACCAGCTCGTGCCTTCATACTCTTGAGCGCGGCTTCCACTCGATCGCAAGTGAGAACGGGCAGTTGATCGTCTTCGGCTGCAGCGCGGATGCGATAAAAAAACTCGCATAAAGAGTCAAGTGAGACGCCGCCTGGGCTCCAAAGCTGGTGCCATTTCTTGGCCTTGTGATCTAAAACACCCCGAGAGTGAAAAATCATTCCCCCCCCCCCCCCCCCCACCACGACCACGGAGATGGGGGGGGGGGGGCGGCCTTCAAGTTTTTGTGCAAGACCCCACAGGCCTCGGGGGTCGAAATCCATTCCCTAAAATCGTTGAGTGAAGGCCCCATCCGCCTGGCACGTCCAGCTACTCGTTTGGCAACTGAACATAGCTTCTGCGAAATCGGAAGGCCGACATCCTGCACGTGCATCAACTGCGACTGCCAAAGAGACCATGCTCCGTCGACTGGGTCCAGCGAGGCCAACGGCAGGTGAACTGAATCTGGTACGTCACTAGCTAACGCACGGCACGCAGCAGCAAGCCGAGAGCGCTGGACTTCCCCGTTCCCTTTAATCAGATTGTGACAAAGGCTCTGAAAAACCGCATGCACCCTTCCCCACCAGCAAGCTACCTGTCCGTGCAGAGTTTCGGACCGAACCTTATCCAACATGTGCAACACTCTGTCGCGAAAAAAAACAGGTCCCTGTGACCGAGATCGACTTGGCTCAAGCTCTCCGCGATGCGCAGAGACTGCGTGCTCGACGGTGCGCACCCACTGTGAGTAAAGTGCGCTCACGCTCATGATGTGCTCGCACCCCACATAGTAGGCTCCAGAGTCCCGAATGACAGGCCAAACTTCGTGCGCGGACCCCACTGGAACACATCCCACGTCGCGCTCGGCAGCTTCCCAAGACTCGTCGGGGACGTGGAAGGTCGGGAGGGGAGGGAGGGGCGGAGAGGGAAGCTGCTGACTGCCTGGGGGACCACTGTCTGCTCCGCTGGTCGCGGGCGGATCGGCGGGTTCGACAAGCTCGAAAGGCGGCTCGTGGGCTTCTTGATCGAGCCCAAAATCAGAATCGAAACCAGGGGACTCGGACATCGTGGACCCCCGCGCCCCACCAGAGGAGGACCCCACCAATGAGGCGAGCGAGAGAGGGGCCCCAAGGAAACCGCCTTCGTCGCCCGAGCCCCCGAGAGCAAGCCGTGACGGCTGACTCTGCTGAGAGTCATCTTCGTTCAAATCGCCTTGCAGCTCGCGATAGCAATCGTCCATCGCAAGACGAGCAGCCGCGCGCTTCGTAGCGTCAGCAGCTCGTTTCATGCTAGACTTGGACCCTACTTGTGGCAGTTGCTTCGGCCTCGGGGCCTGCGGCAATGTGGGCGCCATGCGGAGCCCTCGGCGAAGCAGCTGCTGGCAGGAGCCGCGAGGGGCCAGCACCAGCCCGCAGCGCGGGCGCCAAGGTACGTCCACGCGCGCCTGGGGGCGTGACATAAGCGGCACGCTGGTTCTACTAGCCAATACGAAGTCTATGTGTGCGCCAGATGTTTGTGAGCAAGTGTATTGAAGCGGACATTTGTAAATAACGCCGTCTATTTTATCTACGAAACCGACGCGCTGAAGGGTTTCGGGGGGCAGATTCCAGACCCCGACCACGACCCGCGGAAGGCGGCACTGCTGCAGCAGCGCCCCGAGCCGAGCAAGCCGAGGAAGATTTCGGCCCCTGTACCCCTCGCCAGAGTAGGCGTAAAAAAAACTAAGATGAACGAGAAACCTTTCTGATGGCAAACTACAGCAGAACAAACCATCGAGGCTGGCCGAACCGCCGACTGCAAGGTCCTTCCAGGCCCCGCTGGCCTGGGCAAGTGAATGAACAGATAAGCGCTTCTTGGCTAGGATGCACCCTCCCCCTTCGTTGGCGCGAGACTGACCCGCCAGGGTCGTGCCGTTTCCCGCGCCGCGGGCGGGATCCAAAAAGCATCTGAACTTGGCATTGGAGGCCTCAGATTTCCAACGAGAAATGTCGTCTTTGGACCCGATGTGAGTCTCAACTAAAACAAAAATGTGATAACTGGCAGCCCTACTGCTGGTGAGAACCCCCCACGATTTCTGGCTAAGCTGAGTCACATTCGCAAGGAAAATCTGCGTCTCACCGCTCGAAGGTTGCTCAGTCCCCGACGAGGCCGAACCCGATGCAGTCGATGTCCCTGCAGACTGCGCGCTCGAGGGGCCCCGCTGCTTGGACCACTGGCCGCCAAGGCCCGCGCCGTGAGCGGCCTGGGCGGCGGCTAGCTTGGCGCTTGGCGGCGCTGAGGCGCTGCGCCTCCTCGGCGAGCTCGACGTCAGCCTGGTCCTCGCCAACGGCGGTGTCCTCCGCCGTGCGCCCCGCGCCGCCTGTCTGAGTCCTTCCAGGCTCAGCGCCAGCGCCGCCGCCAACGCTGCCGCCCGTTGCGTCACCATCAAGACCCTTCCGTTTCTTAGCCAGGCGAGTCATGATGTCCTCCTGCATCTTCGCCATGCGCGCGAGCATGGTCTCGACCTCGGAGGACTTGTTGCCCACGAGGTCGCGTACCCCCTTCAGGTCGGTCTCCAGCTGCCTGAGGTCTGCCCGCTCGGTCTCGCTGACCTCGAGCGCGTCCAGGTTGCTGAAGAAGTCCTCGTCCCAAGAGATGGAGATGAGCTTCTTGGCGTCGCCCCCGTTGGTGCGGAGGCTCTCCTTGGAGCCCTTCGCGACCACACCGTTCAGCTCCGCGAGGGCACGAACAGCCTGGAGTTTCGACTTCTCCGCCTTGGCCAGGACGAGCGCCGCTGACGCCTCGCGCTCGGTGGCCTTGTCCAGCACCTCACGTGCACGTAGGAGGGCTGAAACTGCTTGATGCTTGATCATGCTTGGTAGCTGCATCCCGCACTGCGGCAGTGGCCCACCTGAGGGACTCCTCTGGCGTGACGCACTTCTCTGACGGGATCTCCTCGCTCTTCAGCTTGCCGATGTGTGCTTCTAAGACCGCCTTCATCGCAAGATCGGATGTGACACTCAGCGCCTGCACGTATGCGGACAAAGGTGTACTCGAACTTGCCGCTGATCCTGTCCCAAGAGGCGGAGGTGCCAGTGCCAGCTGATTGCCACTAGACGCGTCACCCTTGGAGGCTCCCTTGGAGGCCTTAGGACGATGCAACGTGACGACGGCGTGACACTTCGGGCATCGACATTGCTGCTTCCATAAAATACGTCTCCAGTCTTGGCGCCAACACTGCTGACACGTGGACCACCCCGACTCGGACGGCTCGGTGGTGCCAGGCGTAGGAGCCGTCGCTGCACTCGTCTTCTTTTTGCCCATGGCTCGAGAAAAGAAGGTGGACTGCCCTCCTTAGTCAACCTGTTGGAGCGAAGGAAACCTCTGCCCCGCCAGGTGTCCCTCAAGCGCCGACGGGAAGGCGAGGGCTGGCTCAGGGCAAAATGCTCTGAGCCGAGATGGCTTGAGGGGTAGGGAGCAGGAGGAGGAGGAGGAGGAGGAGGAGGAGGGGGAGGAGGACGAGAAAGAAGGGGATCAGATCACAATATCGAGAAATTCTTGGGGGACCGCGCGGACTTCTTGGATCGGCGCTGTACCCTCCTCCAAGGCGCGCGGAGCGCGCCAGGGGCGGCGTTGCCAAGGAGGCCCCGCGCCGATTCAAGAAATCCGCGCGGAGCGCGGAGAAATCAGGGAACACGGCAAAGCACGATGTCCAGATTTACTCCGGAGTTCCCCAGCGAAGTGAACCCCACCCTCCCCCTCAGAAATCGTGGGGGGTAGGGGCAGGGTTCGCATGTGGCCCCCTAGCTCCGCACGCGGTCCCCGGAAGTCCCGACCCTCTCTCCCCGGGGCGGCTTGTCACCCCTGCAGGTCGTTCAGTTGACGGTCCCAGGGCCCGGCGAGGGCCCCGGAAGAGCGACTGCTGCCAGGAGCTTCCCGTCATGATTTGTCGCGGCGCGACCACGTTGAGGTCGGGCGTGTGCTCCTACAGGCGGATTTTGGACGACAAATAACAGATACCAGGAAAAGACTCCCCTATAGGCCCAAAGATGGCCAAAACATCGCCCCCAGACCATTTGTTGGCCATGCTTGGATATTCCCCTGGAGAGGGACATGCCCGACTGAAGATCACGTCTGGGGAGCAGGGGCCCATGCAGGGCACGATGTCACATCTCGCTGGTTCTGCTGTCCCTGCGCGACTGGGTCTGGAGGCGAGCCGCGCGCCGCTCTCCTCTGCCCCCTCTGCAACGGCCGCCGGGGCGGCGCTCCGACTGGTGCCAGACAAAATGGGCCCGTCGGCGTGAGGCGGGAAGCGGGGCGAGGGCAGGCAAACATCCGCGGCTGCTAAGAATTTGGAGCCCCGAAACGGTGCGGTGGCAGACCGTGCGGTGACCTCGAAGCCCCAAGAGACCGTGCCGCACGGCCCGTCACCGCACGGCCTTGGGACCCTGGGGGCCCCTGTCGCCCGAGACGTCCTCGGAGAGCGACTCGAGTCCCAAAACCGTGCGGTGACCCCGAATTCCCACCGACTCACCGCACGGCGTGGTCACCGCACCGTTTGGGGGCCCCCGAAAGAAGGTCTGCCCGGAAGGCAAAACGAATTCCCGGAAGAACGCCCGGCGTGAGAGATAGTGAACGGGCTGATGCCCGGAAGGGAACCAGAGCACAGAGCTCCGTTTTAGCAGCCACGGGTTTGCCAGCCTTCGCCTGGCTTCTGAGTGAGACGGATATCGGGCGGGCGGGCAACCGCACGTAAACCCCCCAGGCGGGGGTCGCGGGTGGGTCGCGGGGTGGGTCGCGGCTTGGGTTTCGGGGTGGGTCGCGGGGGGGACGACGACACGGCAACAGCAGCAACTAGCAGACAACAACCAGAGCCCCGGCCACGGAGTCCCACTTCACCCACACAGCGATGGTGTAAGACCGTTGGGCCTACTCACTCTGACAAAATCAACTGTTCCGCCGTCAGGGATGCGTGCGACAAGGCGGATCGAACATATATATATATATATATATATATATACACCCAAACATGCCACCGCATTGGCACAAACTTTCCTGCCGTTCTGGGGCAAGCGTCCCCGACGGCGAGCAGCTCACCGTATACCGTTATCCGTCCTTTGAGATATGGCGTGCCGCTTCCACGACTCCACCAACAAATAACCGCCCTAAGTCAAACACGCGTCGTTGAAACTGCGCTTGTGGCCGTGCCGCGAAGCACTGTCCGCATGCGGCCACACGCTCGCGCCAACGCCGTCGAAGGCGTGGTGCAGGCTGGCAGGCCGATCTGAGAGCCGCCCCGGCCTCGACATGCCTCCGTACGGGTGGGAGGAGGGTGAGAAATGGTGGCTGTCACGGAGTAGCTGCTGATGGTCGAGATCATGACGTGGCGGAAGAGGAGCACGACAAGAAGCATGGAGAAGGGGCGGATGCTTGGATGGAGGCGGAAGGGGGAGGATGAAGAGGAGGATGACGAGGAGGACAAGGAGAGACATGCGGAAAAGAGAAGGAGCAGCACCAGGGGAACCAGGGAGATGGAGGTGCCGTAAGAAGAGGAGCGGGCCCGCGCTGCAGCTTGCCAAGGCCACCCCAGACGCGCCGCAGCCGCGCGCGGGCCATCGGGTGAGGGAGCTTGGAGGGGGGGGCAGGGGCCGGGGCGTTGGCGAGGCTTTGACGGTCACGTTCAGAAGAGGAGCCCGCTCACTACTTGTCCTCCTTCAAGATGACGAAGGTCATCTCTTTCACTTCCACGGCGAGCTTGCCGTCGACGTAACCCCTGCCACTCGCTTTGGCAATCCCGGCTTTCTCCCGGAACTTCTCCAGCGTGGCCTCCATCACCAAGACGTCGCCTGGCACCACTGGCTTCCTGAACTTGACGCCATCGATGCCCGTGAAGAAGAAATCGGGATTGCCGGTTCCGTCCGTCATCGGCGGCTGCAGGCACACGAGGCCGAAGAGCTGGGCCAACGCCTCCACCTGGAGCACGCCTGGCATGATAGGCTTGTCCGGGAAGTGGCCCGTAAACTGCGGCTCGTTGGCCGTGATGCACTTGACGCCGACCGCGCGCTTCCCCGGCTCCAGCTCGATGACCTTGTCCACGAGCAGGAAGGGGTAGCGGTGCGGCAGGACCTTGGCCACGGCAATGCTGTCCATGACGAGGGGCACCTCGCCCGAGAGCGCGGACCACTTCAGGGCGCCGGTCCAGCCGCTCTCCTCCTCGTCGCCCCCGCGTGCGCGCATCGCGGCCGCGCGGCGGCGCCCAGCGGAGGCGGCGGCCACCGCCACCGACGCGAGGGCGAGCCCGGCGGCGCCGACCCCGCCGCCGCTGCCGCGGGCCGAGAGCTTCGAGGCCGAGCCCGGCGCTGCGGCGGCCGCCGCCGCCGCGGCCCCGAGGAGGTGCTGCCGCGGGCCCGCGCCAGCGGCGCCGGCCCCCGCCGCGGCCCGCACCGGCAGCGAGAAGGCGGAGGGCCGCAGGCAGCCGACCACGCTGGCCACCGCGGCGGCGGCGGCGGCGGCCGCGCAGGCCCGCGAGCGGCGCATGGGGGCAGGCTGCGGGGCCCAGACCCCGTCGCGTCGGGAGAACACCATCCCTGACGGAGTTCCAGGATTTTTCGGTCGGGGACCTTCTGACCCGGGTCAATCCAGACCCGGGTCAGCAGGAAACCCAAACACTGCAGTTCAGGAAAAAAAAGAAGCTGCAACGCAGGTCTTCGCACACCCGGGTCGGCCAATATAGGGCGACGAGATCTATGCATATCCACCGCTCCTGGCCAGGCCCATCCTGGGCCCAGGAGCGGTGTATATGCCTCCCTGGCCAAGCCAGGAGGGCGTATACACAGCTCTTGGGCCCAGGATTGGCCTGGCCAGGAGCAGTGGATATGTATAGATATCGTCGCCCTACAATAGGCGCGGCCGCCTCGCGGCCACGAGCGGCTCGCTAACCCGGGTCAGCCAGAGGGGGTCTTCGCAAGATCCTGCAGGATCCGGTGCCCCGGTGCCCTGGCTGACCCCCGTTTGCACGGACACCCGTCTCCTGGGCCCCGAGTCGGCTTCTGGGTGCCCTGGCCGGGCCCTTGGGGCCGTCAAGGACCCACGCCGGATCAAGAGCCGGCCGGCCCGGTGGAAGGGGCCCAGGCCTCTGGGGGTGCACTTTTTTGGGGAACAAGAGAAGCATCAAGACGTCGGGGGTCTGGGGAAGGGGCAGGGGTCTCTGAAAATGAAAGCCAGGGTGGCTTGGGCCAAAGTGGCGGCTGCTGCAGGGGTGAGAGAGAGGGAACGGGGTACAGCAATCGTGCTGCCATAAGGAATGCTGAATAAGGTTGGCGAGCCTCGGCGTGGTTCCACGACCTAAATCGAAGTAGCGGCACAACCTCTTGAGCCCAGACTGGTCCTACTTTCAGTGTTTTGGCTGTACCCAGTTGAACGTCGACTGTGACGAGTGAGGACGCTGACGCTGGACAGCCAAACCTGTTGACAGTATGGTAATTCGGGTAGAGAGGATGAGGCGAAGCAGAAAAAGGAAGACATGGCACTGGATATTGGGAGTGAACGGTGAGAGAAAAAGAGCAGGAGGATAAGGAGGAGGAGAAACATGAGCATGAGCATGAGCAAAAGACGAAGTCTTATATTTAAAGCCACCCACAGACGATCTCCAAATCGATGAGGGAATGGTAGGAGACATAAGCGGTCAAACCGTAGACATTGACAAAGCTCAATCAAAATGACATCGGCTCGATGCGGCCCCCTGACGGGGCAGTGACGGGAACAATGGGGGCCGCTCTGTGGGTAAGCCAGCCGCGTGGCACACTTTGGGCACTGCTGCTGGTAGTCGGCCACACCTTCCCGTCAGATAAGGCAATAGGCCGCCGCCACCGCCATCGTCTTCTTACTCCTCCTCCTTCTCCTCCTCCTCCTCCACTTCCTGCTCCTCCTCCTTCTCCTCCTCCTCAACGTCCATCTCGATGCCCTCGTAGTCGTCATCGCCGATGGTGACGCCGTTGCCACCATGATGCGTGTTCCTCAGCTCGGGACACCACGGATCGCTGTCCAGGGATCGGGTGGGGCTCCAAATGTCGCGCGCCCAGGGCGATGATCCAGAACGAGCCCAACTCGATGATACTGAAAACGTGTCTCAACTCAAAACGCTGACGTGTGTTCGTCCAGAGAAGCCTTTCGATACCGAACACGGTGCACAGAAGGACGCCGAGGGTCTTAACGTTGTCGGCGGGGGCCAGAGGGGTACACCCACACTGGGCTATCTCAAACACCTTCCACTGATCATCTATTAGCACGCCAGGCATGGGGACAATGTCACCATGAACAACAAAACCAACAGCTACCGTTGCCCGACATGGGCGCCGATTGTCGATGGGGAGTCTTCATCATCTGCCTCCTGCTCCCCATCCCCCCTCTTCTGCATCAGTCCCCTCCTCCGTCCCCTCCTCTACCCAGTCGTAATTCTCGACCTCCTCCCCTTCTCATCCTGGCATCCCCCTCCTCGTCCTCCTCCTCCTCCTCCTCCTCCTGCTCTTCCTCCTCCTCCTCCTCCTCCTCCTCCTCCTCCTCCTCCTCCTCCCTACTCCCTCCCTGCTCCCTCCCTACTCCCTCCCTACTCCCTCCCCGTGCCCCTCCTCACGTGGTCGTCGTCGTCCTCCTCCCCATCCTCCTCCTCTTGTTCCTCCTCTTCCTCCTCCTCCTCCTCCTCCTCCTCCTCCTCCTCCTTCTCCTTCTCCCTACTCCCTCCCTAATCCCTCCCCCTCCCCCTCCGCACGACGTCGTCGTCGTCCTCCCCCTCCCCTCCCCCTCCTCCCCCTCCTCCCTCCTCCCCCTCCTCCCCCTCCTCCTCCTCCTCCTCCTCCTCCCTCCTCTCCTCCTCATCATCATCATCATCATCATCATCCCCCCCCCCTACTCCCTCCCTACTCGTTCCCCTACCCCTCCTGTCGTCGTCCTCAACCTCCTCCTCCTCCTCCTCCCCTCCTCCTCCTCCTCCTCCCGCTCCTCCTCCTCCTCCTCCTCCTCAGCCATCTCTTCCCTCCTCCTCCTCCTCTCTCCTCCTCCTCCTCCTCCTCCTCACCATCATCATCATCATCATCATCATCATCATCATCATCATCATCATCATCATCATCATCATCATCATCATCATCAGCATCATCATCATCATCATCACCATCAACAGCAGCAGCATCATCACCATCATCAGCATCATCATCATCATCATCATCAGCAGCATCAGCAGCATCAGCATCATCACCATCATCATCATCAGCATCGTCATCATCATCAGCAGCAGCATCATCACCATCATCAGCATCATCAGCATCATCAGCATCATCATCATCAGCATCACCGACATCATCATCATCATCATCAGCAACAGCATCATCATCAGCAGCAGCAGCATCAGCATCACCGACATCATCATCAGCATCACCACCATCAGCAGCATCATCATCAGCATCCTCATCAGCATCATCATCGGCATCCTCATCATCGACATCATCATCATCATCATCATCACCATCAGTATCATCATCAGCATCAGCATCATCATCATCATCATCATCCTCAGCATCATCATCATCAGCATCATCAGCATCATCAGCAACAGCATCAACAGCAGCATCATCATTATCGTCAGCAGTGTCACAATCATCATTACCATCATATGCATCATCATCATCAGCATCAACATCATCAGCATCATCATCATCAACATCATCATCACCACCAACAGCAGCATCATCAACATCAGCATCATCAGCAACATCAGCATCATCATCAGCATCATCATCAACATCAGCATCAGCATCAGCATCAGCATCATCATCATCATCAGCAGCATCATCTGCATCATCATCATCATCATCACCATCATCAGCATCATCATCATCATCATCATCCCCATCATCATCATCATCATCATCATCATCATCATCATCATCATCATCATCATCATCATCATCATCATCATCATCATAATCATCATCATCAGCATCCCTCTCCCCCCCTACTCCCTCCCTACGCCCTTCCTACCCCCTACCCCTACCCCTCCTCGCGTCCTCGCCCTCATCCTCCACCTCATCCTCCTCCTCCGCCTCCCTCCTAATCCTCCCCCCGACTCCCTCCCTGCACGTTCCCTCCTCCCCTCCTCACGTTGTCGCCCTCCTCCTCCTGCTCCTCAGCCTCATCCTCCGCCTCCTCCTCCTCCTCCTCCTCCGCCTCCTCCTCCTCCTCCGCCCCCCCCCCTCCCCCTCCCCCCTCCCCCCTCCCCCTCCCCTCCCCCCCCCCTCCCCCCTCCTCCCTTCCTCCTCTCCTCATCCCTCCTCCTCCTCCTCCTCCTCCTCCTCCTCCTCCTCCTCCTCCTCCTCCTCCTCCTCCTCCTCCTCCCCTCCTCCTCCCCCTCCTCCTCCTCCGCCTCCTCCTCCTCCTCCTCCTCCTCTCCTCCTCCTCCTCCTCCTCCTCCCTCCTCCTCCTCCTCCTCCTCCTCCTCCTCCTCCTCCTCCTCCCTCCTCCTCCTCCTCCTCCTCCTCCTTCCTCCTCCTCCTCCTCCTCCTCCTCCTCCTCCCCCTCCCCCTCCCCCTCCCCCTCCCCCTCCCCTCCCCTCCTCCTCCGCCCCTCCTCCTCGTCCTCCTCCTCCTCCTCCTCCTCGCCTCTTCCTCCTCCTCCTCCTCCTCCTCCTCCTCCTCCTATCCTCCTCCTCCTCCTCCTCCTCCGTCTCATCTCCTCCTCCTCCTCCTCCTCCTCCTCCTTCCTCCTCCTCCTCCTCCTCATTCCCCTACTCCCTCCCCTCCCTACTCCCTCCACTCCCCCTTCCCCTCCCCCTCCTCACGCCGTCGTCGTCGTTTTCCTCCTCCTCCTCCTCCTCCTCCTTCTCCTCCTCCTCCTCCTCCGCCTCCTCCTCCTTCCGTTTCTCCTCCTCCCGTCCCCCCCTCCTTCCCTGCCCTGCCGCCACCGCCTCCTTCTCGCGCGGCTGGCGCCACCTCGCCAAATGCACCCCCAACGCGGCCGCGGCCCGTCCTCGAGGGCTCGCGCGGCGTGCTGCTTGAACGCCTTGAGCTCGCCCGTGAGGTCCGCGAGCAGGTCGCTTAGCTGCGGGGACAGGCGGAGAGGAGGAGGAGGGGGAGGAGGAGGAGCAGGAGGAGGAGGAAGAAGACGACGACGTGAGGAGGGGGAGGGGAGGGAGTAGGGAGGGAGTAGGAGGGGAGAAGGATGATGCTGATGATGATGATGTTGATGATGATGCTGATGATGATGATGCTGATGATGATGATGCTGATGTTGATGATGATGCTGATGATGGTGATGATGATGATGCTGCTGATGATAATGATGATGATGATGATGTTGATGATGATGATGTTGATGATGATGAGGAGGAGGAGGAGGAAGAGGTGCAGGAGGAGGAGGGGAAGGAGAAGGAGGAGGAGGAGGTGGAGGAGGAGGAGGAGGAGCAGGAGGAGGCGGACGACGACGGGAGGAGGGGGAGGGGGAAAGAGTAGGGAGGGAGTAGGGGGGAGGGTGATGAGGAGGAGGTGGATGAAGAGGAGGGCTCCGGGCACACGCGTGCGCGACCCGCTTGGCCTCAGCCCAAGACAAACGTTATCAACGGATGCTGCCCGACGGATGCTGCCGACTCATGCGACTTGCGTGTCGTCGAAGCACACATCGTCTTGAATGGCGAACATCCTGACACGCTGGTGTGGCAGAACGATAATACACATGGAACGCTGGCGCTCCGCACGTAAATCCAGTCGTGCTTCGTCGCAGGACCATCATCCTTATCATCATGACCCCCATCATCATAAAGATGGGTGTCATGGCACGCTGGTGTGGCACGCCGGTGTCATGACAGGCTGGCCTTCCGCATGTGTATTCACTCGTGCATCATCGCATGACCATCGTAATGATGATGGGTGCCATGATGCGCTGGTATGGCACACCGATCTCATGCCACACTGGGCTGCCGAACATATGCACCATGGAGTCTTCATCAGCACCGATCCCAAATATTGTGTACGACCGTTCGGCCCCTTAAGAGCCCGTCTGACGGGAAACCATTACGAGAACGACTTCGTGGACATCTCCTTTTCGGTGCCGCAGCAAGAAAACTCACTACGTGTCGCGGTAAGAGCAGCACTTTGCCTGAACTACAAGCGCCGTCTTCCTTCATCAAGCGCGCGACCACTTTGGCCTCTGCCCCAAAAACGGGTGTCAACGCACGTTGGCGACTTGTGCGCCGCAGACTCAACGATTGCACGTTATGCGTGCGTCGTCGTAGCAGGGACATCATTATGATTATGAATGCAATGACGCGCTGGTGTGGCAGAGCGATGGGTACACACGGGACACTGTCCGTCCGCATGATGTGCATCCACGAATGTTTCGTCGCAGGACCATCCTCATGATGATGGTTGTCCATACGCGCTGGTGTGGCCCACCGACGTCATGACACGTTGAAGCGCCTTGTGCTCCAAGGATGTGCACCATGGCGTCCTAATCCAGCACTGGTCCATGGAAGGTTGGCCTTCCGCATGTGTATTGGGTCGCGCATCCTCGCAGGATGTTCGTCTTGATGATGGATGTCATGACGCGCTGGTGTTGCACCGTTCGGCTCCCTCAGGAGGCCTCTGAGAGGAAAGCCGTTCCAGGGGACATTTCGTGGTCCGCCCGCCTTCGTTGCCAACGCTAGAGAACACTGCAGTTCGTGGGTCGAATTGCCTGATTTGCCGCGCCCTGATTTGCCCCACCGAGCTTTAAAACCATAAAGTTTCTTGAAACCAGCAAAAAATGATCGCGGCGATGCTCCGCGGAGGGAGTCACCCATCTGGCTGCGTCGCCCATGTGATCCAATGCTCTGTTCCATCCAGCGGGCATACATACCTTTCCATGCCATGAAACATAACATGTTCTTTAATTCGCATGCTAATTCAAGCAAGGCACACACGTGCATCAACGTCCGCACTTCCCTCTCTCTCTCTCTCTTTGCAAGAACAGGTCGCGTACGCGTGCGCCCGGTGCGAGGAGGAGGAAGAGGAGGAGGAGGAGGAGGAGGAGGAGGAGGGACAGGAGGAGAAGGAGGAAGAGGAGAAGGAGGAGGAGGAGGAGGAGGAGGAGGACGGGCAGGAGGAGGAGGAGGAGGAGGACGGGCAGGAGGAGGAGGAGGAAGAGGAGGAGGATGGGGAGGGGAGGCGAAGGAAGCCTCCCACGGTATGCAACATCACGACGGGAGGTTCTTTGGCAAGTTCCCGGCCTCCGGAGGGCCCTCACGGGACCCCCGGGGACGGCCTCATGAGCGACTCGAAACGGAGAGCGGGTCCTTGGGAAGGGGTCTGGGCCTCCAGGGTCCACGAGGAGGGAATGGCCGAGAATGGAGGGGGGAGGGAGGGAGGGAGGAGGGGGAGGCGGGAGGAGAGGGACGAGAGGGGGAGGGGGAGGCGCGAGGAGATCCCTAGGATTCTGGACTCCACAATGTGGTACTCACGGCCTCGCCTTCGCGACAGAGGCTTTGTGCGCCTCCTCTGCGATTCGCAGTCCTTTAGCCTGCTGGATCGCCCAGGGCAGGCCATGATGGAGAGGGGGGGAGATGGAAGGAGAGGGGGGGGGAAAGGACGAGGGGGTGGAGGAAGGGGGAGAGGAGCGATTCAGAAAGAGAGGTTGAGGGGGAACGAGGGGGCAAGGTCCTGCAAATGCTTCCCGGCCAGGCCCTGGCGGGATTTCGGCCCACCGCGCGTTCGGACTCTTCCTCTTGTTGGAAGGTCTACTGCCAGTCGAGCAGCTGTGGCAACGGATAGGCTTCCAATTTGGAGGGAGCGCTGCTATATCATATTCGACGACTCCACGCGTGGAGTGGAGGGGGTGATGGCGATGACGCAGACGAGCGCGACAGGGAGGAGCTAGGGGGGCCATTCCGCGCAGCACCAAGGACGTGCAGTACCTGGGAAACGTGCCTGCCAGAAAAGCTCTACGTGATTGCAGTGTCCTTCCGAGGGCCTGCCTTGACACTGCCCATGGATCCCCCCCCCCTCGCGGGCCTCTTGTTGGAGCCTCGGGCTTACGCCCCACATTGGGAGCAGAGGAGGATGGAGTCCAGAGGGTGCTGCTCCCTACCTTCAAGGACCTGGGCCCACCACAGCTCGTGCACCCGAAGACACCAAGCCTCCCGAGGCTCTCGAGATCCCTCGATGGAGGCCTCCTGTAGGCCTTCCAAGCTCTCAAGGTCCTCCTCAGGCAGGCTGCCCTTCTCGCCAGCAGGAGGCTGGCAAGCCTCAAGGATCGGAAGCCCAGGAATGACTTCCAGGGAAACCGTGGTGAGCCATTCCAGCCCATCTTGGTCATGGAGCTCAGCTTTACTGAGATGTACCTGCTGGGAAGCGGCAGAGCGGCCCATCTCGAGGGCAAGGGAGGGCCATCCTTCGACAGGAGGAGAAGGAGGAGGAGGAGGAGATGAAGGAGGAAAAGGAGGAGAAGGAGCAGGAGGAGGAGGGAAGAGGAGGAGGAGGAGGAGGAGGAGGAGGAGCAGGAGGAGCAGGAGGAGGAGGAGGAGCAGCAGGAGGATGTGGATGAGAATGGTGATGACGATGAAGATGAAGAGGGGGCCAAAACCATGGAGGGGAGGGAGAGGATGAGGATGAGGATGAGGATGAGGATGAGGAGGACGAGGAGGAGGAGGAGGAGGAGGAGGAGGAGGAGGAGGAGGAGGAGGAGGAGGGAGGGAGAATGAGGAGGAGGAGGAGGAGGAGGAGAAGGATGAGTCAAGCTAGCCAGCTCGAGCGAGTCAAGTATGGCATGTCCATTCCCACCAGCCCTCCCAAAACATAAGAAACAGTGCTGGCGCAACTGGGGACCGAACTCAGATCTGCAAGGTGGTTTGCCACAGCTGATGCAGCTGCGATGGCGGTTACCGATGGGAAACCCGAAAGACTGCGCTGGCATTGCAGCACGAGCCGAGGAGGCCCCAGGAAACCTCAGGAGGCCCCAGGAGGCCCCAGGAAGCCTCAGGAGGCCCCAGGAGGTTCCAGGAAACCCAGCGAACCCCAGGAAACCCCAGGAGGCTTCAGGAAGGCCAAAACGCCCCAGGAGGTTCCAGGAGACTTCAAGGAGCGCTAGAAGGGGTGTCAGGAAGCCCAGGGAAATCCTAGGAAACCTCAGGATGCTTCAGGAGGCGCCAGGAGGATCCACGAGGCTCTGGGGAAGCCCCGGGAAGCCCTAGGATGTTCCAGGAGACCCTGGGAGGCCCCATGGGGGCCATAGGCGCTCGACTCTTGGCGAGCGAAAAATGTGCGCCGCGCCTTAGCGGGAGCGCAACTTTCAGAACACATTCGCGCGGCGCTGAAGAAAGAACGACATTTCGCCCTGTCGCGCGCGATGTGCACCGCGCCCTATTCCTGCCACGCATTTCGCGAAGCCGACGACAAGAAAATCCTCGCCGAAAAGAAACTGACAAGACCCTCCCAATTGGGGTTGCCCCAGACGTCCGCGCGCGATGTGCGCCGCGTCCCATTCCTGCTACGCATTTCGCATCGTCGACGAAAAGACAGGCCACGTTGAGAGGAGCAACGGGGACTTTGTATTGTTTTGCAGTCAGGATGGGAGGGCTCGGATGGGATTGCCATCGGCTTGACAGAAGGGGGAGTAAGAGTAGATTCGAATAAGAAATCCGCCGATCCGGCGTGTGAGTTTCAAGGAGTCTCAGCTACAGCCTCGAGGCTGAGCCTCAGCCTCTGGGGGGGTTGCCGGGGTGGCTCTGCCGGGGAAGGGGGGATGGGGGGGGGGGGGGGGCGAGTTTCCGGCGGATGCGGGGCCCTCTATAGATGCGCTCAAGGAGGGGCGGGGGAATTGCGATTTTACAGAAGGCCCCTCTGTAGACGCGCTCAAGGCCTGCCGGCAGACGCATAGAACCATTGGATTTCCGCGGCTGGCAATGAAACCGTCGCAGCGCGCTTTTTCAGAGAAGCCAAACGTTTTAGGGTAAGTTTCAAGCAAAACCGGTGGTTTCCAAGAGAGCCCGAAGGCGGCCCAAGAGCCGCCCAAGACGGCCCAAGAGCCCCCCCAAGCGTCCCCAAGAAGACCCCAAAGAGGGACGAAAAGAGGAAAAAGCGGAGGCCCCAAGAGCTCCCAAGAGGGCCCCCAAAAGCCTCCAAGAAGCGCCCCAGGACGCCCTGACAGGCCCCTAAGATGCCCCCAAAAACGCCCCCAGACGCCTAAAAGCTCCCAAAAGGGCCCCCAAAAGTCTCCAAGAAGCCCCCCAGGACGCCCTGACAGGCCCCTAAGATGCCCCAAAAAAGGAGCAGGGGTTGCTACGGCGAGAGACCGAATGAGCGGGACGAGGACGGAGCCAGACATGCGATGTGTGCGCTTCTGTGCGAGTGTCTGTGTGTGATGCGTGTCTGCAAATGTCTGTGCGTGCTAGTGTCTGGCGTGCGCCTAGTGTGTCTCTGTATGTGTGCCCGCCGTATGTGCATTTGCGTTTCCTAACTGGTATGTGTGTGTTGGTGGTGGTGGGTGTGCATGTCTGCGGCGCGGGTTGGGTGGTGTGACTGCGTGTGTGCGTTTGAGTGTGCGCCCATAATGTCTGCGTCTGGAGAATAACCCCGAGCGACCCGGATCGGCGGCACTGGCCGAAGGCCACTACAATAAGGATCGGAGCATGAGTAGGAGAAAGAGGAGGGGGAGGGGGAGGAGGAGGAGGAGGAGGAGGAGGAGAAGGAGGAGGAGGAGGAGGAGGAGGAGGACGAGGAAGAAGAGGAGGAGGAGCAAGAAGTCCCTCCCTCTTCCTCGCTGGATCCTCGCGGTTCGGCCGTGCCCGGGTCTCCTCTGGGTCGGCGCCGCGCAACGCCGCGTTCAGCAGATTCTCGGGCAATTTTGAGACCAGCGCGCGGTCCGCGACGCCGCCGTCGACGCAGCCGCGCAGGATCCGGATGAGCGCCTGCGAAGGGATTGGGAGGAGGGAGGAGGGAAAAAGAGGAGGAGGAGGATGAGAAGCAAGAGGAGGAGGAGGAGGAGGAGGAGGAAAAAGGAAGGATGAGGGAGGGAGGAGAAGGGATGGGAAAGGGTGAGGGAGGAGGGAGGGAGGAGGGACGACGAGGAGGAGGGAGGGGAAGGAGGGAGGAGGGAGGAGGAGGGAGGGGGAGGGAGGGGAGGGGGGGGAAGGGAGGAGGGGGGCACGAAAGGGTTGGATTGCAAACGGCAGGGTGCATAATCAGCTCACCTAGCTGGTTTTCCTGGCGCCTCCTGGCGCCGGGAGGCGCCAATGTATAGAGGAATGGGCCCGGCGGCGGGGCGGAAACCAGCTGCATGCAGCAGATTTCGTACCCCCCCTTCCTTGCTTTGTCCTCCCCTTTCGCGCGGCCTTGGAGGAGGCGGAGGGATGTTCTGCCGCAGCGCAACATGCAGCCCGCATGTCACCTCAGGGGAGGGCGAAACCCCCGTGTCAAAAAGAAAATTAATCAAGCCGACCTCTGATCAGGCTGGATCGACCTGGCGGCCGCGAGGAGGCGCTGGGCCACAGCAGCCCTGCGCCTCTCGTGAACATCCTCCTCCTCCTCCGAGGCCGATCCAAGGTCAAAGAACCCTGCGGTGACGGACCGTGCGGAAAGGTCTCTGTGGATTCGGGAGTCACCGCACGCCACAAGACTTTGGGGCCCCCCGGCCTGGCCAGGACGGAGCCCAAGAGGGGTCGAGGGAATGATCTTGAGCACACCCCTCCTCTTTCCCCTCCCAGGGGATGAAAAGATCCCTGGAGTCCTGGATCGGAGGGATTCCGTATTCATTCGGCCTTCCTCCTGCCGTCGTCCCATCCTCCTCCTCCTCCTCTTCCTCCTCCTCACTTCCTCCTCCTCCTCCTCCTCCTCCTCCTCCTCCTCCTCACACTACGACTACGACTACAACTACGACTACGACTACGACTACGACTGACACTACGACTACGACTACGACTACGACTACTACGACTACTACGACGACTACTACTACTACTACTACTGCTACGACGACGACGACGACTACTA
>CAUYUJ010008280.1:208695-253695 GCA_963575745.1 Prorocentrum cordatum
CTTCTTCATCCGGCCTTCCAGTATCCAGCTCATGTCGGCTTAAGCCAACCCAATCCGACCTGAAGCGGGCCCCCATCGCCATCGCTCGGACGTCCATTCCCTGTGCATTTCGGTTTCGTGCGTGCCTTTCTTTCGCCAGGTGAACAAAAAGTGTTCCTCCATGATCTCTGCCGAGAAAGATGAACCCGTCCGAGCGATGCCAAGCTAGAAGCCTCCTAGATGGGGTCCGCGTGGATGGGTAGGGGATGCGCATCGGCGATGCGGCTCAATCTTCCGACCTCATCTGCTCCGACCCCATCTGGGAGGCCTACACAAACCCCTGGAGGTCTCAGCCGGGCCCCGGGGGGGTCCCAAAACTGGCGGCGCGCGTGCCCTGGCTCCTGCACGGTCGGGTCGCGATGGGGCCCTGGGGCGAGGGCCGGAGGCAGGCCCTTGGGAAGGGGGCGGGGGGGCGATGACGACGCCCACGAGGCCTCGGGGACCAGCGACCACGAACGAAGACTTTTGGCGTCGGCGGCCAGGCAGGGTGACTGCGCTGGCGGGGGGGCAAATGCCGGACGAGCGGGTGCGAATGGAGCCGCGGGGCGCGATGGGGGACGCGGCGGCGCCGGGCGACGAAGCAGCGCACGCTATGGCGAGCGCGCGAGAACGTCAAGAGCGGCCCGAGCTGCGCAGGACAAGCCAAGAGGCGAGAGGCCTCGGCCTCCCCGAGGCCCTCGAGGCTGCAGCAGCCCGGGCCCCCGAGGCCGGAGCGGCGGCGGGCTCTCCGACGGTTCGAGCCCTCGGCCATCGGGAGCCTCGGGAGCCTCGGGGGGGGCACTTCGGACCTCGGGCCTCCTCGAGCCTCCTCGAGCCTCCTCGGACCTCGACCCCCGAAAACATCGACCCTCGACCCTCTTCTGGACCTCGAGCTCTCGACCC
The DNA here is from genome assembly GCA_963575745.1 of Prorocentrum cordatum. Lineage (NCBI taxonomy): Eukaryota > Dinophyceae > Prorocentrales > Prorocentraceae > Prorocentrum > Prorocentrum cordatum. The sequence continues at coordinate 209,617 of CAUYUJ010008280.1, forward strand.
GGCACGCCCGGAGTAGGCAATATAGGCACGGACACATGGGCACGGTGCCCGAGAGCAGGTGCTGCCCAAACCCGGCAGCGGCCGCTGTTGGGCAAACGGCCCCCTGTCTCAAGCGGACACCGTCCGCGGCGGCAGTGACAGCGTCTTCTGTTCAAGATGGGCATGAACTGCTGTCGGTCTTCGCCCCCATTCCTCGAGCAGGAGGTCGACCGCAGAATTGAGATGCCCAAGCATTGTTGTTTGTCGAATCTGTGGGCAACGCGCAAAGTGTTGCCGCACATCATCGATGGAACATTCTACGTGCTCCTTCGGATATCCCCAAAAAGGAAGCAACAATGTCAGGGCACATACATAATTTTGGACGCCCGAAATGGGTACGGAAAGGATGGGTACAATGCCCAACAACAAATGCTGTCCCAAACCAACAGCGGCCGCTGTTGGGCAGGCGGCCTTCTGTCTCAAATGGACACAGGCCGCGGCGACACCGACAGCGAGTCCTGTTCAGAATGGACAAGAACTGCTGTTGGCGTTGCACCCATTCTTTCCATACCCATTCTGGGCGTCCAACATTATGCAACCGAGTTCCTGCTCGGATTCTCCACGCACCCCTCTCGATCCTACAGTCGGGGCGTTGACCTAAGGAACCCTAAATGAGGAACGAGGCCCCTTTTTTGTCCATATGTTAAACCTCGATTTCCTATCGAAAGCATAAGGGAAACCTGAGGCAATCTGTGAAACACTCAAGGAACGCGGAGCCCCTCCCCAACCAGAAGGGTTCCTTCTTCAGGGCCCCGACCGTACGCCTCGGTCCTCGAGAGCCTCCAAAGGGGGGGCGGAGGCGGAGGCGGGCGCGGAGAGCTCCCGCGGCGGCGCCTCGGGGGCCCGCGGCACGTCGATGGCGATATCCTGCCGCGCGCGCGCGGCAAGCCGGGCGCCAAAGGGTGGCAGCGAATGGCTCGCGAGGCGCGTCCGTCCGTGGAACTTGCCAGCAATGAGAGGCAACGAAAGGGGGGGCCTGGCATAGGGCCCAGGGGGGGGGATGCGTCGACCTGGAATCGGCGATACATCGCCGGTAGATCGGCGATGCGCCTCCGATCGTGAATCCACACGTTCCGGGGCAGGTTGGGGCTATCGGGATCCTATCGGCGATCAGTGGGCGATTGGGGGTCGATGCGTGTCCCCCTATGCCTATCCCCCCTTATCGTTGCCCCTGGAACAGGGTGGTTATCACGTTGGCCTTGGTAGCACGGCGCGTCCCGATGCTGATCTTGAGCCCACAGCAGTACTGGTTCACCCCTGCAGGCCTTTGCAGGACAGTGTCGGTCTGCGGGCCTGTCGGCGCGGCAGCGGCGGATATTCGTGACGCCCACGGGAAGGCGCCCTGGGGCCCGCATCGGGCCCCAAGCCCAAAACCGAATGGTAACGGACCGCGCAACGACCTCGAAATCTCAAGAGCCGTGAATTCCGTCACCGCACGGTCTTGGGACCTCGCAAACACCAGTTTCCTGTGACGTCCTCGGAAAACGACCCCGCTCCCGAAACCGAGCGCTCACCGCGCGGCGTGGTCACAACACCGTTTGGGCCCCCCGGAAAAGCGACGTGGGATAATGAGACTGCCCCCTGGATGCTGTCGAAAGGTCCTGGGGCTTACGTCGTGGAAGTGAACAGGTGACGCCTTGCCATCGCTCGGAGGGGGGGCCAAATGATCCAGGATGTTCCTCGATGGTCCTCGCCGAGAAAGGGACGCGCACGTCCGAGCGATGCCAAGGTTCTCTGAAAGGACGAGGACAAAGGGAGGGGAGGAATGGCTCGGCGGCGCGAGGAGGGCGGTCTGCTGAGGAGGCGGCCGGGCCCCGAATGAGGGCTCTCAGAAGCCCGCCCGGCTCTCGAGAAACCTCTTCGAAAGCCGGGCGGGGCCTTCTGTAGAGTGCAGAGAATCCACCCCCACCATAAGCACCCCGACAAGCGAAGCCGTTTGGTGATCGAGCCCATGGGAGGAATCGAATAGGGGAGCGCCGTTCAGTGAACGTTCAGGGCCGTCTGGTGAGTGCCACTTGTCGGGATCAGGGAAGTTCCCCCCCTTGATTCTGAGGAAGGCCCCCCCGACCTGCCTTCTGAGATGCCCCGCCGCCTTATGAAAAGCCCGCCCCCAATGAGGAAGGCCAATCCTTGCCTTCTGAGGATGCCCGTCGCCTTCTGAGAAGCCCCCCCTATGATGACGACGATGCAGATGATGCAGATGATGATAATGAGGTTGTTGATGATGATGATGATGATGATGATGATGATGATGATGATGATGATGATGAGGATGATGATGATGACGCTGATGAGGATGATGATGATGATGATGATGGCCCCGCTCACCCGAAATGCTCGCGCCCACCGCAACTTCTCACTCACCCGCGGCACCGCTGGGCCCCCTCCCCATGGCTTCCGCGCAGAGGCACCCCAAACTGCATCAGCGTAGCGAGTCCTCGGCCCGCCCCGGCGCGATGGCCCACAGCTGCCTCGCACTGCCCAACGGCCTAAACGCTGTGGTGGCCATCGCCTCCAAGTTGTCGTAGGTGAAGAAGAGCTCGCCTTCCACCAGGGGCGGGGGCACGTCCTCCTCGCCCTCCACATCGAACGGCGGCCGCTCCACCACCCCGTCGCAGTTCGCAGACAAGCCGTTTCTGGGGACGTCAGGCCCCAACGCGGTGCCATCCTGAACACCGTCGCGCGACCCGGCAGCTTCCGCGGCCGCGACGCCCGCGCCCGCGCGCGGAATTGCCGAGTCGGGCGGAGACTCGGCCAATTTCCGCGCGGGCGGGGCGCCGCCCTCAGCAGGCCTGCCGCGCGGCTCGAGAGCGAGCCTGTCCAGCAGGCTGCGGACCGGCACGAACAGGCCCTTCTCGAACACCTTTTTAAAAATCGCCTCCCAGCTGAGCAGCTGAGCCTCCACCTCCAGGATGTGGCGCATCATGAAGGCGTCCAGCATCACCTCGCTCTGCAACTTCTTGCCGACGTGCTCCTCCACGTCGTCCAGCACGAACCCGAGGGCCTCGGGCTCCTGCTGCTCGTCCCCCGCGCCGCCCCCCGACACGTGGGCCCCCAGCGCGTTCAGATTGGCGTCGTCGGCGAGCACGTCCTCGACGACCCCGTCCGCGCGATCGTCGGCGTGCGCAGTCGTCTCGGCCTCCTGGCTCGAGAAGCACAGCTCAATCAGCAGCACCTCTGCCCGCGCCCACCCCGGCACGTACCGCTGGGCGCCTGACCGCAGCGGCGTCCAGGACGAAGGCGGGCGAAAGGGCGCCGCATCGCGGCGCATCCCAGGCGCCTGCCGCACTCCCAACCAGCCTCCCTGGCTACTGAGCTCCAGCGCGGGCTCCGCGACGCAGACCTCCACCTTGATGTCCGCAGCGACGAGCGGCTCGTGCCTCGCCTTGTCGCCGACGCCCTTGATGTCCATGCCCCAGCGCACGAAGCCCATGTCCACGTTCAGTGTCTTGGCCACCGCGCGCAGCGCATCGCCCAGGCGATGCATGCGGCAGCCAAGTGCGACGTCAGCCCGGTGGTGCAGCAGCAGCAGCAGCAGCGGCGCCTTGCCGAGGCACACGAGGCGATCCTCCAGGGCCGCCACCAGGGCCTGCGGGGGAGCCAGCTCCGCCACAGCTGCAGCGGCTGCAGCTGCCGCCGTGTCTCCGTCCCGCGCCTGGGCACGCTCCCTGCACAGACTGTGCGCCACCGTGGCCGCCGAGCGTCGGGCCCAGGCCTGCCCACCCAGTGGCACTGCTCCAGGCGCCGCCCCAGGGAGCGCCCGAGGGCCTCCCGCAGCCACCATGCTCGCACCGCCCGCCAGGGGGGCGTCGAGCTGGGCTGGAGCCAAAATGGCTACGGACGATGATGATGATGATGATGATGATGATGATGATGATGATGATGATGATGATGATGATGATGATGACGATGGTGAGGATGAGGATGATGATGATGATGATGATGATGATGATGATGATGATGATGATGATGATGACGCTGATGATGATGATGATGAGGATGATGATGATGACAATGACGATGATGATGATGATGATGATGCTGGTGATGGTGATGATGGTGGCGGTGATGATGATGATGTTGATGATGATGATGGCGATGATCAAGATGATGGTGTTGGTGATGCTTATGTTGGTGATGCTGATGATCATCATCAACATCGTCACAACATCAGCACCATCATCAACATCATCACATCAACATCACCCTCATCACCCTTATCAGCATCATCAGCATCATCATCGTCATCGTCATCGTCATCGTCATCGTCATCGTCATCATCATCATCATCATCATCATCATCATCATCATCATCATCATCATCGCCCTCGCGCCGCCCCCTTGTGGGCGTCGCCGGGGGGCGGTGGCAGCGGGGCGCCCGGCTGGTGGCCCCGCGTGGCGGGCGGCCGCCAGCGGGGCCGCGGAAGTGCAGTGCAAGCACCGCGAGCGTGGGAGAGGGGCAGATATGGCACGCGCTAGAGCCACCGTCGAGGCCGAGGCCCCGTGGCGCTAGACTGAGTCGTCCGAAATCCGCCAGCTCTTAAAAGGCGCTGCACTTTAGCTTGAAAGACCGAAGACCGAGACGGCTCGGGCACGAGCGGAGCCTCACCTTCTTCTTGTTCCAGGGCTTCCTTCCCCCGACAAAGCTCAGCCCGCTCAGACAAAGCAGGAGTCTGTGGAACATGAGGAGGGGCGTCACTGCTCGCAGCGGCTGGTGACGGCAACACTGGTACTGGGCTGGGCGCTGTTCGCACCTCGGTTCTGGTGGCGCCAGGTTGGCAGGCCACGGCAGAACTCGATGTCAGCAAAGGTTCGGGCACGAGCGGAGCCTCATCTTCCTCGCGTCCCAGAGCTTCCATGACCCGACGAAGCTCGGCCCACTCAGACAACGCTGGAGGCTCTGGGACGGGAGGTGGGGCTACACTGCTCACAGGAGGAGGCAGTAAGAAGGAGGAGGAGGAGGAGGAGGAGGAGGAGGAGGAGGAGGAGGAGGAGGGGGAGAAGGAGGAGGAGGAGGAGGAGGAGGAGGAGGAGGAGGAGCGGGAGGAGGGGGAGGGAGAGGAGGAGGTGCAGGGGGAGGAGGAGGAGGATGAGGACCAGTGCAAAACCCAAGAGTCACCAACGATGTTGCAATCAACCCTCCCTCCAAGTTCCCTCTTCATAGGTCTCTGCCAAAATGTATTTTCATTGTGGGAAATGCCTCATTGGAAGACGGCCTTCTGAGAATCCTCAATCGTACCGGAACGCTATTCCTGGGTTTTCAGCGCCGCGAAGCAAAGTGACTGCTGCGCCCTGACAACCCTGCATCATGCCAGAATATCAATTCCTGGGATGTCAGCACCGCGAGTCAACGTGACTGTTGCGTTCTGACAATCAAAGACCGTGACAAAACACATTGCCTGGATCTTCAATCATGCGAACCCTTGAAACTGGTGCAAACGTTCAAGACGAGTGTGTGCAGCGCTAGGGCGAGAGCCACATTTGGAAAAGACACCGCCCTCCACCCTCGAAACGATTGCACGCTTGTAAAACGAATGTGCGCGGCGCTAAATCGAGATCAACATTATTGCTAACGGCCCGCCCTCCATCCATGAAGCTGCTGCAAACTGTTTGAACGAAAATACGCGGCGTTGAGGCGAGAATCACTCATCGAAAACTATACATACCAGCCCTCCAACCGTGAACTGCTGCAACGTCTAAAACGAATGTGCAAGGCACTAGAGCGAGAACCGCATGTTTGAAACCGCCCGACCTCCATCTGTGAACTTGGTGAAAAAATCAAGCCCCCAAACATCACACATAATGAGGAAATCTCAGGCCACCCGCGACCCACCCCGCGACCCACCCCGCGACCCACCCGCGACCCACCCGCGACCTACTCGCCACCCACCCCGCGACCCACCCGCGACCCATCCCCGACCCACTTGCGACCCACCCGCGACCCACCCCGCGACCCACCCGCGACCCACCCCACGACCCACCCGCGGCCCACCCGCGACCCAACGGCAAGCCAACCGCGACCCATTTGCGACCCACCCGCGACCTACCCACATTGGTTTTAACGAACAACTCGGCGCCTGCGGCGAGCTCGTTGTATTATGTATGAACCTTCGGCGCCTGCGGCGGGCTTGTCCAGAGTCTCGCAGACTGCCCACGTCCCCACCGCCCACTCACTCTCATGCGCACCTGCGGGGTGCTACGTAACAAGCTGTGTTCGCTGTGGTCGATATCAGTGCCAGGTGCGGCCAGCCTCTTGATGACATGCGTGGCGATGATGGTCAATAGCCGCCACCGCGCGCGGCTGATTCGCGCAGCCCGCTCTGGAGCAGCAGCGGGCGTGGGCGTGCTGCACAGTTCGGCGGCGAGCGAGGGGGGAAATGAGGAGGAGAAGTCCTCTCAGAAGGCGGCGGGACTTCTCAGAAGCCCTCGCGCCTTCTGAGAACTTGTTGTTGTCTTCGGGGAAGGCTTCGAACACTTCTCAGAAGGCCGGGGGACTTCCGAACCGTTTGAGAAGAACTTCTCCTTCTCACTTCCCACGCTCGCTCGCCGCCGGACGTTTCCATGTAATGCTGTCAGGCGTCTTCCCATGACTCTGCCATGTGCAAACTGTAGCGGGCATCCTTGCGGAACGTACCAATGCGGCAAACACAATGCCATTGCCACAACCGACAATGCCAACAGGGCCGCTCACTTCGCTGCCGCCACCGCCATCGCTACTACCACGACCGCGCGCCCCCGTCGCCACCGCTCTCCTGGCCCAGCGCAGAACAACAGCCATGGCCGCACGGCGCCTGACGGGAGCCTGATGGATCGGACGACCTTGACAACACTCTGTTCATCGACACAGCTTCCCCATCACCCAAACATATCTTCCACGACCAAAGGCACAACGCCCGACCCCACCATCGGAGAGAGCATCTTCTGCGCACGCCTCACGCGTGCAAAATCCCGACATCACCCGCTCTAGAACCCCTCGACCCCCTCGAAAATCCTCCTCCTCCTCCTCTCTGGTACCAGCCCCCCCCCCGACTTCCTCCCCGCGTTCTCAAAACATGGAATGCCATGTGGGACCTGCTCTAGAACAGGAACACACCGTAGACGGATCTTCCCTCTCTCCGACCCTGGCACCGCGCCGAACGCAACGGCCACGCTGTCCATGGACCCATCCACCCTGAGAGCGTCTGTGGACGTCACGGCTCCCAGTGTGTCCGTGGACGCCTTTGGCCAGGACGCGAGATCGGTGTTTGGCATCGGCCCCGGATGCTGGCCCGGCCCTCCCACTCCGAAGACGCCCTCTCCCCACCATCGAGAGCCCGCGTGCGGCCGCCGAGCGAGCCCCCCGACAGGACGTCTCCAGCGTGTCCCGCCCTTACGCGGGGGACGCGGCGGCCAGCACCCCGCCTGGAGAACCGGCGCTCGGACGCCCGGGGCCCCAGGCAGCCGCTGCCTGCACGAGCGAGCGGCGGGGGGTGGCGGAAGAGGGGGGGGGACGACGAGCGAGGTGCGCCCGCGTCAGAGCTGACGTCCTGCCCCCCCCCTCCTCCCGTCTCTTGCCACGGCGTAGATTTTCTCCCCACTCGCAGAGTCGGACGTCGAGCAGGGCAATGGTCCCGAGAGGGTGCGCGATGGATCGTAGAGCTCAGCACAGCAGGGCGTGAGGAGCAGGGCGAGCCCCTCACTGCCAGACGGCGACTTGGAGATCGACCCCGTCGCGGTGGACACCGCGGTAGCGCTCGGCCCTGCAGGCTCGAGCATCCAACGATACGAATTGTTCAATGCGCGGCGCCAGCGGTCCCGACCAACAACGACCCCCGGCTCCAACAACGGCCAAGGGCCGAAATCAAGGAAAACCGCCCGAATTGAACAGCACATGATCTGGGGCGAAGAGAGCCCAAAAATCATATGCCTTGCGCTGTTCCATACGGTGTCCACGCAGATCCCGACCTCTCCTGGAAAGGCCGGTCCTTTCGTCCAGAATCGTTGATTTAACGGTCCTGCGGCCCGGCGAGGGTCCAGGCCGGCGGCCAAATCATCGTCTTTTGGAGTTCTCACGTCGCGAGCATCAGTCCTCCGTGATGGGGTCCGAGTCGATGGAGTGGAAGGATCGCGCTGGGATGGATCAGCGATGCATCGGCGACGGCGGCGGTGCATCGGCGACCCCAGCGTGGAACAAATTGGGCTCCGTCTGGAGCCGCATCGGCGGTGCATCGGGGGTGCGGCGCTACCCTCCAACCCCAGCTGCTCGGATTCCACTTCGGAGGCCCAGAAGCATGTCTGGGAAGAGAGGCGGGCGGCGGCGCTCGGCGGAGAGCTGGCCTCCCAGGTGCAGAAGAGCTTCTCGAAGCTGCGCACCAGGGCAGGGGAGTCGATCGCCTGCGCCCGCTGGGAGACGACGAAGACGACGACGGAAGACGGACGACGGAAGACGGACGACGGAAGACTGACGACGGATGATCTTGACGACGACGACGACGACGACGACGACGACGGCGACGACGACGACGGCGACGACGACGACGACGACGACGACGGCGGCGGCGGCGACGACGGACGACTACGACTTTGAAGACCGCGCCTCGTCGACGAGCCAGTGCTTCGGCCGGCCACGGGAAGGATCGGCGCTGTCGGCCCTCAGCTGGAAGAGCTTCTGCTCCCGCTGGAACTGGGCGATCCAAGAAATCCACGCGGAGATCCGAAACAAGGCTCGAGCGAAACAACGTCTTCTGTGTTCTTGTTGTGTTCGCATGCCCTCGTCCTGTCTTCGTTCCGCCTCTGATGAGCAGACCAAGTGACCGGCACCACAACGAAGCCGGTCCACGAGCTCGCCAGAGCACCGTTCCGCTCGCGCCCAGCTCCGAACATCTGGGTCGCTGCTTCTCTCCATCAGTCGACGGAGGGCCGGGCAGGAGCGAGGGAGGGGGGGCTGGACGGAGGAGGAGGAGGAGGAGGAGGAGGAGGAGGAGGAGGAGGAGGGAAGAGAAGGAGGGGGGAGGAGGAGGAGGAGGAGGAGGAGGGAGGGGAGGGAGGAGAGGAGGGAGGGAGGGAGGGAGGGAGGGAGGGAGGAGGGAGGGAGGGAGGGAGGGAGGAGGAGGGGAGGAGGAGGAGGAGGAGGGAGGAGAGGGATCCTCTGAGATGCCCCTCTGGGCAAGGGGGGCCGGGAGCGGCCCAGCCTGCTCGGGTGCCCGGGCGGCGCCCACGCCGCGCGGGCACGGCGGCCAGGGGGGGGGCCCTGTGGCGGCAGGAGGGGGGAGGAGCGCAGGGGAGACGGGCGGGGGCAGGGCGAGGGGGGCGAGAGGAGCAGGAGGAGGAGGAGGAGGAGGAGGAGGAGGAGGAGGGTTTTGGTGCGCACGGCGAGGGGTAGAGCTTCGGGTTGCAGACAGGGGCGGCGGATGGTGTCGCGCCCGGGGGACGCAGGTCCAGCAAACGACAGTCACCTCAGCACGCCCACGAGGAGGAAGCACTCCATCGAGTGAGACCTCTGGTTGCCCGTACCCTGCCTGGCGAAGAATGCGGCATTATCATGCGCAGTCGTGGTTGACGGTATCCACCTACCAGACGCGAGAAAGAAGAGCTGCAAGGCGAAAGGATCCACGGTCCAGCGCCCGGGCCTGATCAGGCAAGTGCCTCCGAGATGGACCCGTCGTCGTGTGCCCCAGGGGGGCCTTCGCCCATGGCGCCTGGGGCCCGGCCTTTGCCACACAAGGGATGACTGCTTGCCCCGTCTTCCCAAAAGGCCAACGCCCATAGCACCCGCAACACGAATCGCTGCTCCACCCCGGTCCCACAACTCATCCTCCCTATCCCGTGCCCAAGCTAGGGAGGATCCACCTTGTAATTGGTCCTGCCCGCACCTCTGGTGATCCTGAGCGTAAGCGGCACGATGGAATGGAACCTCAAACATACTTACAAAACATTCCAGCCGTTGCCAACCTAGAAATGCCCAGGCCCGATGTGCAAACGTGCCGAATAGGAGGGAGACCCTGCGGCCAGGGTCAGTTGGCCGTTGGGAGCCAGAACAGTGTCCAGGATGTCAACAGCGGATGTGATAAGAGCGACAATGCGCGACTGCAGCACCACTGAGACAAATCGAGCGCCGACGACTGTACAGTGGCAAAGCAACTGCAGGTAAACATACGTCGCCAAGACCGACCCACCTGCGAGAGGTTATCCGTAGACGTTGGAGCCAAAATGGCGGTCATGCGTCCGTTCGTCGCTCGAGGAGCGCCGCGAAACATCTTCAATGCCGCGTTCCTGAGCGAGTCCCCCTCCACCTCGTGGAGGTGGGTGTCCAGCAAGGGGAGTGCAGACACCCACCCCAGGCAGGCCCCCCCCCCTGGCCTCAAAACGCGGCCCCCAAGCAGCCCAGGGCGGTCTCAGCACCATGTGGCGCCGCCTCCGGCGGCACCCCTGAGACCCACGCTCCGCCCCCGACTACCAGGACTACCCTTGGGGGGGGCTGTCCGTGCGCAATGGTCGGCGACGGCCGCGGCGAAAGAGGCGGACGGAGGAGATGCTGCAGCAGGATGGCCAGGCGGACTGGGTGGCGCAGGGGGGAGGAAGGAATCCCACCAGCCCTTTGGGCGTGAGTGGTTTAGAGAGCTCTCTCTGTTCTCAAACCCCCCATCTTCCCCTTCGGGGAGGGGTTTACCCCTCCCCCTACCCCCTCCCCCTGGACCTGGACAGGGAGTACGGGGCGTAGTCAGGGGGGTCTTTTTTGACTCCTGGGAGGGCCAAAAAACGACGACCCTCACGAGGATTCTGGCCCCGTCGGGGGGGTACAGTTTGGCCCCTCTGCTCGTCTTTGAAGCCAAAAACATTGATTTTACTCGGGTTTTGGCCCCATTTTGGCCTTCTGAGGGGGCCGCGCTCATCTTCCTTCATAGCAAAATCATTGATTTTACGAAGGTGTTGGGCTCATTTTGTCCTTCTCAGGGGGCAGCGCTCCTTTGCGCTTCTGAGGAGCCCCAAGAGGCCCCCAGGAGGCTCCCCAGAGGCCTCCAAGAGGCCCCCAAGAGGCCCCCAAGAGGCCCCAAGAGGCCCCCAAGAGGCTCCCAAGAGGCCCCCAAGAGGCCCCTAGAGGCCCCAAGAGGCCCCCAAGAGGCCCCCAAGAGGCCCCCAAGAGGCCCCCAAGAGGCCCCAAGAGGCTCCCAGAGGCCCCCAAGAGGCCCCACGAGGAGCCCGAACGACTCACACCAGGACGAGGGGCCCGAACGACTCACACCACGAAGAGCCCGAACGACTCACACCACAAGGAGGGGCCCGAACGACTCACACCAGGACGAGGCGCCCGAACGACTCACACCACGAGGAGCCCGAACGACTCACACCACGACGCGGGCCCCGAACGACTCACACCACGAGGAGCCCGAACGAGTCACACCAGGAGGAGGGGCCCGAACGACTCACACCAGGATGAGGGGCCCGAACCACTCACACCACGAGAAGCCCGAACGACTCACACCAGGACGAAGAGCCCGAACGACTCACACCACGAAGAGCCCGAACGACTCACACCAGGAAGAAGGGCCCGAACGACTCACACCAGGACGAGAAACCCCAAACGACTCCAATCACGAGGAGCGCTTTCTCTCCCTCCTCCTCCGCCTCCTCCTTCTCCCGCTCCCCCCACAAGGAGGATGTACAAGGAGGCGGGAGGAAGGAGGAACAGGGGAGATATGCGGGGCCAAGCGGACACACGCCTGAAAAACACGACTGTCGACATGCTTCGCAAGAGTTGCTGCTGTGAGATGGGCTGGTGGGGATACGCGAAGCGTAAAGAATTCCTCCCTCGACTCCTCCATCTTCCCCTTCTCCCTCCTACTCTTGATTCTGTCTTCCTCCTCCTCTGCTTCGCCCGTCCGTGGTCCCTCTAGACGCCCGCGAGCTGCACACCCACAAAACACGAACAAAACAAACATCGACTCCAACATGTTTGTGTAAGTGTGACTTATCAATGCTGCAACCGCCGCAGTGGAAGTGAAACCATTACAGAGTAAGTGTGACGAAGTGCAAACACATTGCGTCGCGGGGGTGTTCAAGTCCCCTTCTATCAGTATCAATGGCACGTGGACAGCAGGTTGCCCGAAAAGCAGAGGCATTGAACGGACTCTAACTCGGTCCTCTTCGACTTACCATCCCACTGGCAACCCTCCACTCCGACGTGCCAACGATGATACAGGCATGCCCCTAGACACCTTAACAAGGGCTCCCAACTTCGCGCTTCGCGCTGCGCGAAGCGCGAAGTGCGAATAACTTCGCGCTCTCGCGCCGCCTCCCAGGGTAGAAGGGGAGGATGAGGAGGAATCGGAGCCGAACCGCGAAGCGCGAAGGGCGAATAACTTCGCGCACTCGAGGGCGCCCTTGCTTAAGCACAATGATTTCCTCCCCGTGCTCCCTCATTCGGCGGTCCCGGTCCACCGCCCGTGCGAGATCGATGGCTGGAAAGCGAACACAATCCCACTGCGCGGCCGAGAAATTCAAGCGAGGAGCGAAGCACAACCACGAACAGGACGAGGAGGGGTCGAGAAAGAAGATGGAAAGAGCAAGGAGAGGCACAGAGAACGGTAATCGAATAGCACATAGCACGAGAAACGTGATCGCCCCAACTACTACGCGACTCAACTACGTGCACATTCGTCGGGTGCAATAAATTCGACTGGCGCGTTGGTTCCTGACACTGCGTGAATCGTTCAGACTTGCACTGTCGCGGCACTCCGACGGCAGATTTATACGAGATCGGCAGATTTCGTGCCACTGGAAGCGACCAGTGTTGAACGCCCGCGTGGGGGTTGTCGTTGTGTCATCGCGGCGCGAGCATACCGTACGCAAGACAATGCACCCAGCGCGCCTACAGCAGCCTCAACAGCTCTGCGCGAATTCCCTGATGCAATCCGCCATCAACTTCGTCCCCTCTACCTCGTGGAGCAGGGGCACCGCTTGCCGCTGCTGCCCGCCGCTCTCGCAAGCCCTGATTCCAGCGCCGTGGCAAAAGACATCTGGCTCCAGGGTTGCCCTCTGCATTTCACAGAACAACATCAGCGCCTGCTGCCACAGTCCCCTGCTGCCGCATGCGCTGATGCTGATTGCGTATGTTGTGGCGTCGGGTTCCAGTTTCATGTCCCGCATCTCGCTTAACAGCGACAGCGCCTGCTGCCACAAACCAGCTTTCGCGCACACATCAATTCCGTTGCCGCAGCTGATTGTGGTATGCTCCAGCCTCGCTTGCCCAATCTCGTTGAACAGCAACACTGCCTGTTCAACTTGCTTGCCTTGTTTACATGCGGTGATTGAACTAGTATAGGTCATGGTCCTCGGCTCCAGCTGCACCTCCTGAAGCATTTTGAACAAAGACAATGCCAGCTTCCAGTTCGCTTCGCACGCGACGATCCCATGATTGTAGCTGGTTGCGCTAAGCTCCAACTGATGATCCGTCCCTTCGGTGAGCAGCGCCACTGCGTGTTGCCAAGACCTACCTGCCGCACACGCACTGATTGCAGCGCTTTGGGTGGTGCTAGTTGGCTTCACGCTCTCGCCCCGAAGATGTCTGAGCAACGCCAGCGCGTGCGACCACTGCCTACCTTTGGCGCAGGCATACATCCCAGTGGTGAAGAGAGCGTCGTCCGCCTCCAAGAAGGTCGCCGTCGCCTCTTCCAGCAACAGCAATGCCCGCTGCCACTGCCAGCTGCCCCCGCACGCATTGGCAGCAGCATCGTAGCTGATGATGGTGAGCTCGAGGCCGGCGCTCGAAGACTCCGTGAGCAACGACAGCGCGCGTTGCCATTGACCACACGCCCCGCACGCGCTGATTGCAGCGTTGGTGGTGGTGGTGGTTGGCTCTACGCTCTCGCCCCGAAGATCTCTGAGCAACGCCAGCGCGTGCGACCACTGCCCTCCTTTGCCGCAGGCGTATATTCCAGTGGCGAAGAGAGCACCGTCTGCCTCAAGGTCGATCGCCATCGCCTCTTCCAGCAACAGCAATGCCCGTTGCCACTGCCAGCTACCCCCGCACGCATTGGCAGCAGCATCGTAGCTGATGATGGTGAGCTCCAGGCCAGCGCTCGAAGACTCCGTGAGCAACGACAGCGCGCGTTGCCACTGATCGTACACCCCGCACGCGCTGACCCCAGCGTTATAGGTGATGATGTTTGGGGTCACCTGCTGTTCGATCATCTCTGTGAGCAACGACAGCGCGTGGTACCATTGACCGCACACCCCGCACGCGCTGACTCCAGCATTATAAGTGATGATTTCTGGCGTCACCAGCTTGTCCACCATCTCCGTGAGCAGTGCCAAAGCTTTCTGCCACTGGTGGCCTTTCTCCATCGCACTGATTGCGGCACTGTAGCTGACCACATCTAGCTCCAACTGTACCTGGTGTATCTCGGTGAATGCCATCAGCGCCTGCTGCCACTGCCCTGCCTTCTCACACGCACTGATTACTGCATTGTAGCTGACTAGGTCTGACCCGTGGACTACCGCCCACGAAAGATGAATCGGATGCAAGATAAGGATAGCTTGCCTGATTATCTGATCGCCTGATGTCCTGCTTGCGTGGTTGCTTGTCTGGTGACCTGATAGCGTTTAGTATGCTGCATGCCTGTTTCTGCGTGCTGCTGCTGCTGCTGCTGCTGCTTGTTGTTGTTGTTGCTGGTGTTGCTTGTGGCTGCCTGGTGCTGCTTGCCAGTTACGCATGCTGCGCGCCGCTGCACGGTACGCCTGCCTGCTGCATGATGCTGCTACTTGCTGCCCCCAGGCGCCGCGACTGGTTGCCTCCCGCTGCCGCTCGCTGCTGGTGCTTTTGCCGCTGCAGGGCGCCCCTTGTCGCTGCTGCCTGCCTGTCGCCCAGACCCGCTGCTCGTGATGGGAGCGAGGTGCAGGGTTTCCCCCGGGGCCGTAGGCGACCCGAGGAGGGGGAGGAGGAGGAGGAGGAGGTGGAGGAGGGGGAGGGGGAGGAGGAGATGGAGGTGGAGGAGGAGGAGGGAGAGAGAAGAGGAGGAGGAGGAGGAGGCGGAGGCGGAGGAGGAGGAGGAGGACGGGTCGCCTAAGCCCTTCGGGGAAAAACCCTCCAGAGCGAGGACGAGCTTGAGCGAGGAGGGCACGACGGGGAGCCGCGAGCGAGGAGGCGAGAAGCGACGGCGGCGCACGGAGCGCCGGGCAGGAGCGAGGGGGGGAGGGAGGCGCCGGTGGTCGAGGGGGCGGGGGGGAGGGCTTCGGAGAGAGAGAGGCGAGGAGGAGGAGGAGGAGGAGGAGGAGGAGGAGGAGGAGGAGGAGGAGGAGAGGTAAGGCTGGCGGGCTCCCTTCGTTCCTCAGGCTCGGCTCGCCGAAAAAGCCCACTCATGATGCGCAACAATCCCTGCCATATATGTTTGTACTGTTTGCTTTTTGTTGCTTTTCTTGCTCGTGAATTGCTTGCTTTTCTTGCTCGCGGAAGGCCTGATGAACGAGGGGAACCAGCCAGTGGTAAGGGAGGGGCACGGCGCGAGAAGAGGGGGGCGAGGAGCGAGGAGCTGCGGGCGAGGAGCCGGGAGCGTGCAGCCAGGAGGGAGGTTCGAGAAGCGGCCCGCACACGCATCGCCAAACGGCCTCGAGAGACGCGACACGAAAGAGCGGTCTCCTCTCTTGGGTCGCTCATGGGGCCAGCATGGGGCCGTCCTGAGGCCTTCTTGGGGCCTTCGTTGAGGCGTCTGGGGCTGCATCGGGGCCGCCCCTGGGGCCTCTGGGTGCCGTTGGGGGGGGTCGAAAGGAGCGGTCTGGGATGGAGAATTCAGCAATTTCCCATAAGCGTGTCGGAGACACCTTCGTTGTGCTCGCCAGTCTACAGCCTCAGGCATCAGTTCCCGCTTTGCTGAGTGGTCCTGACAGGGCGAGGAGGAGGGGAGCAGGGGCAGGATATCAGAAGTGCGCCCAGGAACGCGAGCATAAGCTGACAGCTGGCTGCACCTTCACCTCTTCCATTGCGCCGAGCAAGCACAGGGCGTGCTGCCACTCCTGACACTTTTCGCAGGCACTGATTGCAGCACTGTAGCTCACGACAGTCGGATCGAGCTCGGCATCGCACAGCTCACTCAACAACGACAAGGCAAGCTCCCACTGTCCGCCCTTCTCGCACGCGCTGATCATAGCATTGTGAGCAATGACTCCAGGTTGCAATCTCGCCCGCCCGATCTCGCAGAACAACGTCCATGCACGCTCCCACTCTCCGGATTTTCGGGCGACGTCAACTACCCACCTCACCGATCATGAGCGGGCTCACTCTTGATTGGCCTGGTTTTCACCACCACCACTACCACCATAAGTTGGATGGTGGAAGGAGGAGGAGGACGAGGAGGAGGAGGAGGAAAAGGAGGAGGTGGAGGAGGAGTAGAAGGAGGAGCAGGACACCCTCCCCATTCAACTTATGGTGGTTTTGGTAGAAAACAGGCCCATCAACTCTGGGCCCAGGATTGGTGCAGACGCCCTCGCGACTTCTCCAGATAGGCATGTGCACAGGGTGGCCTGTCCAGAATGGGTGAGGTGGACAGTGGATATCCCCCGAGATTTCTCACATGCGCTGATCCCGGCACTCCACAAAATTATGTTCGGTGTCAGCCCATGTTCCATGAGCTCGCCCATCAGCACGAGCGCTCTCTGCCACTGCCCGCCCTTCTCGCACGCGCTGACTGCAGCACTGTACATGACAATGTCTGGCTCAACCTCTGCCGCCACCAGCCCTCTGAACAGGGACAACGCTCTCTCCCACTGCCCGTCTTTCTCGCACGCGGTTATTCCGGCGCTGCAGCTGACGATGTTCACCCCCAGCCGCCTGTCCGACATCTCGCTGAGCAGCGCCAGCGCCTGCTGCCATTGGCCACCTTTCGCACACGAGCTGATCGCGGCGCTGTAGATGATGGCATCAAGTTCCAGCTTACCCTCCCACGCCTCACTGAGCAGCGTCAACGCATGCAACCACTGGCATGCCTGGTCGCATGCGCTAATTGAGGCACCGCAAGTGATGACGTTTACCTCCAGCCTCCGCTCCTCCATCTCGCGGAGTAACGACAATGCCTGCAGCCACTGCCCACCCTGCCCACAAGAGCTGATGGCAGCGGTATAGCCGAAAAAGGGGGCCCAGGGCTCTCTCCACTACGCAGCTCGTCCCTCCTATCCCCCTCTCCCCGTCTCCATCCATACGGGGTGAGGAAACAGACGGGGGGGAAACTATGTGAGCAGTCGTATAGTGAATCGACGCCTGGTCCCACAATACTGTTCGGCTCCCACTTCGCCTCCAACACCTCGACGAACAACGACATTGCCTTCTGCCACTGCTCGCCTCTTGTACAGCAGCCGATTGCAGCAACGTAGCTGGGGGCATTCAACTCCAACTTCCTCCCCGACATATCGCTGAGCAACGCTAGCGCTTTCTGCCACTGCCTGGCTTTCCTACACGCTCCGATGGCAACCGTATACAAGGACGGACTGACTTGCGAACGCGAATTCAACGAGTCGCGGAATAAGCTCAGAGCTTCCTCCCACTGTCCTGTGTTCCCGAGGTCCTTCAGAACGGGCGTGAGGGAAGCAACCCACCCGACCTTACCACACATCCGCGCCACGTGTCAGACATTCCAGCAAATTCTGATTGCGCCGTTTCTGCAGATGGCGGCCACAGTCAGACATCGAACTGGACAAATATCTCGAGCGGATGGACACGGGTTGTAAGAACAGCAGAGATATGTTCTGGCACGCTAGCTCTTCCTGCGAACGAGGCCCTGGCTGTACTGGAACCAGCTAGCAATCTCAGTTGCATGCCCACTTGGCAACCCTCGCGATGAACCAAACAGCTGCAAATGCGCGCGAGATTCAAAATGAAGAACGCGAATCCAAAGGAGGATGCGCGACCGCGATTGCAGCAGTTCCTGTGTGTACGTGTGGCGGGCCTTTCCTTTTTCGTTACATAGTTCACCTCATGTGAAGCAATAATGGAGGCCCCTCGACGCATCGAACGCATGCGCACCCGCTTTGGGATGCAACTCCCTGCGTTCTTGGCCCTCCAAATTTCCAAATTAAGAACGGGCCCTAATACTTAGTAAACGGACGCGCGGTTCCGCGGCACGTCACCCCTGCCCGCTACCACTTGGGACTACTCGCCTTGTGCACTCTTACGCCTTCGGATGAGCCCGTGGCCCAAGTTTCTTCGTTGACTCTGCTCCATCCTCTTTCTCCGATCATGGATGCCACTTCAACTCTCATGGCCTGAAGGGTGAGGCAGACTGCTTGTCGCTCGACACTCCGGCGCGCGCGCACGCGCACCCACAACAGCGGCCGGTCGCCTGCACAGAAGTGAGCTTGCACAGGAGGTCGACCTCCCACAGGTCCAAAAGAAAGAGATCAAACACCCTAGCCGGCGCGCGTCGCCAACAAGACCGCGCACGTACCTTCGAGCGTAGCTACGCAGAACCCTTTTCTGCACGAGTGCGCAGTCGCCCTGGATGTGGAACGCACGCGGACACGCGACGGCACGACCACATCAATCCGGGGCACACTCGCACACCACAATCGCGCCACGAAACCAAGATACGAATAGCAATTCGCCCAGTCGAATGACAAGTGAATGAATTTGCGCAAGTTTGGAGACCATGCAGAACATGAGACATCTGCAACGACAGGGCAGGCACAACAGCCCGTTGTCATTCCACCGCGCGGTTAGCCAATTGCCCTCAGGAAGTTTCCCACCAAACTCGTATGCGGTCCGCCTCTTTCTGCACGCGAGACACTGAACTGATCGTGGCAATAAACTTCCCGGAGAAGAAATGCGATTGGTTGCAGCGTGCTCTTCCGACGCCGACACTCATCGATCCAGAAACTGCTTCACTGCCTTCACGACGCGATTCTGCAATCAAGAGGATTCTGGGAAACGCCCCGTGCCGTGAGCCGGTGCGCACTCCCAATATTCACTGGCATGGTCCATGCAAGAGGCGTGCTCGCTACTCCTCCCCCTGGGCCCTGAGGGGAGCCGACAAGGGAGGACTGGCTCAGCTGGGAGGCCAATGTACCAGAACCAACGATACATCGACGACGAAGGATCGGCGATAAGCCCCCGATGGGGAAACCAACGCTCCGCGGGGGGCTCCTGTCGGCGAAGAGTGGGCGAATTGGGGGAATCGGTGCCCCCGCCCCACCCCCCGGTGAGCCAGTCCCCCCTGTTGGCGCCCCCGATCCCCGTCGCGCTCCTCCTTCCCCGCCCCTCCCAAATACCCGGCGTCGTGTCTTTCCCAAAGCAGGGCTTGCACTTAGGGCTTCTCGCTTCTAATCTATGGTACTGGGCCTGTCTGTCGGTCTGGCGTTTTTGTAGCCACCGTCGCCGTCCCGTCACCGCCCGTCGTCTGGGCCTGTCTCTCGGACTGGCGGCAATGTAGCCGCCGTCGCCGCCCCGTCGCCTCCTCGTCGCCGCCAATCGTTTGGGCCTGTCCTGCCGCTTTGGCGGCTATGTGGTCGTCGTCGTCGTCGCCCCGCCGCCGCATAAATCGCGCACCGCATAGATTCTCTGGTCTATATATATATATATATATATATATATATATATATATATTAGGATAGACATCCCTTCCCGGACTAACTGTACGCTTGCCTTCGTATTGCAATTTGCATACGGGCGCCTTCCCATGCAGTCCCTTTTTATCGGTCTCCCCTCATCCCTCACAACAAACACTATGCGCCCGCACTTTGTAACAGATGGGACAACTTGCACACGACACGCGCACGCCATCGCGCGCGCATGCCAAACTCGTTCAAAGACCTTAGGTCCCGCAGAAATTGTATCACCGAAAGCCCGGAACAGATAAAACGCAATGGTTTCGCAAAAGGGATTAAAACAGACGGCGCTCCCGCCGCTGCGAAACAACAGACTTTCAACATTCTCATCAACTGCGTCCAAATCTGCCTCTCGCGCGCATATCGGCTTCATTCGGACGCTCTTGCGCGCGTGCTGTCGCAAAAAGCTAGTTTGCAACAGGAGGGACAAAGTGCGCACGCGCGCGTCGTCGCGCGCGCATGTCGGAATCCTTGAACAAACGCGAATCCGTTGGGAAATCACATGTTTTCATAATTTTCACCAAATACAGGTCCTCTCGCGCCGCATGTCGAAATCATTCGAACGCCGTTGCGCGCGTGCTCGGGGGGGGGGGCCGATCCTGTCAAATAATCCCATGCGGGTCACTCGCGCACGTTGGCCGCGCGCGCATTTCAAATTCCTTCCAAAACCTTAACCACAGACGCGGGGACACAGTCATCATCATCGGCGTGATCAAAATCGGCGCCGTCATTGGCCTTACAGTCGCCTTCGTCACAATCGTCACCATCATCGTTACTAGCATCATCATGTCTACCGTTGTCGACGTCGCCATGATACCGCGCCCGCCACAATCTCCGAACCGCACTGAGGTGCCCGCTGGGAAGTGCCCAGCGGTCAGAGCCACCGCGGCCGCGTCGGTCCTGACACACTAACTGGCCGATGTGCGCGCGAGCATGCGCGGGCTAGCGCGGCCGCAGAGATGCACCAGCCAACACCAAACACTCATCGCAATCGCCGTCAAATGGATTTTACAAGCCACGTTTCGGGTGGGTTGGTGCGTGGGATGGTTGCGCGTTGCACACTAGATGTGGCACCACACATATTGCACAACATGGACTGCACAACACAAATTGCACAATTCGTATTGTACAACACAAAATGCACCATATATGGTCGAGGGTTTGGGCCCCCCCTCCCCAATGGTAATGCCATCGGGCCCACCCCCCTCCCCCGCGCGATGGTCCCCCCACCCCCCCCTGTGGGCGTGGGCGTGGCGTGGCGTGGTGCCCCCCCCCGGTGAGAGGGAGGGCCAAAAACGAGGAGGGAAGGATGGTGTCTTCACCGTCGTCGCCTGCTTCCGGGTGTGGCGTTGTGTTTCGGTGCTTCAGGGGGCAGGAGCGGACGGTGTCTTCGTCGTCGTCGTCGCCGCCGTCGTCGTCGTCCTCGTCCTCCTCCTCCGCGTCCTCCTCCTCCTCGTCCTCCTCCCCCTCCCATCCTATCTGGGGGGGGGGGCACGAGGACCCTGCGACCCATCCCATCTGGGGGGGGGGGCCGTGGGCCCCGAGCCCGCGATCATATAGATTGCGCGGCGTAAATTGCACAACACAAATTGCACCCCACCAAACCTTACACTGCCGGGGACCCCAAAATCGGGAACCAGAACCCAGAAATCCAGCTGCCTACCGATCTGGTAGCCCGGGATCCCAACCAACCTTACATTGCTGGGAACCCCGCAACCGGAAACCCAACCGACCTTCGGCTGCCAAGAACCCCTGAACCAGGAACTGGGAACCCATGAATCGGCCCAGAACCCGGAACCGGGAACCATGGAACCCGGAACCGGGAACCCAGGAACCCGGCCGCCCACTGATCGGCCCGGGACTCTCACCAAATCCTTCAGTATCTACGAGGACACTTTCAGTGCAAGTGCTGATTGGGAACAAATATCTGCACCGCCACTCCCACGGCGTCCTCCAGGGTGCGTCCTGACCAGAACCTCGAGGCGAACGCAGCCGCGGCGACGAGGGCCTCCCCGGAGGGCCAGCGTTACGAGAGCGAGGCCGGGGTAGCGTTACCTTGCCTCTCCTGCGCCCCGCCATTGGCTCGGTGGCGCGAGCGCGCAGTAATGATAACGCCCCCCCGGGGCGTGTGTTGTGGAGCCCAACCCGATGTCGTGGTAAGACTCGCGCGCTTCACCCACAAGGACGACGTAATTCGGGCCCGCGAGACGAGGGACGAGGGATGGGGAGATCGACGGCCCGAGGCTGCAGGACGCTCCTAGCTCCCAGCTCGTCGCGAGCGAGCTGCAGGGAGGCGCGCTTGCACCCCCTGGCAGCCCCCCCCCGCGGTGGCCATCGGCTTCTGCGCGGCCTCCCCGCGGTCGAGGGCCGCCCGGATCGCCAGCGCGCCCAGCTCGTCGGCCTTCCCCTCCTTCGCCACCTCCTCCTCCTCATCCTCCTCCTCCTCCTCCTCCTTCTCCTCCTCCTCCTCCTCCTCCTCCTCCTCCTCCTCCTTCTCCTCTATCTCACTCCCATACTGATAGCAAAAACCCTCCCTGTCGCACCACCAAATGTGTCGATAGGGTGGGCCGGGCGTCTCGGCTTCTCGGCTGAGACTTCCTCGCCATCTGTGATCCTGGAGCTGAAGAGTTTGCAACAGCTTCAGACATGGAGGAAGAGTCGTCTTCAAAATGTGGCTTTCGCATCAGCTTCGGGCACGTCCTTTTTCAAAGGTTGCAGCAACTTTCAGGATGGAGGGAGGCAATTTTCAAATTTTTGCTTTCGCCTCAGCGCCGCGCACCTCCGTTCTCACATGTTGCCATAGCTCCAGGGGTGGAGGGCACTTCCTTTGCACAATGGGGCTCTGGCACTGGCGCCGCGCACATTCGTTTGAACACCAGCTGTTTTCAACATGGAGCTCTCGCCTCAACGCCACGCGCGTTGACCTATTGGTGCAACGTGTATTCAGATGGAACGCTGCTCTTGCTCGAAATGGTGCTCTCGCTGGAGACTTCGCTGACTCGTATACAAGCCCCGAAGTTTCAGCATGTGCAGCGAGGAACGGATCCGGGGCGGCTCCTTGCAGAATGAAGCTGCCGCTCGAGACTTCCTGCAAGTTCATGATTATATGTGGGATTAAACTTGCGCGACAGAAGCATTCATGGTTCGGGGCAGTCCCTTTTCCAAGGTGGGATCTCGCAGGACACCTCGCTGGACTGTATGATCATAGATTTTCCTTTTCTGGTTACTCGCCAGAAAGAAGCAAGGCAATTCATGTTCAAAGCGGTGCTCTCGCGGAACTGGCAGGCCCAACGTTGCTGGTATTTGAGGGGGTGGCGCTTCTCATCGTGAAGAGGGAACCTTCTAGGGAGGATTATTGCGGCATCGCTGGTGCATCTTTGGCTTCCTCTTGTCCTCCTCCACTTCTTCCTTCTCCTCCACCTCCTCTTAGAAGACGAAGGCATGATGAGGATCAATTCGGACGGGGATAGGTCGGGAATATCTGAGAGCGGGCGGATGTGAAGAAGACGAGGGACCTCCGGAAGTCTGATCTCCTGCGCACCCGAGCCGCAGAGTTGGACCAGGTCCCCGCCTTTCAAGGGTAACGACAGGAACGGACTGGCATCAGGGGATACGCATCGACCTGGAATCAGCGATGCATCGCCGATAGATCGACGATAGGCACCCGATCGTGAATCCGCCCCTTGCTGTGCAGCCTGGGGCTATCTGGCCCCAATCGGCGATCAATGGGAGATTGGGGGTCGATGCGTCGCCCCCTCCCCCCCCGATGCCTACCCCCAGGTCGGGCATGTCCCCCCATACAGGCGGATTTTGGACGAGCAATGAAAAGGCTCCAAACACGCCCCCCCCCCCAAATAATAACAAATAATAGAGAAATCGTCCCCTGGCTATCTTTTTAAACACTATGTGTACGTATCCCCCCTATAGAGGGACAGGCCCGACTGAAGCCTACCCCCCCATCGTTGCCCCTGGGCCTTTGCCCGCGCCTCTGCTCTGGGCAGTCGGCCGCCGGGGATCTCGCGGGCGCCTCGGGCCGGGGACCGCCCCCCTCTCGAGGACGAGAAGGGCTCCAACGCTCGCTCCTCCCCAGACCCCCTCGAATCGCGAAAAAATCATGACGTGTTTTAGTTTTTGCTCGTTTTTTGCAAGGTTAGCCTCCTGGGGACCCTGCCTGTGCCCTGGGACGGCTAACAGACCGACTCAGGAGGAACAGCCGGTCCCAAGGAGATCGAAACCTCGGAGGCTTCACGTTGCGACGAAAATCGAGACTGCGGGGGTCTGGAAGGGAGAGGGTACCGAGTCAGCGCAAGTAGCCAATTTTCCTGGCGCCTCTCGGCCTGTAGCGAGGGAAGGCGCCCAGAGGCGGGGCCAACACGAGCTGCATGCAACAGATTCCATACTCCTTCCATTCCCTGTCCCCTCCTCCTCCCCCTCCTCCTCCTCCGCGTCCTCCTTTGCGTCCTCCTCGTCCTCCTCGTCCTCCTCCTCCTCCTCCTCCTCCTCCTTCTCGTCCTTCTCCTCCTCCTCCTCCTCCTCGTCCTCGTCCTTCGCCTCCCCCTCCTCCTCGTCCGCCTCCTCCTCCTCCTCCTCGTCCTCGTCCTCCCACTCCTCCCTCTCTCGTCCGATCCGAGGAGAGGCGGGCGAGGAGGAAAAATCGCCGTGGAGAGCGGGTCCTGAAGGTTCAGTCGAAACGCACAACGAGGAGGCGCGGTAAGGATGCGCAAGGGCCTTGGAGGGCCATGTCGACACTGTTCGAGCGTGGCCGGCCGGCGAAAGTGGCCAGCGATGGGTCGACAGGGCAAGAATGCAAAGATAACCATGGAACGGCCCTCATCCTTGCTATGCGCTTTGACTGCAATGTGTCCTGCAAGTTCTTGGCAATGTTCGGCCCCTGGGATTCGTTACTCGCAGGCGATGTTTCTATCCCAGCCCCGAACTTTTCGACGAAAAATGAAGCGGCTAAGAAGCTAAGAAAAAGAGGGAAACCCTAGGACACACCCCCAGGAGGCCATTCGGACGCACACCAGTCGAGGATGGAACCCTCAACCGCGTATATCCCAAGGCTGGGCCCCAAATTTCTGGCCCATTCGAAAGCCTCACGAAGTCCGGGATAGGGGTCGACATATCCCCTGCTAGCTCCCGAGAGATGGACCGTCAAAAACGGGATCGGGAAGGCGAGCTGGTCCCTGGGGAAGGCCACGGGGTCAGGACACGAAGACGACGACAAAGATGACGACGACGTCGACGACGACGAATTCGACGACGACGAATTCGACGACGACGATGACGACGACGACGACGGTTGACGACGACGACGACGACAACGACAACGACGACGACGACGACGACGACGACGACGACGACGACGGTGGCGACATCCCAACCCTACCCCCTCCATCCGACGACGTTGACGACGACGTTGTCGACGACGACGACATTGACGACGACGACGATGACGACGGTGGCGACATCCCAACCCTACCCCGTCCAACCGACGACGTTGACGACGACGACGACTTCGACGACGACGAAGACGACGACGACGACGACGACGACGACGAC
This sequence comes from Prorocentrum cordatum, assembly GCA_963575745.1. Lineage (NCBI taxonomy): Eukaryota > Dinophyceae > Prorocentrales > Prorocentraceae > Prorocentrum > Prorocentrum cordatum. The sequence goes on from CAUYUJ010008280.1 coordinate 234,784, forward strand.
GGTGGCGACATCCTAACCCTACCCCCTCCAACCGTCGACGATGACGACGACGACATTGACAACGACGACGAAGACGACGACGACGGCGGTGGCGATATCCCAAACCGACCCCCTCCAACCGACGACGTTGACGACGACGACGACGTTGACGACGACTACTAGGACTGAACGACGACGACGACGACTACGACGACGACGACGACGACAACGACGACGATGATGACAACGACCCTGGCGACATCCGAACCCTATCCCACCAACCATCGATTCTCCTGAATCGATAGGAGGCGGAGGTGTGGTTGGGATTTCGCCACGCGTTCGACGAATTCCGAAGCCCACCCCCACCGCCCATCGAGTTGCGGCGAAGACAAGGCTCGGATTTCGCCCCCAATGTTAGCTCATGCGACATGTGAGGAGACACACGCGGGAACGAGGGGGGCGGGGGGGCAAGGGGCGTGCGGAAACAGCAAGCGGGGGCAGTGAGATCTGGGGCGGCATGGCCCCAACCATGATATCAAATGATATCTGAACGCAGACACACACACACCTCCTCATCCTCCTTCTCCGTCCTCCTCCTCCTCCTCCTTCTCCTTCCTCCACCTCCTTCCTCCTCCTCCTCCTCCTCCTCCTCCTAGGCCTCGCCTCGTCTTCGACACCCCCCGGACCAATGCCGCGTTTGGGTCGGCGAGTGGTCCTGCCAAGGGCGCAGAAGGCGAGCCGTCAGAACATCGACTCGGGCCTGGCCGAAGTGCCCCCCCCGAGAGGCGAGGCACAGCTGCGCGTCAACTCGCATCGCTTCTCACAGGGTCCGTGCAGAGTCCATGCCTGCCTATCCCGATGGTGCTCCCCATCCCGCCTCAGAAGGGCAGTCCTTCAGCAGCGCTTGGACCTGCCCACACACTTCCTGACTTCCCCAGAGAGAAGCAGGTGCGACGGCGGCTGGGAAAAGGCAAGACGGGGCACGGGGACGAGGAGGCCAAGAGCAGCGGGCAGGTGGCGTCGAGGGAGCTGAACAGACGAGGGGAAACAGGATGGATACGATTATGTTGCTCCCATCCTACTTAAGGACCGCATCCCAGAAACAATTTCGAGCACCCAGAGAAGTGTCGAAAGAGTGTCGAAAGAGTGTCGAAACAGTGTCGAAAGAGTGTCGAAAGAGTGTCTCCAGAGGCCCCACGCGTGAAAGCCCTAGATGCTTGGGGCGTTTTCCTGGTGCTCGAAATTCACTCTGGTGCTCGAGGCTGAAGTAGCTTGGAACATCATAAGGGCACGAGGCGGACGAGGGAGACCAAGGAGGGGACGGCAGCGAGGCAGAGAACCGCAACGACCGAAAGGGAGCGAGCGAGCCCGCGGGGGGGGAGAGGCGCGCCGGCGGGCCGCCGAGGTGCGCCCACACCCTGCGACATGCTCAAGAAATCATGGGTTAAGAAATTCATAGCCTCAGAAATGGAATAAAACCCAGAACTCCTATCGAAATCTTGGGATTTACATTGAAAAAAATGAAGAATCATCGAGACGCTGGACGAAAACTGAGGTTTTCTTAGGCATCGCCTAAGGTGTATGGGCCTTGGCGGGGGGAGCCGCCCAGGCAAAGACCCCTCGGGCTGCACTGCACCGGGGGCCAGGGAGCGGCCCTGGATTAAATCCTCCGGGCGTAATCTTTAGTCGGGCCTGTCCTCCTATATACAAGGGGATGTTGGACGACCACTTCAAAAATACCCCAAACCTACCCCCAAATGGCCAGAACATGCAGAAAAAGATCGCCCCCTGACTATTTTTTCGGACTAGCTTTGAACATTCCTCCAGTAGAGGGGCAAGCCCGACTTCCGCGTCACTCGTGCTCTTGCCTTCGAGCCACCGAAGGGCCACGAGCGACCGGCGGCCGGCCCGCGCGGCAGCCCCGCCTCGGAGGCGGGCGGGGGCAGCTCGATTGGGGGGCGTGCCAGACGAGGCGAGGACCGGTCGGCGGGGGGAGGGGGAGGGGGAGGGGAGGGGAGGTGACGATCGGGTGTTGCCAGAAGCGCCCCTGGCCCAGGGTGCCTCCAGCTTTTCGCTCCATTTCGGAGCCCCTGGGCTCCTTGGGGCCTCGTGATAGGGGTGCCCTGGAGGCCGCCCGGGCCACCCCGAGAATCCTGGGGGTGCCGTGGGCCGGGGGCACTTCTGGCAACACCCGAGACGACAGGGCAGGGGGAGCAGGATGATGTCTCGGGCGGGGGGTCGGAGGGCGAGGGGGGGGAGGACGGGGAGCGGGAGAGGGGGAGAAGCAAGAGGACGCAACGAGGAGGAGGAGATGTTTCTGACGAGGAGGAGAAGGGGTGGACGATGACAACGGGCGGGACAAAAAGAGGGAGGGAGGGGCGACGATAATGGGGATGACTGCGCCCTACCACTCATTGGTCGGATACTCCGTCGGAATGAAGAAGTAAGACTTGAAATGGACACTCGTGTTCCTTATTTTCCTCTCTTCCTCCCGGTTTCTCCCATCCGCCCTCGTCCTGCCTCCTGCCCCCTCCTGCCTCCTACCTCCTCCTGCCTCCTATCGCGCCTGCGACACTCGCCACTTTCGTGGGCGCCTGAAGAATCAGGCGACCATGCCCAAACGAGGTCTCGCCTGTCGCCCTCCCCTGGGCGCCGCCAGCTGCTCAACTATCGCCTTTTCGGTGGGTTCCTGTGAGGTTCACCGGGATGACATCTTACCGTCTTGCGCGAAGTCAAACGAGATCTGGCCCTCCATCGTTGCTGCCACATTCGCAAGTGTCGCAGCGGTATTTCCCGTGCGGGCGCCCACCAAAAAGATGCCGGCCCCAGACTCATGCGACACCTCTCCGTCCTTGGCTGTGACCACTGCGCACTTGTCACCGCCTTCGTGAGCTTTTTTGAAGCCCGCTAAGGCGACACATAATCCAAACGAGACCTGGCCAAACCCTGGGCGATGCCACCTCCGCAACGGTTGCCATTTTCGTAGGCCGGAGCCTGTGGACACTCTGGCGGAGGGGCGCGCTACCCCAACAAAAACGAAACTTTGCGTTCCGTGGGAGGTGGTTGCTGCGCAGACGCGCCTCTTCTATGAGCCCCCGGAAGGCCCACTGGGGCGACATCCCAAGCAAATCCAGACGCGACCCCGCCCCCCTCAGCGCCACCAGCTGCGCAACTGTCAATTTTCATTGGCCCTAGGAGATCCAGCGGGATAACGTGTTAATTTGGCCCGGCGCAGGTGCTGCCAACTGCTTAACGATCGCCCTCGTGAGACGAATTTGAAAAATTTACGTCGGCACCACAAGCTGACAGCCGACGTCGACTATTAGGGCGTTTCCGACATGGAGGGCCCCAGTGTCAACCTGCACGTCATTCTCTTCCAAGCCATGGCGTCGGACCTCCTGCCTGTGATCTGCGACCGGGGGCTGGAGATTCTCTCGAAGGCCGCCCGCCGACTCGGCAGCGCGTCTGCGCCCACGCGGTGCCCGCGCGGACAAATGCATGGGCTAGATTCTTGCACGGCTGAACGAGGGAGCGACCAGCGCGCCTGCCAGCGCACTCTTGTGCCTATCCGCGCGTCTCACGCACTCGCAGGCGTGCGCGCGCGGGGGGCTGTGACTTTGACGTGCCCGCTTTGGGCGGCGCAAAAAAAATTCGGCCACAGTGTCGGCCGCAATCCTCAAGCCAGAATCATTGCTGCGTGGGTGCTGTGGGACACCCACATTCGCCGTCACCGATCGCATGCAAGTCCATCTCGCCCTCCACGCCGCCTTCCGTGTCCTCCTGGTGACGGTGTTCGTGCGCGCTGCCCGCGCGACTATGCCTCGGACATGTTGAGTAACGTCCTGTCTCATACTCAGCCTCGCTGTCATCTTTCTGTGCCCCCATACATATCCTCTCTTGTGGCGTCGCCCATGGGGCGCGGAATCAACAAGTTCTCAAGTGTAGCCTGTACACGGAGCAGTACGCCCCTTCAAATATGAATGTATATTGGATGGGCCCGTTGGTCTTGCCACGTGGTGTGAATGGATTGGAGACGTCCCTGGGTAATGTGGCGTTTGCTCTCCAACCGCCTGGTCCGTTTGGAACCCGCAGCGCCGCACCTCACTCGCCTCGTTCCTCCCGTTTCTTTTCCTCTCCCTGCCTCTGCTCTCCGCGTGCACATGTTGGCACACCTCTTGAACACGTCTCGTGCCTTACGAAGCTCCACCTACGGACCCACTGGAGATGGTTTCGTATGCCGCAGCCCAGCCAAGTTTGGCACGCCCCTGATACGCCTTGTGCCCAAGAACGGGTTCCATCTATAAAACCACTGGGTGCGTTCGCATATTTTTTTCGGCGCCCCGCGCCGGTCTCGTGCCAAGCGGGGGGCGCCACATACGGCCCAAACGGTTGCGTTCACATGCCACTGCCTTGCTCATTCTGGCACACTCCACGCACGATTCGTGCCCCACTTTTTGCGCCAGCGGCTAGGCCGAGTAACTGCGCTGGCGGAAACGCTAACTAAACGGGCGCACCGCTGTAGCGAATTGTGCCACAATCCAAACAGGAAAAGCGGGGCCGGCGGGCGGCCGAGAGGGGGGGGGAAGGCGAGGGCCGCTCAGGGGCACGGGTCACGCCCGGAGCGAGTGACGCGACCGGCCCCGCTGGCAGGGACAGCGGCGGCTGCTGCGCCGGGGTTCCAGCGAAGGCGGGGCGCAGCGCAGGTACCAGAACGAACCCAGCGGGTCAACAGTGAGATGCAATCAGGGACCTGGGTCACCAGGCGGTGGCCGCGCGTTCCCAGGTGCACATGGGGTCCCTGGAGAAGCGTGTCCGGCAAAATGCTGGGCCGGCGGAGGCAGCGGGCGGCAACACCCCGCCCGGGGCGGCTGCAGGCAGTCACACAGCGCCATTGCGGCGCGCGGAGGGAAGGAGAGCGAGCGGGGAGGCCGAAGCGAACAGGGAGGAGGACGCCCCGCCTGCCGAAAACCCACAGGCGGGGCGGCGGCGCTGGGCAGCAGCGGCGGCGCTGGGCTGCACCACGCGCTGCGCTGAGGGTAAGCACGGGGGGACAGCGCGCTACCCTCCAGCCAGCGGGTGGCTCGCGGGGGGCTCCCGTTGCCCGGGTGAACGGCGGCGTCGCCCAGTGGAGCCGACTGGGATTCGTGCCACGCGGGGAGCTCCACCTACGTCCCCACTTGGTGCGTTCGCATGAGGTTGCCCCGCCCCGATCGGCGCACCGTTTCAACGTTTCGTGCTCCCACAGAGAGCGACACCCACTGTCTCAGCGGGAGCGTCCGCGTGCCACCCACGCTCTCTTCGGCACATCCCCCCACACGTGTCGTGCACCAAAGGGAGCTCCACCTACGAACGCAGAGGGTGGGGGGGCCACGCCGACGGCCGAGAGGCGGCACAGAGAGCGGCAAGGACGGGCAATGGGCTGGGGCAGGGCGGAACGAGGAAGATGTGCGTTCCTCCCCCTCCGATGCCAGCCTCGGCGCAACAGCGCGTCCGCGGGGGGCCCGGGGTGGACCTGGCCACCCCAGGACCCCCCACCGCGCCCCCGATGTAGCCGAGGATCAGCATGAGCTCGGCGAGCCCATGAGACACGAGCGGCCAAGAGGGGGAGAAGGGGAAGAGCAGATGGGGAAGCCGAACGGTCGGGGGGACGTCAAGGTGGGATAGGGGCACAGGTGGCGTTAGAGGGAAGTCGCTAAAAGTCGGCCCGCTTGAGCAGAGAAGAATGAGTATTCAGCTGGGCATGATCCCTAACCTCACCTTGGGATAACCCCCCTCTATGAACTTCCGAAACAGGACGAGACTCGGATCGGTGACCTACTGACCTGGGACAGTCGGGCTTTGCAGGATCCTGCAGCATCCTGCGGGATGCTGCCAGATCCTGCAGGGTCATGCGCGCCAGCCAGAGCAAGTGCCACCCTGGCCCTGCAGGATCCTGCAGGATCTGGCGCTCTGGCCGACCCCCGTTTGCATCGACCCAAGTCTTGCCGTCGCTCGGACGTCCACTTCCCGTGCATGTTGCGGCTTCGTGCGTGTTTTCGTGTTGCTCGATGGTCCAGGATGGTCCTCGATGGCCCTCGCCGAGAAAAAATGCACACGTCCGAGCGATGCCGAGAAGTGCCACGGCTCCCGATCGCCCACGAGCAGGCGAAAGCCGGGGAGGGGCGAGCGGGCCCCGGAGCGCAGGGCCCCGAACGGCGCTGGCCCGAGCGGCCCCCCCTCTGTTCCCGCCCCTCGGACCGCCGCCTCCTGCCCACGCCCGCCTGCCCACGCCCCGCGCCCTCTCCCGCCCCCTCTCGCTCCTGCCAGGTCCATCCTCGGTCCTGGAGTCCTCCATCCTCCCTCCCTCCCTCCCTCCCTCCCTCCCTCCCTCCCTCCCTCCCTTGTGCATCCCTCCTCGCATACCCTCCGCTCCATCCTCGTGCAGCAGTCCGCCCTCCCCGTCTCTTGCTCCCTCTCTGTCTCGGTCTCCCCTCCTCTACCGGACATCCCCTGTCCTTGCTCGTCCCTCATTGCGTGCCCCTTCTCGATGCTCCTTCCCTACTCCCTGTTCTTCAATTTAAAAACGCCTCCCTCCTCTCTGTCGTCGCTATTGTCCCATCGTCCCCTCCCCGTCCTCCTCCTCCTCCTCCGCCTCCTCCTCATGTTCATCATCATCGGCGTCATCACCAATAACGCCATCATCATAAAGCGTCACCGGCATCGGCACCGTCATCAGCTCGGCCCCCCCTCGTTCATCATGTTCCTCTCACTCCTCCGCCCGCCCACCATAGTTGCCCTCCCTTCTTCGCTGTCCGGTTTTTTCTTAGTCACCCATCCTCCCTCATCATTCCTCGCTCCGCCCTCCCCGCCCCCATCATTTCCTTCGCATGCACCTCAATGCACGCTATGGTTTTCCAGCGTCCGTGGGCCCTTCGCTCCTCCCTACCTGCCTCTCTGCCCCCCCACCACCATCTCCTCATCAATCCATCCATCTCCATCTCCATCCTCCATCCTCCTCCTCCTCCTCCTCCTCATCCTTCTCCTCCTACTCCTCCTTCTCCTCTTACTCCTCCTCCTCCGCCTCCCCCTCCCCGTCCCCTTCCACCTACCCGCGTCGCCCCCTCCTCCTCGTCCTGCTCGTCCTCCCGATCATGTTCCTCCCTCCTCATCCTCCTCCTCCTCTTTCTCCTCCTCTGTTGAATTGCATCTGCGATCATCCCTTTCCCAGCCTGCCAGTGCCGCTGCCCCTCTCACCCGCTCAGACCGCTGACGTTTGGTTCACAGAGCTCTTGAGTTTACGGCGCAGAAAACCAGAAACGATCGCGGGCGGCGGCCCGCTACTTGATGGTAGCGGAGCTGGCCCACTCGCCCCAGCCAGCTCCCGCCTCCGCAGCAGCTGCGCGGAGGTCTGCATAGCGCGCCCCGTGGCGGGGGCAGCGCGCCAGCCTGCAGGGGGCAGGCCGGCATCCACGGCGTGGGGATTGGCGTACCAACACAAGCTGGACTACCTGGGCGGTGTCTGGCGACCCGGCAGCCGCGCCACGCGCGGTGTGCAGCAGTTCCACTGCGACTCCTACAATTACTTCCGGCAGCCGCGCCACGAGTGCGGCGTGCCGTTCTGCGACCATGTCAAGAGTGTCGAAGCTGGAGTTCGAGAAGGACATCCCGCTATATGACGGTGATCCTGCGCTCTTCGAGGAGTGCCAAGAGCGAGCTCGTGACGCCTTCTTTGGGCGCATGGGCGATGAGAAGCAGATCGCGACGCCCATCAACCTCAGGAACGGTCTCTCGGGCACTGCCTACGACGCGGTCAGGTCGCTCACTCACCAGCAGCTGCTCACCTTCGAGACGGAGACCGTCGAGAGCGGAGGCAAGGGCGGCGGCAGCTACGAGAAGAAGAGGGCGACCACCGACGGACTGGAGATATTGTTGAACACACTGGGAGAGTCCGTGCTGAAGGAGAGACCTGTTCGGGCAGCTGAGCTGTTCGATGGCGCGCTGTACGACAAGTCGGTGTGGAGGTCCCCAGGCGAGAGCATGCAGGAGTATATCACCAGACGGTCGAAGGCGTTCGACGACCTCAAGAAGGTCGGCGAGGAGACCAGCATCAGCAACGACCTGCAAGCCCACCTGCTGCTGAAGTTCTCTGGGCTCGAGAAGTCCGACCATGCAAGCATCATCAGCAGCGCGGGCAACAGATACGACAAGGACGCATTCGGCAAGGCCCTACGCATGCAGCATCCGAACATCCACGAGCGAGAGTGGAAGGGCAAGAATGACCAGAGGCCAGACCCGCGACCACAGCGGTTCGGTCAACGACGGCAGCATCACGGACACCACCAGCACAAGTCGGCGTGGCAGGCCGGCATCGATGAGGATGGAGAGTACGAAGACGACGACGCCGCCTCGAACAGCCAGGGCGCCCAGTCCATCAACAGAGATGACACGTGCGAGAACTACCTTGGCGAGGACGAGGCGACGCTTGACGAGATAGAGCAGATGGACGACGAGGCGCTCGAGAGCTTCGCGGCCATCATTCAGCACAAGCAGAAGTTCCATGGCAAGGGCAGCGGTCGAGGACGCAGCCGAGGACGCGGTCGAGGAGATCGGTCGCAGTCAGCGGCGAGCTCGAGGGACAGGCCGGCGGTCCGTGGCAGGGGCAGCCCAGGCGAGAACCCTGAGCGGCGCGCGCGCATTGACAAGCTGAAGAAGACGACTCGCTGCGCGAGCTGTGGACAGATCGGACATTGGCACGGAGATGCGAGTTGCCCGAAGTCATCGAGGTCATCGCAGCCCCACTCGGACAGGCCGAAGGCCAGCTACTTCAGCGTGACGGACTGCAGCGGCGACAGCGGTGACGTCAAGAGCGTGTACGTCTCCTCGGTCAGTGGTCTAGGAGCTCGGCCCAAGGCTCGACCCAAGCCCAAGCCGAAGCCGAAGGCGGATCCGAGGACGATGGCGATTGACATCACGTACGAACCGCCACTGAGACGGAGCCGTCCGCCCCTGTCTGTCATGAGCGTTCCCTGCGAGCACGCCCTCGACGCGGACCCGAGGCTCTTCAAGGGCGCCAACGGGACCACGCGCTACCTGACGTGCCACATGTGCGACGAGAACGGCATCCACGTCACCAAGGCCTATCGGCCCGGATCTGGACGAAAGGACGGGCAAGGACTTCGGAGGTTCATGATGTGTTCGCTGCTCTTCACGCCGAGAGGGCGCAGGTTCTACGACGGGCGCCGGACGACGCGACGGTCGACAACCAGGCTGAGGCAGCACCCTCGTCTCGTCCGAGTTGGCACGGGAGAGGCGAGCTCGTCGAGATCGGCAGCACCGAGGACCCAGCGCACGGCGGAGGAGATCGAGGTCCCCGGGTCCGACCTGGAGGAGGAGCCCGAGGACGGCGGCGAGGCCGTGAGCCCCGACGCGGAGGCCGAGGAGCATGAGGCGGAGGACGACGAGATCTACGTGGCGTACCCGGCGGACTTCGACCAGGACGTGGACGGCCTCAACGTCGAGGACCCGCCGAAGGGCATCGAGAAGATCAAGACTGGCAAGTACTCAGGCTTCACGTTCGCCGAGTTCGCTGAGAGGACGTCTGCGGTGGCCTACGGCGTCAACATCATCAAGAGGTCCATGGGTCAGGAGGCGCCGGGCGGCAAGCTCAGGCTCGACCAGTATCGGCTCGCGTGGTACCTGATCTGGCTCTCGGCGATCGGCGAGTAAAGTGCGGACAGCGCCACTGAGGCGCAGCAGGAGCAGGATAGTGGCGTGCTGGGCTTCAAGGTCCTGATGATCGATCCCGTGCCCGACGAGGTCGACGCATACGCTACGAGGAGGAAGGATCCACCGGGAGTGGCAGTTCTGGACACGGCGTGCCAGGCTACGATGCACGGCAAACCCTGGAGGATCAGCTGCGAGCAGGCCTTGCACGAAAAGAGCTTGAAGACGGACCCACGCTCCAAGAACACTACCTTTCGAGGCGTCGGTGGAGGAGCTAGGTCGGACACGGTGTACAGCATGCCTGCAGGGATCGGCGGCCAGCCGTTCGCACTGGAGTCGGCGGAGCTCGACCAGGACGCACCCCTGCTCATCAGCCGAGGCTCACAGCAGAGGCTCGGCACCGTGATCGACGTTGAGAAGAAGATCGCGGACTTCACCAAACTCGGCGTGTACGGTTACAAGCTCATCGAAACGGCATGCGGCCACCTCGGAGTCAACCTGCTGGACTTCCCGGACCCGAGCGTCTTCGGTGAGGAGTTCCAGGAGTTTCTGCCTGAGGACGGGCGGGACGGCGGCGGCATCCATACGGACTGCATCGACTCCTCGGAGGTGCTGGCCGCGTACGCGCTGGAGCGGACCCACCACGAGACCATCGAGGAGGTCTTCGAGGATCCCAAGAAGATCGACTGGGGTGAGGACGAGTCCATGAGGATGGCGAGCTCGGGGCGTGCGAAGAAGGTTCAGGCAATGCACGAGGACCTGATGACCGTGGAGGCGACTACCATGGAGGTGATGGCCGGCACTACGGTAAGGAGGAGGCGCCTACCGAGGGGCAAGACGCTGATCAAGCACATCTTCTGCGGTCAGTTCGGCCTCACCTTGCTCGCGACGGCCACGTACGGCTACAACTGCGGTCAGCCCCTGGGCATCTCCGACGGCTGGGACGGCGCTACGCGGAAGGGCAGGCAGTTCGCTCGCTACCAGTCGCTGGAGGAGGATCCCTACATAACGGTCATCACGATGCCGCGCGGCCCGTGGGGAGACTGGGGACGTTGCAACTTGGCCAAGGGCGGTGCTGCGGCGGCGACCGTCTACGAGGCACAGGAGGCGACGAGACCGCTGCTGGCCCTGGCGGACCAGATGGTGGTGGACCGCGTGAGCCGCGGTAGGCACGTGTTGCTGGAGCAGCCCCTCGGCTCCAGCGCTTACAACGAACCCGAGATGAAGAGGACCAGAGAGCTCGTCGAGAAGGGCGTGCTGCTTGAGTGCACTCCCCATGGCTGCATGCTCGGCTATGCGGACCAGGAGACGGGCGAGCCGCACTACAAGCCGAAGCGGTTCCTTACCACAGCGGTCGCGGTCTACGAGGCGCTGCGTGACCTGAAGTGCGACCACAGTCACGACCACGTGCCGCTCGAGAACGAAAAGAAAACCAGGGCCGCGGCCAGGTGGCCCGACAAGCTCGACAGGCTCGTCCTGCACGCGATCGAACAGCAGATCGACCTGGACGCCAGCGAGCACGTCATCGAGGGGCTTGGCGTGGTGGACTGCTACCCGACGGAGGCGACGCAGCAGCTGCTCCCGGAGTCGAAGCGACGGCGACTTCGAGGCAAGCAGCGGACGGCGAGACGCTCCGCCCCAGAGGGCGAGCGGCCTACCCAAGAAGGCCCCCCACGAGATGGAGTTCCAGATGAGGACGGGCCCGCGGTGGACCCGGCAGGCGTCAGGGCCGAGGCGGCGGCGAACCTCGAGCCCACGCTCTCCCCCGAGGAGACGGAGAGGCGAGCGCGGTGGCTGGCAGTCGACCCAGCGGCCAGACGCGACATCCGCAACCTGCACGTGAACTTCGGCCACCCTACCAACGTGACGCTGGCGAGGTGCTTGAAGAGATCGGGAGCGAAGAAGGAGTTCCTGGAGGCCGTCTGGGACTTCAGGTGCGACGCCTGCGGCGACATGATCAGGACGAAGCATGTCCGCCCGGTGCGGATGTCGGGACGCTACCAGTTCAACTTCCACGTGATGCAAGACACCCTGTTCGCCCACGACGCTACGGGCGGCACCCACGCGTTCCTCAACATCGTGTGCGACGGGACGCGGTTCCAGGTGGTCTGGTACCTGCACAAGGGCACCCACGCGCCCTCGGCCAAGGTCGCGCTGGACGTGTTCCTCATGGTCTGGTGCAGCTGGGCCGGACTACCCCAGTCGCTGTTCGTGGACCGTGGCAAGGAGTTCGCCAAGCAGTTCGTGGCCCACATGTTCGAGAACGGTGTCGAGACCGAGAACGCGGCGCTGGAGGCGCACGAGCAGCTGGGCAGGATCGAGCGGCTGGGCGGCGTCTGGAAGGAGGTGTGGCATCGCGTGGTGCAGGACGCGCAGATTACGAAGGAGCAGGACCTACGGACGCTCTGCGGGATCATCAACCAGGTTCGCAACGAGACGGTGATCTACGACGGCTACGCGCCGTCTAACTGGGTGCTCGGGACGCGTGGCCTACGCATCCCCGGCTCGATCCTGCAGGACGCCGAGTCGGAGAAGCTGAACGTGCAGGAGGCAGCGCTCGACCCCGAGTCCGCGATGGCCTCCAATCTGCTCTGGCGCGAGGCGGCCAAGGTGGCCTTCGTGAAGATGGATAACGACAACCGAGTGAGGAGAGCGAAGCTAGCGAGGTCGACACCTACGAGGGGACCCTTCCCAGTCGGAGCCTACGTCTACTTCAGGAGGACGCACGTCAGGCCCGGCGAGTCCCCGGCGCTATTCCACCGCTGGTTCGGCGTCGCCCGCGTGATCGGCCACGACTTCCGCGACCCCAGCAAGATGGCCGACGGGATCAACGCTACGCTTCGACCTGCTGCCGTTCAGGGCAGCCCTCACACGGTTTGGCTACGGTATGGTGGCGGTACGGTCCTGGCGAGGCCCCAGCAGCTGAGGTTCGCGACGGAGGACGAGCTGATCACCTGGGACCTGATGCCAGCAGATCAGAGAGGCGCTGCTCTACCCCGAGGACCTCGCGGATTCCTGGACGTACGACGTGAAGGACTGGAAGAGGGAGCTGCTGAGTTCCCCGAGGAGGCCCCGCTACCAGGCAGAACAACGGCGGCAGCACCGAGTGCAGCCGCTAGTGCTCCGAGCCACACCCCGGCACCACAGGTGGCCGAGGGGGCCCCGGGCGGGGGACTTGGTCCCGGCGATCCTGAGCCCTTGAGCTCTGCCCCCGGAGGCCATGGCTCGGAGCCGAGTGTGGCACGGCAGGGCGAGGATCTCACCCCACTGGCCCCCGTACTTGAGCCAGCCCACGAGCGTGGATCCGTACCTGGCGAAGACGTACCGGTGCCCGATGATGATGATGATAACCGAGGTGGTGAGATCGATCGCGATGACGATATCCAACCTGAGCCTACCACCCCTCCTCCGAGATCCCCTGGAACTGGCGAGTTTCCGCCTGGCTCCCCGACCTACGGGCCAGAGCGCACGCCGCCGCGGCGGCAGAGAGGAGGGCCCATGTCTGGAGCCTTCCTGGCGGAGCCCGACTCGGACGCTGTCTTCTACGCCTGGATGCAGTACGCCTGGCAGACCGGCAAGTCCAGAGGGAAGGAGTTCAAGCTCGCGGACCTCACGAAGGCGGAGAAGCTCCTCTTCGATGCGAGCATGGCCAAGGAGTGGGACAACTGGCGTAACTTCAGGGCGGTGACCGTGGTCACGGGCGACGCGGCCAAGGAGATGCTAGGTCGGGTCAAGGCGATACCGTCGAGATGGGTACACACGAACAAGAACGAGTACGACCCGAAGCTCCCTCTAAAGGCGAAGTCCAGGCTGGTGGCGGTCGGCTGCTACGAGTCGGTCCACGTGAGGACGGACTCGCCTACGTCGTCCCTGCTTGTGTTCCACGTGATCTGCAGCACGGCGGCCAGGAAGCACTGGCCACTCTACAAGCTCGACGCCACGAGTGCCTACCTGCAAGAAGACGACGTCGACAGGATGCTCGTACTGCGACCTCCCTCGCCACTACCACCAGGAGTTGAGCAAGGATCGGTGTTCATCTGCCACGGCGCGATCTACGGCACGAAGGGCGCTGGAAGGAAATGGTGGAGTAAGCTACGAAGGACGCTGCGCAGCAACTCGTGGCAGGAGAGCCGCTTGGAGAGGGCGTTCTTCCTCCTGTTCGAGCATGGCAGGCTCGTCGGCCTTGTCGGTACCTACGTGGACGACCTGTTCGCGACGGGTGGCCCCAACAGCGACCTGTTCAAGGCCACGACGGACGAGCTCAAGCGGGCGCTGCTGCTGACGGAGGAGAAGCCGCCCTTCAGGTACTGCGGCAAGGATGTCGAGCAGATGGCGGACTACACGATCAAGATCAGCATGACGCACTTCATCGACCAGATGGAGGCTGTCGTGATGTCCCCGGCCAGGGCGAAGCAGACCAAGGCGATGGCTACGGACGAGGAGCGGAGCGCTGCGGAGTCGGTGATTGGCTCACTCGGATGGCTATCGAGGCAGCTCCGCATGGAAGTCTCATTCGGCTACAGCTGGCTGGCGCAGCAGAAGAACCATGCGACCGTGCAGCACCTATTAGAGATGAATAAGCTGGTTCGCTACAGCAAGGAGACGCGTGAGGTGTGCCTCTGCTTCCGCAGCGACATTCTACATAACGACGAGGACCTACGCTCAGTCGTGTTTGCGGACAGCAGCCTCAACAACATCGACGACTACGACCTGGGCCCGATTGGCGAGAAGGTGAAGTCACAGCTCGGGTTCGTGTGCCTACTCAGAGACGACGGCCTCTACAAACATCAAGAAGGGCCAGTAAATTTCTTGGACTGGGGAAGTTCACGTATCAAGAGAGTTTGTCGAGCGTCGATGGGAGCTGAAGCACACGGACTCAGTGAGGGAGCTGAAGCACTGGAGTGGATCCGGGCGCTGTACTACGAGATGGACAAACCCAACCAGCCGCTGGGCGACCTGGTGGACGACGCTGCGACCCTGATCCCAGCCAAGTGGTTCGATGATGCGAACAGCCTAGTCACCCACTTGCTCGCGGATGCTGGCCAGATCGCAGATCGTCGAGTTCGAGTGGTCATTGCGGCCCTACGAGAGATGCTCAGCCAAGACGGTGTGGACCTGGAGTGGTGCGACACCTCTGTTCAGCTGACGGACGCACTGACGAAACTCGAGGCCGAGAGAGGCTACCTGACTATCGCGATGCACGACGGCTACGTGAGCGTGAAGGTCTCTGCCGAGGCGGCCTCCGCGAAGGAGGCGATACGGGCGGCACGCCACAGGCGTGCGAACGAGCGTCGGGCCCTCGACGCTCAGAGCAGAACCAGTCCCAGGGTGAGTGATGGCATGCAGCAGGCTACTTTCTTGTGCGAGTCGGGGTCCCCGACTCTGTTTCGCGGCGCTTCTGCGCCACTTCCGCCGAGATCGGTTTCACGGACGCTGGCTTGAGCGGTCGACCGATCGGTCTCGAACAATGTAGCTTGGATGATCGAGGACGGGTGTTGAATTGCATCTGCGATCATCCCTTTCCCAGCCTGCCAGTGCCGCTGCCCCTCTCACCCGCTCAGACCGCTGACGTTTGGTTCACAGAGCTCTTGAGTTTACGGCGCAGAAAACCAGAAACGATCGCGGGCCGCGGCCCGCTACTTGATCCTCCTCCTTCTCATCATCATCAGCATCATCACCATCACCACCACCCTCTCCTCCTCCTCCTCCTCCTCCTCCTCCTCCTCCTCCTCCTGCTCCTCTTCCTCCTCCTCCTCCTCCTCATCCTCCTCCTCATCATCGTCATCAGCATCATCATCAGCAGCAGCATCAGCATCATCATCATCATCATCATCATCATCAGCCTCATCAGCATCATCATCAGCAGCATCACCATCAGCATCAGTAACACCATCAGTATCATCAACACCACCACCACCACCACCACCACCATCACCACTATCACTCCTTGTCACTCTTGCCTCTACTTGCCGCCGCCACCTCCTCCTCCCGCCCTGCCCTCCCGCATCTTCCGCCCTCGGCACGGAACCGTGCTGACCTGCGAGGCCGCCTGCGTGACCGTGAGGGCCTGAAAGTAGTCGGCGACCACTTTCCTCACCTCCTCTTGAAACCTGACAGGGGGGGGGGCAGATGAAGCCGCCATCTGGGGGGGGAGGCGCACGAGCCTCCTCCTCCTCCTCCTCCTCTCCTCCTCTCTCTCTTCCTTTCCTCCTCCTCCCTCCTCCTCCCTCCTCCTCCTCCTCCTCCTCCCTCCTCGTCCTCTCCTCCTGCTCCTCCTGCTCCTCCTCTCTTGTCCTCCTCCTCCCTCCTCCTCCTCCTCCCTCCTCTCCTCCTCCTCCTCCTCCTCCTCCTCCTCCTCCTCCTCCTCCCTCCTCGTCCTCTTCTTCCTCCTCCTCCTCCTCCTCCTCCTCCTCCTCCTCCTCCTCCTCCATCCCTTGCCGCCTGGAGAATAGCCAGGAGGCGAGCCTCGAGCAGGCCCACGGGGTGGTGGGGCTCGCCCTCACCCGCCCTCTTGGCGTAGGTAGTCTAGGGAGGCTCCTCTTCCAGCCCCTTTTATTCCCCTTCGGGGAGGGGTTGATCACTGTTCCCTAAAACTATACCCCCCGCGAGGCGACCAGCGGCCAACCAGGGACCATGAGGGCACCCCCCCCACCATCCCTGACAACAGACGATGCAAAACGCACTCGGCCTCCATATTTGGAGCATGCGCGGCCAACCCGATGCGCCCCTCCACCCCCCACCACCCCTGTCACCATAACAGCACAAAGTACATTGGGGGCAAAGTCTGGAGTCGTGTTCGTGAGGCCCGCAAACACGTTGAATTGCTGTTTGGGAGGGACGGCCGGGGTGTCAGCATATTGCCTGCTGCGCGCAAGGCTACCATCCCTGACAACAAACCACAATACACATTGTTCCTCGCGGCTAAATCTGGATCGCGCGCGGCCGCCCCGTGATCACTATCAAGTGGTGGCCTATGGCCTACTGTCAGGCCCAGCACATACAATGATGGGCATTGGCTTTCGACATGGATGGTGGGGGCCGACATGTCTCCCGATGTGTGCTGTCACGTGCGCAGGAGCACCTGACACACTCTGCACGTGCCCCGAAAGTGGCGCACCTGGCGCGGCTGGAGTCTACGGCAAACCTGCGTCACGCGGAGGCGCGTGGCGCATCTGGCGCACCAGGCGTGTCTGGCGCGCTCGGGCCCCAGGGGTGCCTGGCGCGCGTGGCGCGCCTGGCACGCGTGGCGCACCTCGCACCAGCGTCGCGCACACGGGCTCGGTCTCGGTTCCAAGTAGCTGTCCATCCAAACACGAACGCTGAGCATGCTGAGGCTCGGGCGTTACTTATGTGTTGGGAGGGCGGGTGGGAGTGAGCAAGACGGTTTGCGGGCGGGTGGGTAGCTTGACCCCTCTCCCTACCCCCTCCCCTGGACCTGGACAGGGGGGGCGCGAGGCGTTGAAGCGTTCAAGATGGCCCAAGACGGCTCAAAGAGGGCCCCTGAGAGTCGTGGAGGCTCCAAGATGGCTCAAGACAGCGCTCGATGCCTCAAGATGGCTCCAAAGATGCTCCAAGAGGCTCCAAGAACGTTCCAAGACAGCTCCAAGAGGCGTCCGAGACCTCCAAGGAGGCCCCCAAGAAGCTAAATCCCTACAACAACCTAAGGACAATCAGTGAATGTTGCTTTCTCGCATTTTCGCTTCCGATGGCCATCCGAGGCCTCAAGATCGCTCCAAGATGGCCCAAGAGAGCCCCAGGAGAGGGCCAATATATCCCCAAGACGGCCCCCATAGCGTCCAAGAGCGCCCCAAGAGCGCTCCAAGAAGGGTCCAGGAGGCGACTGTCCGCCTTCTCCTCCTTCTCCTCCTTCTCGTCCTCCTTGCCCTCGCCCTACTCCACCTCCTCCTCCTCCTTCTCCTCCTCCTCCTCCTCCTCCTCGTCTCCTCCTCCCCCGACGACGACGACGATTCCTCCTCCATCCTCCCCCTCTTGGGTTGTATGACTGCTTCCCCCGTTCAGTGTTCCTCTGCATGCCCCCCCACGTCCCCGATCACCTCAACTCCCCTGGGCATCGTTTCTCGATGGGCTGATGGGCATACTTTTTTGTCAACAGCCGCAGACGAGAGCGCACAGCGGCGAGTCTGGTCAGAGCGGGGCGCGCAAAGACAAATTAACCTAAAGCGGTAGGCCGGAGCCTAACTGATGGGCATACGCGAAGCGTCAACCATTCTTTCGGTTGCGCGGGATGCGATGTGGTTTGCTCCACTCCCAACCAGAGCCTAGTATAGCGTCCTCCAGCCATTTTGATGATCCGCCACCGTGCATTCAGCACCTCGTGGAGTGCCCCAGAGCGCATGCAACTCTGAGAGGTAGAGGGGTTGTAAGGCTCAGGCGTTGGCAGAACTGGGTTTTTAGTGGAACCTGGTTTAGTGATGTGTACTGGGGGAGGCCCCCCCCGCCCCGTTCCACTAACCGGAACTGCCGTCACCCGGAAAACACCAGCTACGGCAGACCTGGTTTAGTAATTCTGGCCAATTCAAAGGCTCCTGGGCCCTACCAATGACTGGGTCCCCTTACCTGGGGTCCTGGCTATACCCAAAGGCTCTTGAGGGCTTGGACCCCCGGTTCCCCAGGCGCGCCCGGGCGATGCCGGCGTGTGTCGCCTGGCCCTCTGGGGCGGTGGCCCCGTCCAGCAGGGCTCCAAATCTGGCGAAGAGGGCCCCAGGAAGTCCCCAGCAGGGTCCGCGAGGCCTCCGAGACGACCCAGGAGCTCTCCAAGACGCCCAAGACACGTCCAGGACGCCCAAGATTGCCTGCAAACGGACCAAGAAACCTTCGAGTCGCCCCAAACAATGCCAAAGAGACTTCCCAAGAGGGCCCCGAGAGGCCACAATCATTGATTGTCATTTGGTTTTTGCATGTGATTTGGGTTCTCCGCCAATCTAGCTCCCGACGCTTCAAGACGTCACAAGAGGCCCCCACGACCGCCCCGAGACGGCCACAGAGGGCACGGCCTACCAAGAGTGCCCCAGGACGGATCAAGATAAGAGGCGCCCAAGATGGCCCAAGAAGCACGGAAGACGGTCCCAAGAGGGGCCCGAGGAATACAGATCGGGGCTAACTGTGTCCTCAGCCGCTGCTTGGCAGGGAAGAGGAGCGAGGAGGAGAAGAATGATGAGGAGATGGAGGAGGAGTGAGGAATACAGAGGCGGGGGAGGAGGAGAGAGGAAG
>CAUYUJ010008280.1:258695-271195 GCA_963575745.1 Prorocentrum cordatum
AGAAAACACCATGGTTCGTGGCATGGAGGAGGCATGCGTGCCCGCTGGTTGGAACAGAGCATTGGAATCCATGGGCCACGCAGCCAGATGGGTGACTCCGTCATCGGGACATCGCCGCGATCATTGTTTGTGTAGGTTCTCAGAATGCCCTATGTTTCTAAAACTTCGGTGCGGCAAGTCAGGGCGAGGAGGTGTGTCGAAGTAACGCTCGACCCACGACACGTGTTTTCTAGCGGTGGTAACGAAGGCGGGCTGTCCACGAAATGTCCTCTGGAACGGCTTTCCTCTCAGACGCCCACTGAGGGGGCCCGACGGTGCCACGCCAGCGCGTCATGACATTCATCATCAAGGCGACAGCGCTGCGATGATAGGCGGCCCAATACACATGCGGAGGGTCAACCGTCCATGGACCAATGCTGGATTAGGACACCATGGCGCACATCCTTGCAGCACCAGGCGCACCAGCGTGTCATGACATCAGTGCGCCACACCAGCGCGTCAGGACAATCATCATCATGATAATGTTCCTGCGACAACGCATTCGTGGATGCAAATGCGGAAAGCATGTGCCCCATGTGCACCCATCCCTCTGCCACACCAGCGCACCATTGCATTCAGAATCATGATACTTCCCCTGCTACGACGACACACACATAACGTGCAATCGTTGGGTCTGGGGCGCAAAAGACGCCAGCGTGCGTTGATACCTCTTGCTTTGGGCAGAGGCCACAGGGGTCGCGCGCTTGATAGGGGGAAGACGGCGCTTGTAGTTCAGGCGACGCGCTGCTCGAGCCACGAAACGCAATGTTTTCTCGCTGCGGCACCGAAAAAGACCTGTCCACGAAATCGCCCTCAGAATGGCGTCCCGTCAAACGGGCTCTTGAGGGAGCCGAACGGTCTTACACAATCGTTGGGGCCGGTGCTGAATGAAGACTCCATAGCGCATGCTTTCGGCAGCCCAGTGTGTCATGAGATCGGTGTGCCGCACCAGCGCATCATGGCACCCATCATCATTACGATGGTCCTGTGATGATGCACGAGTGAATGCACATGCGGAAGGCCAGCCTGCCATGACACCGGCGTGCCACACCAGCGTGTCATGACATATATTATGATGGTGATGGGAGTGGTGACGATGATGGTCCTGCGACGAAGCCTGAATGAATTCACGTGCGGAGCGCCAGCGTTCCATGTGTAGCATCGCTCTGCCACACCAGCAAGACAATGTCTTGCTTCGACGGCACATGCAAAACATGCAGTGGAAACATCTGGGGCGAATAAGTCGGCAGCGTCCGTTGATACCTTTGCCTTGGGCAGAGGCCAAGCGGGCCAAGCGGGTCGCGCACGCGTGTGCCCTGAGCCCTCCTCCTCCTCCTCCTCCTCCTCCTCCTCCTCACTTCACCTCGTCCTCCCTTCTCCTCATCCTCCCTTCTCCTCATCATTGTTCCTCCTCCCGCCTCCTCCTCCTCCTCCTCCTCCTCCTCCTCCTCCTCCTCCCTTCTCATCCCTCCTCCTCCTCCTTCTCCTCCTCCTCCTCATCATCATCTAGTTTATCCCGTCTCTTGCGCTGCGCCGTGCGCGCCCTCCCCTCTCATGTCGCTCTCCTCCTCCCTTTCCTCTCTTTTGCTGCTGCTGCTCCTCCGTCTCCTCTTCCTCCTCCCCTCCCGAACCCCTCCTCAACGCGACTACGCGATCAAACAATAAATTACGCTGGCTGGAACGATTCATCGAATTGTGACTTATCAGTTATGGGTCGCTGGCTGCGCCGTGGCGGCCTCAACGACGACGACGACGACGAACCAGGAATATCTTTTCAATCGTGAATTTCCCGGTGACGGCGCTGCGACTACCCCTAGGCATATCGATTGTCGCATTACTACAATGTGTTGCTCTGTGCTTCTCCTCCTCGCCCTCCTCCTTGCCCTTACCCTCTTCCCGACTGGAGGCGCCAGCAGCATCGGCAATCATAGCAGAACCCTCACCACCCCTCCACATCCCTCATCCCGCCTCATCCCACATTCCGCATTCCTCGTCCTCCATTCTCCCAAGATCTCAGGGGCTTGTCATTCAACACATCTGAGGTTGAACTGTTCGGGCACCGCCATCGCCCCTCTCAAAAACAACTTCGCAAGTGAGGAGGACGGCGAAGGCGCTCATCCGTCTCCTCCTCTTCCACCTCCTCCTCCTCCTCCTCCTCCTCCTCCTCCTCCTCCTCCCTGCTCCTTCCTCCTCATCCTCCTCATCATCACCCTCTTCCTCGTCCTCCCTCCTCATCATCCTCATCCTCATCACCTCTTCCCCGTCCCTTTCCTCTTGCTGCTCCTCCTACTCCTCCAGCTCGCGCTCCTCCTCACCCTGCTGCTGTTCCCTCCTCCCCCCTCCCCCTCCCTCCTCCTCCTCCTCCTCCTCCTCCTCCTCCTCCTCCTCCTCCTCCTCCTCCTCCTCCTCCTCCTCCTCCTCCTCCTCCTCCTCCCCGTCCTCCTCACGCTCCTCACACCCCTCACACTACCACACTACTTCGGCGGGGGGTCCGCGAACGGGTGCTCGCTGGCCAGCGGGCCCCCGGACCGCTTTAGCGGGCTTGGGGTCACAAGGCGCCCTGAGGGCCGCGGTGAGCGGCGGCCACACCGGGGCACGAACCTGGACCACCCCTGCGCGGCGACCCTGCCCCCCACCCCCCCTCTCTGTGCCACTGCCGCGGGGCACGTGGTCGAGGTGGGCAAGTGCACAAACGACCATGGGCAGTGGAGGGGAAGAAGCGGTGACCATGACCAAGACTGAACGCGGCAACGTCGGTGTCGATCTTTGTTATCGTTCATCTTGGTCACTGTAATTTCGTGCATGATCCTCGCGAACTGGCGACGGCCAGCATGGACAATGACCAACATCAACGTCGAGAAGATTCCGCGACATGGTCTTGGTCTTGGTCATGGCCATCGTGGGAGACCAGGAACGGAGCCTCCTCTGGGCGCGCGAGGAGCGCCGGAGGAACACCAGTTGCAGGGCCTAAGGAACATACCATCGATCTCCTTCAGAGGCCAGGCAGGACCTTGTGGCAAACGTTTGCCAGTAGCCGCGGGGCGGACGATAAGGGGGGTGGACAGTGAAGTGGGGGTTGGCGAAGCAACTGCTGCAGCCAGCTATTCCCAGCGCTGAAGAGGCGACGGCGGTGCCAGTGTATCGAGGAAAACGCCCGGCGGCGGGGCCGAAACCAGCCGCGTGCAACAGATGTCGTGGCCCCTTCTTCCCGAATCCCCCGTTTGGGTCCGACCCGAGTCTCCCCATGCTTCTCACCTTGCTGATTCTGCTCCTAGTCCTCCAGCTCCAGCTCCAGACCCTCCTCCTGCTGTTCCCCCACCCCCTCCTCACGCTGTTCATCTTCCTCCCCCTCCTTCTCCTCCTCCTCCTCCTCATCCTCCTCCTCCTCATCATCATCATCATCATCATCACCCATCATCATCATCACCATCATCATCATCATCATCATCATCATCATCATCATCATCATCATCATCATCATCATCATCATCATCATCATCATCATCATCAGCATCATCATCATCATCATCATCATCATCATCACCATGATCATCATCATCAGCAGCATCAACAGCAGCATCGTCATCGTCATCGTCGTCGTCATCATCATCATCATCACCATCACCACCTCCATCACCATCACCATCACAATCACCATCACCATCACCACCACCACCATCATCATCTTCATCATCATCTTCATCATCAGCAGCAGCGTCATTATCGTCATCATCGGCATCATTATGACCACCACCACCATCATCATCATCATCATCAACATCATCATCATCAGCATCGTCATCATCATCATTGTCATCATCATCGACATCATCATCATCCTCACAATCGTAATCATCATTATCATCATCATCAGCAGCATCATCATAGCATCATCATCAGCAGCATCATCATTAGCATCAGCATCATCAGCATCATGTTTATCCTCCTCGTCCTCCTCTATCCCCTCGTGGGTCCGATCCGAAATTTGGGCCTACTGCGCCTCCTTGCTGTTCCCCCACTCCCTCCTCATGCTGTTCCTCTTCCTCCCCCCTTTCCTCCTCATCATCCTCATCAGTAGCATAATCAGCAGCAAGGTCATCATCACCATCACCATCACCATCACCATCACCATCACCATCACCATCACCATCACCATCACCATCATCATCATCATCATCATCATCATCATCATCATCGTCATCATCATGACCACCACCACCACCACCACTATCATCATCATCATTATCATCATCATCAGCATCATCATCAGATTCATCATCACCATGATCATCATCATCATCATCGTCATCATCATCATCATCATCATCATCATCATCAGCGTCGTCATCGTCATCATCATCAGCATCAGCATGTTCATAATCATCATGTTAGGTATCATCATCATCGTCTTATAATCGTCATCATCAGCATCATCATCGTCATCATCATCATCATCATCATCATCATCAGCATCATCATCATCATCCTGTTTCTCCTCCTCGTCCTCCTCTACCCCCTTTTGGGTCCGATCCGACATTCGGGCCTACTGCACCTCCTTGCATCTGGACAGGTCGAGACGGAGCGCGCCATGCGGCAGGCTCCGCCGTCGGGGCTCCTCGTCCGCACCGAAAGACGAGATCTGTGTCCTCGCTGGCTTCGCGTCGGAGCCACCTCCCGGCCGCTCTGCACGGGGGGGGGGGTCCCGGCCTGGCCAGCGTACGGCAGGCTCGTGTCGTGACGACCCAGGCGGTGGTCGCCTGACACCGCGTGGATCGTTCAATCTTGAACGAACGGCGGCCTTCCGATCGCTGGATCGCTCGATATTGGCCGATGCCGGGCCAACGGCGGCGTTCCACCCGGAACGCCCGCGGCGAGGTCGCAGCCATGTCAGCACGACACGACCCTACTGTAGAGGGAGGAGGCATCGCGCGAGACCAGCCGTGCCACGCGCACGCTTCGGGGCGGTGGCCCGGGAGGCCAGAGATGGAACTCCTCCCGGACTCCTCCCCCTCCGCCTCCAGCTGCTCTTCCCTTCTGAAGACATTCCTTGAGGCCTCGCGCGGCAACTTGAGACCCGATTTACCTCGGATCCACGTCGTATTCACGTCGGACTTACGTCAGACTACGTCGGAGTTACGTCGGATTTACGTCGGACTGATGCTGGAGCATCGCCACGCGAGCGTCGATCTATAGCTTACGGAGCTGACGTGTGGTCTAAGATAGTACAACTATTACGCGCCGCGCGAGGCCTTCAGGATTTTCCTCATAACTTCCCCCCTCTCGGTTCAAGCTTCAACTCAGTCCAGGGCCAGCCCAGAAACCGACCAGCCTGATGCGGAGATCGGACCGACCGGCCCGGCCCCGCAGGCCCGGCACTGCCGCAGCCCAGCTCCGCGAACGCTCGTCACCGAACGCCCCTCAGGGCTGAGGGGCAACGATAGGGGGGGATAGGCATAGGGGGGGATGCATCGACCTGGAATCGGCGATACATCGTCGATAGATCGGCGATAGGCCCCCGATGGTGAATCCGCACCTTCCTGGGCGGTGGGGCTATCAGGTCCCTATCGGCGATCAATGGGCGATGGGGGTTAGATGCATCCACCAGTATTCGGGGGCGCGCAAACATGGATTAGCGATCCATGGATTTGGCGCGCGGCATCTCCCCCCAAATGCGGCCGTAGCCGCCTCGTTCGGCGGCGGAACTCCGCGGCTCCCCATAGAAGCGGGACCCGTCGCTGATCCACGCCCCTTGACCCATGTTTGCAATCGCCTGACTGTCGGCGATCAATGGGCGATGGGGGGTCGATGCACCCAGCCCGATGCCTATCCCCCCTTATCGTTGCCCCCGAGGGGCTCGCTGGACACGGGGCCCGACGGGGGTCCGGACCGGCGATGTGCCGACCATTCGCAGACCTACCGGCCTAGGCCTGTCTGGCCCAGACCCCCTCGCGCTGTGAGAAAAACACAACGGGAGGTTTTCACAATTTTCTTCCTCCTCCTCCTCCTCCTCCTCCTCCTCCTCCTCTCGTCGTCGTCGTCGTCCTCGTCGTCGCCGTCGTCGGAGGAGGAGGGAAAAAACACGTCGGCCTTCAGGCCCTTACCGGGCCTCGGGACCGTCAAACAACGGCTGCAGGATGAAAAACCGGTCCTGGGGGATGGGTCGGGACCTCTGGGGGTCAACGCTGCGAAAAATCACGTCGGGAGTCTGGGAACCAGACCGCAACGCCAGTGACGGGACCGACAGGCCCTGCAAGAGACTGGCTGCCCCTCCCTCCATCCCTCCCTGGGTAAACTGGGTGAACGTTGAAAGTCCAAGCGCAGAACGTGAACACTCTAGAACAGAACGAGACAGCTACCTCCCTGCAGAGCCCTGCTGCTGGAGGCGCTTCACCATCTGGCCCCCTTCCCTCCTCCCTCCGACCCTCCCTCCCTCCATTTCCTCCTCCCCTCCTCCTCTCCTCCTCCCTCTCTCCTCCCTCCACTCCCCCCCTCCCTGCGGCGCACGCCCGCGGCCGCCTCCGAGGCCACCCCCCCGAGTAGAGCTCGCCCACGCCTTCCTGCCTCCCGCGGGCCCCCGCGGGGGCCCCCGGGACGGAATGCCGCCGAAATGGCACCGCTCGTGAGCGGCGAACACCGACCAGCCATAACTGGGGGAGCTGTGGTCCTTACCCCCCTGGGGGGACCGATCGCATCGACGATCTCTCGAGAGGGGTGTCCACATCGATGGGCCCCCCAGGGGGGGGCAGGAACACAGCTCCCCCAAGTGTGGCTGGCCTGGAACCAGATCCACGACCGCGCCCTCGCGGTCTAGATTCCGGGGCGCGACCCCGCGGATCCACTGTCACACGGATACGTTCCGCGCGGGGCATCCTTTTTTAGTCAGCGGCCGCGGGCGAGCGCGCTGGCGGCGAGTCAGGTCAGAGCGGGCTACGCAGAGACTAATTAAGCAGAGGCAGCGCGAACAGGCTATAACTAGCGGGGTAAGCCGAGGCCTCACGCGGCGGCCCAGCGGCGGGCGGGTGGCAGGGCGCGGGGCATCCGCCGAACAACAAAAACCGTGTCTGCGGGGTCGCAGCCCAGGGGGCCGGCCCACGAGGCCGCGGATGGGGATGTGCGTTTCGCCCACGCGCTGCCGGGGGAGGCAGGACAAGCGAGGTCATCGCGAGGTCGCGAGGGCCCTCGCAGGAGCCTCAGGGCCCTCCAAGCATGAACGCTGCCAACCCGGACTTCGAGAAGTCCGCCTGCAGAACGCAAAGACCTGATGATGTCTGGACCCGCGGGTGCAGCTTTCGCGGGCGCGCCCAAATCCTGGTTTACCGACGTCCCCGTTGTCCAACCCTGAGAGCCCCAGTGGAGACCCCCGCCAGAGCGAGGCGCGAGCGGCGAGAGAGGCAGCGGCCATCGCCCGCCCACTGCAAGGGCGGGGGGGGGGCTCACGCTTCACGCTCTGTGGCCGCACCCTTTGAGGGGCAGAGCGTGCTTTCCTGGAACAGGCCCCGCAGCCTGGAGCGCAGGGAAGCCTTGCCCTCGGCCCTCGAGGGTCGACGATGTCGTTACCGTCGACGAGTCGTCGAAAAGTCGTCGAAGACATCGAAGTCCTAGTCGTCCTCGTCGACGAGGACTTGACGACCTCGACGTCCTCGTCGACGACCTCGTCGAGGGGGGAGGTCTTTGAAACGTTTCTCCTGCTGCAAATTCTTGCCCTTGTCGGGCCTCGGGAGGCCTCCGAAGGCCGAGGCCTCCAGGGACCTCCAGGGACCTCCTCGATCCTCCTCCTCCTCCTCCTCCAAACCTCCTCCTCCTCCTCCTTCAACTCGCATCCTGCAATTATCCGCCTCCTCCTCCCCCTCTAGCGGCGGACTAAACGCAGGGAGCATTGAGCCCAAAGCAAGGATGCTCAGAATCGCGTGCTACCCATTCCATCAGAACTGGTCAAATCGTATAGGCATACACCCCTTGGAGGCGGCCTGGGGGTCTGAACCGGGTGGGCCCCGAAAGAATCTGTCAAGAAGGAGGGACAAAAAGACAAAACCGCTCAAAATCGGCCTCCCGAAGACCATTCGCTTTTCACCCCAGATCCGTGACTGACTGACTGACTGACTGACTGACTGACTGAACGTCGACTGATCATGTCTGACAACACATTTCAAACCACCCGCGGGAGCGCGCAGCCGCAACCATGCGATACATTTCAACCCGCCCACGCAACCGCAACCGCAACCACAACCAGGCGACACAATCCAACCCGCCCGCGCAACCGCAACCACAATCGAAACCAAATGACAAATTTGAACCCGCCCGCACAAACGCAACCGATCCCACAACCAAGCGACACATTTCAACCCGCCCGCGCAAGCGCAACAGGAACCCGGCGACACATTTCAACCCGCCCGCACACAACCAAAACCGCAACCAAGCGACACATTGCAACCCGCCCGCGCAACCGCAACCGCAACCGCAACCAGGCGACACATTTCAACCCGCCCGCGCAACCGAAACCACAACCAAGCAACACAATTCAACCCGCCCGCGCAACGAAACCGCAACCGCAACAAGGCGACACATTTCAACCCGCCCGCGCAACAGCAACCGCAACCTCAACCCGGCGACACAATCCAACCCGCCCGCGCGCGTAACCGCATCCACAACCAGGAACCACATTTCAACCCGCCCTCACAGCCGCAACCGCAACCGAACCCGGCGATACATGTCAACCCGCCCGCGCAACCGAAACCGCAACCGCAACCCAACGACACACTTCAAACCGCCCGCGCAACCGCAACCGCAACAAGGCGACACATTTCAACCCGCCCGCGCAACCGCAACCGCAACCGCAACCAAACGAGACATTTCAACCCGCCCGCGCAACCGCAACCGCAACCGCAACCAAAGATCACATACAAAGCGGGCAGCACAAACGCAACCACAACCGCAACCAAGCGACACAAGTCAACCCGCCCGCGCAACCGCAACCGCAACAACAACCAAGCGATACATTTCAACCCGTCCGCGCAACCGCAACCAAACCGGAACCGCAACCCCGCGACACAATCCAACCCGCCCGCGCAACGGCAACCGCAATCGAAACCAAATGACAAATTTGAACCCGCCCGGACAACCGCAACCGCAACAACAACCCAGCGACACATTTCAACCCGCCCGCGCAAGCGCAACCAATCCGCAACCGCAACCCGGCGACACATTTCAACCCGCCTGCATAGACGCAGCCGCAACCACAACCAGGCGACACAATCCAACCCGCTCGCGCGCGCAACCGCAACCGCAACCAAGCGACACATTTCAACCGGGCTGCGCAAATTCAACCCGCCCCCGCAACCGCAACCGCAACCGAACCCGGCGACACATGTCAACCCGCGGGCACACAACCAAAACCGCAACCGCAACCAGACGACACATTTCAACCCCGCAACGCATCCGCAACCGAAGCCGCAACAAGGCGACACATTTCAACCCGCCCGCGCAACTGCAACCGCAACCGCAACCAAACGACGCATTTCAACCCTGGGCGACACATGTTTTAACCGCCCGCGCAACCGCAACCGCAACCAGGCGATACATTTCAGCCCGACCGCGGACGCGCGCATCCGCCACCGCCCGTCGCCGGCGCGTGCTCGGCGCCCCCACTGCGCGTCCGAAGCGCCCGCCCTGCGGCGTTCTTGGGTTGCGCGAAAGGGGCGGGGAGGACAAAGAGGACGCTGAGCAGGAGTAGGAGGTGGAGGAGGAGCAGGAGGAGGAAGAGGAGGAGGGGTGGGGGAGGAGGAGGAGGTGGAGGAGGACGAGGAGCAGGAGGCAGGAGGATCAGGAGGCGTTGGAGGAGGTGGAGGAGGAGGGGAGGAGGAGGAGGAGGAGGAGGAAGAACAAAAGGAGAACGATGGGGGGGAGGGGGGGGCAATGAAGACGAAAAGGAGGAGGAGCAGGAGGAGCAGGAGGAGGAGCAGGAGGAGGAGCAGAGGAGGAGGAGGAGGAGAGGAGGAGCGGAGGGAGGAGGAGGGAGGAGGAGGAGGAGGAAGAGAAGGAGAGGGAGCAGGCGAAGGAGTAGGAAGTTGCGGTGCAGGAGCAGGATAACGAGGAGGAGGAGGAGGAGGAGGAGGACGATGAGGACGAAAGGTATGAGGAGGAGGAGGAGGAGGAGGAGAAGGGCGGGCTGGCTGGCCAGGAGGAGAAAGAGTGGTGGAGGACGACCAGTGGCGCGATGGGAAGATGGAGGGCCACGAACAATGATGAGGAGGAGGCCGATGAGGAAGACGCAGTGGAGGCGGGGGGCGCAGGAGGTTGTGGCAGCACACCATCAACAAAATGGGAAGGATGAGGACAAGCAGGATGTGGAGGAGTTGGAGGAGGAGAATGTGGAGGTGGAAGTCCTGCTCGCGGCTTGTGGGCATGCCCCGCGGTTCTCCGCCGGGACATTGCAGCGGGGAATCCCCATTCCACGCTGCTGCCTGTGATTGACAGTCCCGAGCCCCGAAACCTCTCAGAGGCAGAAAAAGGCAGCAACAACAACAACCTTCTCGAAGCATTCCAGAACGCTCTGAAACTATGTACCCCTGTCCTAGCAACGCGCGAAGCTATGGAATCGTTGCTGGGTTTACCTGTGAATGTGCTCGGCTCGTGATGGCAGGGCCCGACTGCCCGACTTACGTGAGAAACCCGCATCGACTGCACATGATAAGGAGTTAACATGGAATTGTGTTTCGCACTCCCGTTGGCCTGCTCCTCCGAGGAAGAAATGGAGCAACGGACGGGGGACGCATTCTGTATGCAGCTGTATTATGCCATCCGGCTGCTGCGATGGATGTACCCAGGCTGGTTCCGATATTGTATGTATATGTATACAGACCGTCGTGAAGAGAAAATGTCCGACCCTCTGGCAAGCACACACAAAACTGAATTGCAGACCTTGACCTCCATCAGGTCCGACGTCCAATCTTCGTAGTGGGCAATGGGAGCAGCAGCAGCAGCATCAATATCCTACTTCTCATCGCTTCCTGCAAATGCAAACAAAGAGCGAAAGAGAACGAGGGGCCAATGAACTCTTCACTTCGTGGCAACCCCAGCACAGAACAAGTTCGTACCCTCTGTACCCTTCGGACCCTCAGATTTGATGGAGCCAGGGCTGCCCGCTGCGTTGCCATATGCCATGATGTCGAGGCTGGCGGGGTCAGTCCTGATCCCTTGCCAGTCCAGCTTCCAAGGGTTCACGAGCAGGGGTGGTGGAATTGGAACAGAGTAGACAGATAAAAGGGGAAGAGGCCGAGGTGAGATATGAAGAGACAAAACGATTGTCCTTGGGAGGGGCATCACGCAGCAGAGACAGACAGCGGGAAAAGGACGGAGAATGGGGAGCACCCCACAGACCGTATCCACTGCGCAGACCCAAGATTCGCCAGTCCCACCAGCCCTTTGGGCGTGAGTGGTTTAGAGAGCCCGCTCTGTCCTCAACCCCCCTTCGTCCCCTTCGGGGAGGGGTTTACCCCTCCCCCTACCCCCTCCCCCTGGGCCTGGAGGGGGCGGGCCGCGGGTCGTCAGGGGAGTCTTTTCCGACTCCTCGGAGGGCCAAAAAACGACGACCCTCACAAGGATTCTGGCCCCCAGGGGGGGGGACCGTTTGGCGCCTCCGCTCTTCTTTGAAGCCAAAACCATGGATTTTACTAGGGTGTTGGGCCCATTTTGGGCTTCTGAGGGGGCAGCGCTCATCGTCCTTCATAGCAAAATCATTGATTTTACAAAGGTTTTGGGCTCATTTTGTCCTCCTCAGGGGGCAGCGCTCATTTGCGCTTCTGAGGAGGTCGCAAGAGGCCCCAAGATGGCCCCAAGAGGCCCCCAGGAGGCTCCCAAGAGGCCTCCAAGAGGCCCCCAAGAGGCCCCCAGGCCCCAGAGGCCCCCAAGAGGCCCCCAAGAGGCCCCCAAGAGGCCCCAAGAGGCCCCAAGAGGCCCCCAAGAGGCCCCCAAGAGGCCCCCAAGAGGCCCCCAAGAGGCCCCAAGAGGCTCCAAGAGGCCCCCAAGAGGCCCCACGAGGAGCCCGAACGACTCACACCAGGACGAGGGGCCCGAACGACTCACACCACGAAGAGCCCGAACGACTCACACCACAAGGAGGGGCCCGAACGACTCACACCAGGACGAGGCGCCCGAACGACTCACACCACGAGGAGCCCGAACGACTCACACCACGACGCGGGCCCCGAACGACTCACACCACGAGGAGCCCGAACGAGTCACACCAGGAGGAGGGGCCCGAACGACTCACACCAGGACGAGGGGCCCGAACAACTCACACCACGAGAAGCCCGAACGACTCACACCAGGACGAAGAGCCCGAACGACTCACACCACGAAGAGCCCGAACGACTCACACCAGGAAGAAGGGCCCGAACGACTCACACCAGGACGAGAAACCCCAAACGACTCAAACCACGAGGAGCGCTTTCTCTCCCTCCTCC
>CAUYUJ010008280.1:273695-324732 GCA_963575745.1 Prorocentrum cordatum
ACGAAACCGAGAGCGCGCGCGCACAGACGGAAGCGAACGGAACTTGCGGGTAGGGCGAGCCAACTCAGTTGCGGCATCGAGTGTCTCCATCCCTGCTGCAATGCTGCCTGAGCAAAACACTCGTTCAAGGAAGGGCACACTAACTCATTTCTAGAGCTTGCTATTGGACCCTCCCTAGACGCCGATGCCATCGCGAAGCGCTTGACTATATACAAGACAAGCCCCACTGCGAATGTGAGGTGGCTCATCATGTTCACGGGAACTCAACATTGTTCACATAGGTATCTTGACACCGACGTCTTGAAGCCTTGGTCTGCGCAGGCCTTTTCGACGGCGGCGGCGAGAAGGGGAGCCGCCGCCGCCGTCAACAAAAACTCTGAATCCCACATCTCTCAGGCAACGGGCGTCATGGGGAGGGCGTCGGAGGCGTCGGCGGCCGCGCTGGCGTCGGCGCTGAAAAGACCCCATTCCACGAGCCCGCCTCCGCCCAGCGATCTCTGATGAGGTTGAGGAGCTTCCTTCCGTAGCGAACGATGTAGCGCGCCCAGAATGGCCAGGTCGCCGACGGCATGCCAGGAGCGCCCTCGATCTCGTCAGCGCTCAGGTCGAGGTTGAGAGCTGGGCTGGCCTCCGCCAGCGCGCGGAGGAGAGCGGCGCCAATCTCCTCAGTCATCGGGCCGAAGTCATAGCCCAGGAGCTCCCAGCACGGATTGGCCCAGCGGGCCTGGAAGGTGATATTCGAAGTCGCCCATGCCATCGTGATGCGGCCTTTGCGTAGGTAGCGCACTTGGAAGCCCATCGCCTGGAACAGGCCGTGCTCGTCGAGCCCGCCCAGCGCAAAATGGTGCAAGCAGTGGTCGGCGAGGGGGCGGCCTGGGGCGACGATCTTGACAGCTTTGATGTGTTCCTCAACCCACTCCAGCGGCATCTGTAGAATCTGTGACCCCGCCCCGCCCCTCAGCAAGGCGGGGGCGTCCTCCTCGGCGTCCGGGGAGATTTTTCCTGACCGACTCGCCACTGTGACGTTCAGGAGGTCGTGGCCCTTCCATGCGGCCCCCCCTAGCGCCGGCGTCGCGCCCGATGCCAGGGCCCGGTTCGCCGCCCCGCCCACGTCCTCAACAAAGTTCGCGATGGCCTCCACACCGCGGGCCGCGGCGGGGAAGACCGCGGCGGGGAGCGCCACCAGCGCGGCGACGGCCACCGCCAGGCTCTGAGCGGTCCCGCTGCGGATCCCGGCGACGCCGCGGCGGGCTCAGCTGCGGCCGCCGCGGCGAAGGCCGTCATAAGCGGGGTAGCGAGCGGCGCCCCACCGTGGACTGGAGCAGGGATCGGCGCGCACCCCTGTCCTGGCAGGCTCGGAGCCGGCGACGAAATCGAGGCTGGCGGCGCAACTGAACACGACCCAGGCGCCCCTATCGATCCCTTCGAACTGGCCGCCGGTGAGGACATCCGTCTACTTGGCGCCAGCTCCCGTCGGCCTGCTTCTTGGACCCCTTGGGCGCCATGGCTGGCCAGAGACTGCGCGATGGACCAGGCCCAATGCTGGGTCGCCCACGCCAAGGCTGCCTCGAAGCCCTTGGGCCGGGGGGTCGTGTTGATTTGAGCCGCCGACACTACGTCAATGTAGATGCGCAAACTGGAATACATCCACCATCGGCCCCGTCTCTCTGATCACTTCGAAGGGTACGCCCAAAACTGAGGCCTCCGAAGCGTATCCTGCTCTGGGGCTGTGCGGGGCCCACCTGACGTCTATACCGAAGCCCCTCTGGATCTCTGCCAGCTCCCTGCGGTAGACCTCCAAGGGATACGGGACGAGACGGTGACCTGGCGGAGTGATGTTCCTCAGGTGATTGAGCAGATGGGCGAAGACGGCATCTCTTGGGAAGCGAAGCGATACTGCTTGAGCGCGCTTGGTCTTGGTCCCTGTCTTGGGGCCAAGCCTGATCACTAGCGCGCCCTCGTCCTGGTGGTAGCCTCCGTCCTCGGGGAAGGTCAAGTCGTCGGTTGTCAGGCTGAGCATCTCGGACGGTCGCAGGCCCATGTGGGCCTGCAGCGCTACGCCGACTCCTGCTGGCCATCTGCGCTGCTATAAGGCGACGGCATGGGCACCGTGTGTCCGACGGGCGCCACGATACTCCAGCCGCGGATGGCAGCATGCGAACAGGCCGGCCAGCTTGTCCTTCAGGCGGGGGAAGCGGAACTCGACGGTGCTCACCGCCGCCGTGAATTCTGCCTTCCCCAACTCGTCTCGCAAGCTATGTTTGAATTCGATCGGCGTGTCGTCCCACTCGTCAGGTGTCCAAGGATTCGCGTGATGTTGCTAGCACCTCGACACCAGCCGAGCTGCGGCACTCTTGTAGTGAGCCAGCGTCTTGGCGGTGACCCTGCCCTCCAGGTGTGAGCCCGTGCCAGCCGCTGACGGCCTCTGACAGGTCACGATTGGACTCCCCGGCGCAGTTCCAAAATGGTCGTGGCCGAGGGAGCCCCAGGCTCGGTGTGGATAGCTCCACATGGTCTCGAACGCGAGACCTTGTGGGCGGGCTGCCTCTCCGTGTCCACCCACGGTAGATGCTGCCTGATGTCGGTGACGGCCATGAGAGCTCCGCGGCGTCTCAGCAGCTAGTTGAGGTCGGCCGCAGACGACCTTCCCTTCGCGAAGGCCCACGCCGTCTGATGAGCTTGGTCCGATGAGCAGTAGCGGCCCGCGCCAGCTTCTCCAGAAGGGCGATCGTCGCCCGAGCTTCGCCCAGGGCGATGTTGTCGGCTTACCTTCAGCGCCCCGCCAGCAAGTCGGCCCACGCGACGTCGGGGCCCAGCGCGTCCCCCGGCACTGACGAGACAGGCGCGAACGGATCAGCGCCCTGGCCTCGCCTCGATTCACGACCTCCACGACCTTCACGGCCAGGCTGGCGGACGAGGGCCTTGCCAGGCCGCAAGCCAGCCCCCCACATGCTCTCCTGGGCCCGCGGGCCTAGGAGAGCGCCCGCTGCCCAGTAGCCGCCGAAGTCGCGGTCGCTGTCCCCCTCGGCGTCGGTCGCGAGGGTGGCCGGGAAGAAGGGCGCGCCCATGTCCGAGTACAGGCCCATCACGCCCCTCTTCGTGGCCACAACCTCCCTGCGGGCCGGGGCTCACCAGCGGCGGAAGCGGGTGCCCTCGGCGTTCATGAAGGAGAACAGGGCCTGCGGCGCCGACAACCAGTGTCGGGCCAGTAGCGCGGCCCAGATCCAGACGCCCACGACGGACCTCAACGACTCCACGCCCGCGGTCCTGCGACGCGCCAAGTGCTTGAAGGCTCGGCAAAGGTCGACGGCCCGTCGCACGGGCACTCGTAGTCGGGCGGGTCGTGCTTCGAGCTCGTAGCCGATGATCTGGTTGACCTCCCCCTGCTGGCGTCGATCCTTGACCAGGCAACAATCTGCTCCAGGCTGTCGGCTGACTTTTGCAGGGCCACGTCGCACTCGGGGCGGTCCTCCGTCGGACCAAAGTTGGACAAGAAAAGGGCATCGTCGATGTGGAGGTAGACTCCCAGGTCGTGCTTCCTCATGATCGCGTTGCGACCTCGAGCCGAGGCCTCGTTCAGGACTGCTAGCCCTCTCGGCATGGATCCCGTGGACCTCCTGGAATAGTCGCCGACTCGACGAACGGCCACCTCCGCTCGCAAGTGCCCAGTAGGCCCAGAGCCCTCGGTCATCATGAGCATGAAGTTCTGGACCAGCAGGCGGGCAATGGCCTGGCAGGGCCTGTCTGGATACGTGGCCAGGCGGGCCGAGACAAATATTCCGAACTGCCTCCCAACGCTCACTTCGTGGCGGTGGTCTCCTCGACAGCGGCGGCCGTCGAACTCCTACATGCGACGTAGGTCCCCAGCGAGACACGTTGGCTTCCAAGTCGGAGCGCCGAAAGTGCACTGGTCGAAGACGGCCCGCGTGGCCGCCGTGCGCTCCTCCAGGGCACGCTCCAGCTCCGTGGCCCAGACCGAGGGGAACGGGTCCTCCCCTGGGTCCTCGGGGTGCTCCACCAGCCAGAGCCCCCCTCTCAGGGACACGGCCTAGCAGAAGGCGAGGAAGTTCAGCGTGGCCACGTTCCCTTCGTCGAGGCGCTGCTTCTCGTGGGCCGCCAGCGCGCGCGCGGGCACGCCCCGCGGCCGCCGGCCTCGCCTCCGCAGCGGCCGCGGCCCGCGACCACCGGGCATGCCCACGAAGCGGGCGCGGCTCCACGCGGCGCAGGGCGGCCCCCCCACGGCATCCGCGAGCCCGTCCACGACGAGGCCCATCAGCAGGTCGAAGGTCTCCTACATCGCGAGGCCCCACCGAGAGTCGGCGCCCAGGTCGCAGGAGAGCACCAGGATCTCCACAACCTCCTCGGCGCTGACCTACTGCAGGCGCCCCTCGAGGTCGCCCTCCCGCTGTGGGCCTGAGAACGGATGCATCGCCGCGAAGGCTCGACGGGGCGGTGCAAGAGCGGCGCGAACAGCTTCGCACCACTCCGATACGCTCATCCCTCCCTTCGGTGCCTCCGCCTCTCGACGAACAGCTTGAAGGGCGGCCCAGGCGTCGCCCTCGCCCCCGGCGCACAGCTTGCACTCCTCCAGCGAGTCGAAGGCCTCCGAGCGCACGATGTCCAGATGGCAATGCAACGCCATGCCTATCACTCTCATGCCCATGCTCATCAGCACGCGCACCGAACGAGAGTTCCCAATCACGAGGCGTGTCCAGAGCGGGTAAACCCAGCCCCCGCGGCCGACGTCCAGCTGCAGGGCGGGGCTCAGCAGGCCCCAGACGTCGGCCGCGACCACAGGGGGGGCCGCCTGCCACGGCCACATCCAGCTCGGCACCTCCAGGTGCGAGAAGGCGTTGGACTCGCCCAGCGCCGCCCCTGCGACGGCGCCCTCGGGGGCGTGGAGCCGCGCCAGGGCCCCCCCGCCTTGTGGTCCATGTTCCTCGCGCTCCTGCACCTCTCTCGTCATGAAATTGAAGGCGCATGTCATCAGGATCTTCCTCTGCCGATCGCCCGGCCGCTTGGCAGCAACGGTCAGGCCTGCCACGGACTTCACCCCCTTCTCCTCTGCGAACTTTCCCATCCCCTGCACGAGGTCTGGCCGGTTCAGATACTTGACGCACTCGCTGTACTCGCCCCCAAGGAACCCGCACTGCTGCTCCAGCTCCATGAAGATCACTCGGCTCCGGCGGGCGGGGTCGGCCATGACGCTCCGCACCAGGGCATAGAAGGCTGCCTCCTCGGGTTCCAGGGCCTCCAGCATCATGACCTTCCGACAACTCACCAGTTCGTCCACGGCCTCGGACTTCAGACGCGAATGAGCTGCTCTCGAGCCTACTGCAAGCAAGGCTCGGGCGCCAGCCGGATCGTAGCCCCGGCGCCCTCGACACAGGCGTTGCGCTTCGCGTAGTGCCACGCGATGCGCGCGCTCTATCGCCGCCCAGGTGTTCTGTCCCAGAGGCCCGATGAATGGGCGGCGTGCGAACTCCCGATAGCTTCCTCCGCACATCGAGTTGATCCCGCTGAGGTACTGCTTGGCCCAACCCCAAACATGTTGTCTGGAGCGGTGCCGATGTCGAAGAGGGCTCGAGCGAGAGGCCTGCGCGCTCAAGTCCCTCGGCCGAGGGGTCAGGCGCACGGGCGGGAACTTCTCGGAGATCTGCATGACCTCCAGCGTCTCTCTCTCTATGCGCCCCTGCCCGGGTGCCCACGCAGCACCCACGCCCGCTGCTTCTCGAGGCGCGCGTCGGCCGCAGGTCCTCGCCAATGCGCGCGGCGGGGATGTCAGGCGCCGTCGGCGCCCGCGGCGCCAGCGGCGCCGTGGCCCTTCCGACCGCCCTTCCCGCCACGGCCTCCACGGCCGTCTCCGTGAGACCCGCGACCGCCTCCGCTGGCTCGGTGACGGCGTCGGACCTCTGCCTCTGCGCGCTCTCGATGTTGGCGCCCTAGCTTGCTGTGGCTGGTGGCGGACTTCACGAGCCAGGTGGGGGCGATGTCCGCCTGGCCCCCTGGCGGAGCTACTCCCAGCATGTGGGCCGCTCCCATATCGTCGTCATTCCGCGTCTCGCAGATGCACGATGCGAGCCGTCGCAGGGGCAGCCCCATGAGGTCGTCCGTGCCCATTACACGCATCAGCTCGGCGTCGTCGGCGCGCGTCCGCAGGCGGAAGTCGACGCTGGCGGCCGGCGCCCGCAAGTCCGTCCAGGTCGAGGAGGAGCGGCCCCCTGTGGAGCGCAGCGCGAGCCAGTCGCGCACTCCGCTGCTGCCCTCGGCCCGCATTGAACGAAATATCTCTGGCGCCGCCCTCTGCATGTCCGGGGGGAGAGACGCTCCCCAACGCGTGTCCTGGCTGCCCCCCTCCGCGGCCGCCAGGCCCGCGGCGGGTGTCGCCAGCGGCGCGAAGCCGCCGCTCCCCCCGCCCCCTGGTCCGCCGCCCGTCAGCGCGCCCAGGGCCGCTAGCAGCTCTGCCGACAGCGGGGCGGACATCGCCCCGCGCCCGACGTAGCCGTACACCTCGCCAGGGTCACCCGGACCGCGGGGGCCAGCAGGCCGCCTTCCGCGAGGTCCGCGACGGCTCCCCAGAACCTGGCGGCCCACTGGGGGTCGGTCCGCTGCGCAGCCATGTAGCCCGCCAGCAGCCACTTCACCTGCAATGCACTGGCCCGCCGCTGGGGCCCGCTGGCGAGCGGGGCGTAGCTCGCGGGCCCCACGGGCCCTCTTCCAGCCGTGGGCGGGGCGGCTGTGCCGCCCGCCCACGCCGCTAGGTCGCCCAAGGAGGCGGCACCCGCAGGCGCGGGGGCGCAGCCGCTGGGCGCGCCCCCCGCCGTGGGCCCCAGCGCGCCTGGGGCCTGGGGGTGGGATCCCTGGGGGCGGTGGCCCGACGGGTGCAGCCCAGCCGTAGTCGTCGGCGGTGGGCCCAGTCCCGTGGGCCGTCAGGCGGAGGGCCTCCAGCTCGGCCCGCAACGCCCGCGCCTCCTCGCTCTCCTCGGCCTCGGAGGCGCTCGGCGCCCGTGAGGTGAGCCATCCGAGCGCACCTGTCCACCAGCTCAAGCACAGGCATAACCCAAGGCAGGCCATGCTCCACTCCAGTCTCGACCTCGCGAAGTCAGCCCTGCTGGCGAGCCAGCCTGCGAGTCCCGCCGCCGCCGCTAGCA
Source organism: Prorocentrum cordatum (assembly GCA_963575745.1). Classification (NCBI taxonomy): domain Eukaryota; class Dinophyceae; order Prorocentrales; family Prorocentraceae; genus Prorocentrum; species Prorocentrum cordatum. Next base: position 280,847 of record CAUYUJ010008280.1, read on the forward strand.
CACCCTTCAGGCGGAAGCTCTATGGCGTGGGCGTAGGCGCGGGCGACGGCGGAAGCGTCATCCCAGGGCTGGGCTCGGAGAGGTGCCCACCTGCCGCTCTCTCTCAGAGAGCCATCCTTCGAGCCAACTCAGTTGCGGCATCGAGCGTCTCCCTCCCTGCTGCATTGCTGCCTAAACAAAACACTCGTTCAAGGGCTCACTAAATCATGCATGCACACACATACATATATATATATATATATATATAATATAATATATATATATATATATATATATATATATATATATATAATATATATATATATATATCCGCCACAGCGTTTGCAGCGGTAGGTGTGTCGGGCCCTTTCGCTTATTGCGAAACAATAAGTTGGGCCCCCCTGGCACATCGAGCTCGCGATGCGCTCATTTTCGTCATTTTCGTCACCGGGTCCCTGGGTTTTCGGCCTTCCAGGTAGAACCTGTGCCCAAAAAACACTGTCGGGGGAGGGAGCTTCCATGGATTATCTCCTGTTCCCAGCGTTTGCCCGCTCCCCCAAGCCCTTTCGTCCCCGTGGCCACCACAGGCCAGGAAGGCCCCAGAACTGGCGAAGAGAGCCCACCCCGAAGATGCTTCAAGAGGACTCCAAGTCGCCGAATGATCGCGCTAAAACGCCCAAGATAGACTCCAGACGGTTCCCAAAGCCTTCGAGAAATCGCACGAGGCTCCTAAGAGGCCTCCCAAGAGAGCCCCCATATGCAAGTCGTCCCATTCTCTTCGGAGGCATATATATATATATATATACTTTAGCAGATTCGCATATTGGGCTTTCGCAGCGCCCAAGACGGCCCGAACAACTCCCAAGATCGCACCGGGACGGCCCAAGATCGAGTGCTGCTAATTAGAAGTACCCCTCAAGATTCTCAGGGGGGCACAGACAGTCTCAAGGGCACCCCTCACGAGACCAAGAGGCCCCAAGGGTTCCAAAATGGAGCGAAAAACTGGGGGCGCCGCTGGCCAGGGGCACTTCTGGCAACACCTGGCATGAAGCCCCGAAGAGGGTTCCAAGACCGCCCAAAAAGACTCCAAGGCAGCCCAAGAAGGCCCCAAGACGGCTCCACAGACCCCGAAGACGGCCCAAGAGAGGTCCCCGAGGGGGGGAGTGAGACATCGAGCCTTCGGGCCCATGACGACCCAGGAGGCCGGCAGGGGCCACCACAACTCTTCCAAGGGCGCCAAGAGGACCCAAAACGCTCCCGAGAGGACCCCGGGGAAGCCCCCCCCCCCCGGAAGGCCCAGAGGAGGCCCAACGTCGTACTGTCCAGGTAGGTCGCTTCGAGAGTCTGCGGGAACCCGCTTAGGCCATCTTGGCGCCCTCTCGGGCAGCTGTGGTTCACTCCCAGAAATCAGGGGAGCCTCTGGCCCAGCACTGCCTTGCCTACCTTGCCCCACAGCTGCCGCGCTACGTCGCTTCCAAGAGCGCGGCGGCGGAGATGCGCGGCAGCGCAACTGGATCTCTATATATATATATATATATATATATATATATATATATATATATATAATATATATACCTATACGACCACCCTGCGGGTGATAAGGAGGTCGGGGGGGAAGGCGGCCAGCAATGGGCAACAATGGTGATTGTTGCGTTGCCGCTCGCTCTTGGGAGCCTTGGTGTCGAGTTGTTTACGTCATCGTTCGCTCTTGGGCGCCTTGGTATCATTCTCCCCCCGGGGAACCAGCGAGATAATGATTTTACGTAGCACCCCGCAGTTGCGGATAAGAGTGAGGGAGCGGGCGCGGGCGACGCGGGCGTCGTCGAGCCGGCGGACCTCGTGGCCCCCACCTTCCCTCTCGATGGAGCTTTCCTCTTTCTCCTCCTCCTCCTCCTCCTCTTCCTCGTCCTCGTCCTCGTCCGCATCGTCATCGTCATCCTCCTCCTCTTCCACTTCGTCCTCCTCCTTCTCCTCCTCCTCTTCTTCCTCGTCCTCCGTCTCCCCCCCTCGTGTTTTCATCATCGTCCTCCCCCTCATCGGCCTCCATCATCGTCCTCCCATTGTCGTCCATCATCATCATCCTCCCCTCCTCCCCCTCCTCGTCCCCCTCCTTCCCCCCCTCCCCCTCCTCCCCCTCCTCGTCCTCCTGCTCCTCCTCCTCTTCTTTCTCCACATTCTCCTTACATCCTCTCTTCTTCCGCGTCCTCCTCGTCCCCTGTTTACTCCTCCTGCCTCCCCCTCCTTCCCCAAGATAACTGCAACGCAATCCTTTGTTCCACTTTATGCTCCCCGACCTCTGATCAAGGCAACTCGCCAGGGCAAAGTTACTGGACGGGCTGGTGTGGATGCGCGGGGCTTGAAGAGGTCCTTGCGGGTTCAGACGGCGTGCAAAAATCCGCCGCTGCGCTTGTGCGGCATTGGATTGTTCAGTGAACGTGGTTTGGGTCGCGGGTGGGTCGCGGGCTCTCCACCTCCACCTGGAAGGAATGCAAAAGCAGCCCGCCGCAGGCGCCAACAAAAATTGGTTTGTACACTGAACGTGGTTTGGGTCGCGGGTGGGCCGCGGGTTCTCCACCGGGAACGAATGCAAAAGATGCCCGCCGCAGGCGCCGACAAATTTGGTTTGTACCCTGAACGTGGTCGCGGGTGGGCCGCGGGCTCTCCACCTGAAACAAATGCAAAAGATGCCCGCCGCAGGCGCCGAAACATGTGATTTGTACCCTGAACTTGGTTTGGGTCGCGGGTTGGTCGCGAGTTGGTCACGGGGTGGGTCGCGGGCTCTCCACCTGGAAGGAATGCAAAAAAAGCTCGCCGCAGGCGCCAGAAATTGTGGTTTGTACCTTGAACGTGGTTTGGGTCGATGGTGGGTCGCGGGTGGGTCGCGGGGTGGGTCGCGGGTGGGTCGCGGGTGGGTCGCGGGTGGGTCGTGGGTGGGTCGCGGGTGGGTCGCGGGGTGGGCCGCGGGCGGGGCGCGGGGTGGGTCGCGGAATGGGTGGGTCGCGGGGTGGGTCGCGGGGTGGGTCGCGGGGTGGGTCGCGGGGTGGGTCGCCGGTGGGTCGCGGGTGGGTCGCGGGTGGGTCGCGGGGTGGGTCGCGGGTTGGGTCGCGGGTGGGTCGCGGGGCGGGTTGCGGGTGGGACGACGACATCAAACAACAACAACAACAACAACAACAACAACAATCACTTTACCCGAACGCTCAGTGTTCTCACCAGTGCCAGGGTTTTCATGCGACGCCAGCCAATACCCCCACTTTGTGGGGGGGCAGTGCAAGCTCTACCAAATATCCACACGACTCTTCGCCACCACCCACACCCAGCTTCCCGCCCTATGACGTTCGGACACTTCACTTCGTGGCCTGCGGACGACCGTGGCTACTACACTGGCGTGGAGTACACACCCACAGAAGTTGTTAAGCCTACGTTCGTACACCCACAGAAGTTGTTAAGCCTTGTTAACCCACAGAAGTTGTTAAGCCTTCCACAGAACATCTGTTGCATATGATGCATATGGTACATGATACACATGATACACATGATACGTACTCACAAGATAGTTGATCACATCTTTAGGGCAAATTCCTGAGGGATGTGGGAATACACAAGAGAGAGAGGATATGGTTGTCCCGATGGTTGTCTCGATGGTTGTCCCGATGGTTGTCCTGATGGTTGTGGTTGTCCCGATCGTTGTCCCGATGATTGTCCCGATGGTTGTCCTGATGGTTGTGCTTGTCCCGATCGTTGTCCCGATGACTGTCCCGATGATTGTCCCGATGGTTGTCCCGATGGTTGTTCCGATGGTTGTCCCGATGGTTGTCCCGATGGTTGTGAGCGATGCCGGATCCTCACGCCCCCCGCCGGAGGAGGAGGAGGAGGAGGAGCAGGACAAGGAGGAAAGGAGAGAAGAGAGAGGAGGGGCGGGAACGGCGCTTGCACGCCCACCCACCGTCTTTTCCCCGCCGCGGCTCTAAAGAGACGAGTTCGTGTGCTCGTCATCTTCTGGCATACGCCCGTCCCTGATGGCACGGATGGGGCGCAATGCTGCCAGCTGGGCTCCTGGCAGAAATACATCAGGGGCCAAGTGTCCCACATGGTATTATTTGACAGGGATGATGGCCCTGGCAGGTGCGCAACCGTTGTCGCAGAAGTTCGAAAAAGTTGCTCGCAAAAGCCCGTTTGACAGAAATGTTTAAAAAGTGTTGGTTTTCCTACGAATCCGCAAGAGCGCGCGGGATGAGATTTTGACATTTTTTTGTTGAAAAACCATTGGTTTTTTGATGTTTTTATGTTAAAATCGCTCCGAACACTAAGCTTTTGGAAGGATTTCGTCTTGCGCGCGCGAATGTCCACTTTACCTTATTTTTTGCAAGGGATTCTTGAAATTTGATTATATTAGAACAAGAAATGTCATTTTATAGTGTTTTTTGCAAGGGAAAACGGATTACAACAAAACAACCGGATCTGATCACATCGTTTTACCTGAGGCTTCCTCACGAAAATGATGAAAATGTAGCTGCGGCCTAGGCGGCGCAGGGGGGCCGTGCACCAGGGGTCCCAACAATAATTATTCTTTAGAATTAATAATGTTCAACAACAACAACAACAATTACTAGCACGTGGGGACACTCCGTTCTCACCAGTGCCAGGGTTTTCATACGACGCCCGCCAATACCCCCACTTTGTGGGGGGGCCGGTTCAAGCTCTACCAAATTTCCAAACGACTCTTCGCCACCACCCACACCCAGCTTCCCGCCCTATGACGTTCGGACACTTCACTTCGTGGCCTGCGGACGACCGTGGCTACTACACTGGCGCATGGGTACAGTGACTTGTTGTGGTAACATTTTCTGGACGCTAGCTTAGTATACGACTTTTCCCCCTGTTCCAACACTGGACACCTGTACTGGTTTTTGGTGGTAACGTGTTCCTGACGCTAGAATAGGAAACCACGGTAAACCAGTACGACGCCGGTACTGTCTGTAGGTCCTACAATGATATGGACTGCTTTGGCTGGTGAGGCGCTAGCGTCTGATACGACGTTTTTCCGTTTCTGTACCACACAAGCGAAGACACTTATTTTGAGTGGTACCACGTGGGTGGCGCCAGCATACCACAGGACTTGTTTCCGTTGTTGTGAGACGATACATGCTCATTCTTGTTCTGTGGTTGTCGTTCCGGCCTCAATGTGCAATACTGGCTCATTCGTCTACGAAATACACGGGACAGCGCGCGCGGGTAGAAATTTTGAAAATTCGTACAGATGTTTTTCGAGGACCTACGGTGCGATTCGTATGATTTCATGTTGCGCGGTGCTAAAATTCCTAAGAAACCCAATGGTTTTTGAAGATTTCGGCGTGCGCGCGCGAAGAAAAAACGAATGTGCCCCGCATGGTATTATTTGACAGGGATGATGGCCCTGGCAGGTGCGCAACCGTTGTTGGAGAAGTTCGAAGCACGTGAAAAAGTTGCTCGCAAAAGCCCGTTTGACAGAAATGTTTAAAAAGTGTTGGGTTTCCTACAAATCCGCAAGAGCGCGCGGGATGAAATGTTGACACTTTTTTTTACCTAACAGCGAAGACTGATAGGTTTCTAGTGGTCTCAAAAGAGCTCACAGATCACTCCACAGGGGGGTCCGGGCAGGTGTTGGGAGTTGCCGGGCGGGGTGCCGGGCTCGTTTTTCACCAACAGTCACACACTTCGTGCTCTTCGACTTCCCAGAACTCCATTCCCAGGCCACATTCTGAATACCCGGATGCAACAGTCACACACTTCGTGCTCTTCGAGATCCCAGAACGCCATTCCCGGGCCACATTTAGAATAACCGGATGCAACAGTCACACACTTCGTGCTCTTCGATCCCAGAACGCCATTCCCGGGCCACATTCTGAGGGCCCGGATGCAACAGTCACACACATCGTGCTCTTCGAGTTCCCAGAACTCCATTCCCGGGCCACATTTTGGATGCCCGGAGCCAACTGTAGGCCACTTCGTGCTCTTCGATTTCCCAGAACTCCATTCCCGGGCCACATTTTGAATGCCCGGAGCCAACTGTAGGCCACTTCGTGGTCTTCGAGTCCCCAGAACTCCATTCCCGGGCCACATTTTGAATGCCCGGAGCCAACTGTAGGCCACTTCGTGCTCTTCGAGTTCCCAGAACTCCATTCCCGGGCCACATTTTGAATGCCCGTAGCCAACTGTAGGCAACTTCGTGCTCTTCGACTTCCCAGAACTCCCATTCCTGGGCCACATTTTCAGCAGGGGCAAGAGCACGACGAGGAGGAGGACGAGCAAGACCAGGAGGACGAGGACGAGCAGGAGCAGGACGAGGAGCAGGAGGAGCAGGAGAAGAAGGACGAGCAGGAGGAGGAGGAGGACGAGCAGGAGGAGGAGGACGACCAGGAGGAGGAGGACGACCAGGAAGAGGAGGAGGAGGAGGAGGAGGGGAGGGGGAGGAGTACCAGGAGGAGGAGGAGGAGGAGGAGGAGGAGGAGGAAGAGGAGGAGGAGGAGGAGGAGGACGAGGACGAGGAGGAGGAGGAGGAGGGGGGGGGAGAGTACCAGGAGGAGGAGAACGAGGACCACCAGGAGGAGGAGGAGGAGGAGGAGGAGGAGGAGGAGGAGGAGGAGGAGGAGGAGGAGGAGGAGGAGGAGGAGGAGAGAACACCAGGAGGAGGAGGACGAGCAAGACGAGGAGGACGAGAACGAGGACGACCAGGAAGAGGAGGAGGAGGAGGAGGAGGAGGAGGGGAGGGGGAAGGACTACCAGGAGGAAGGAGAGGAGGAGGAGGAAGAGGAGGAGGAGGACGAGGAGGAGGAGGAGGAGGAGGCGAGGAGGAGGAGGGGGGGGAGAGCACCAGAGGAGGAGAACGAGGACCACCAGGAGGAGGAGGAGGAGGAGGAGGAGGAGGAGGAGGAGAGAGAACACCAGGAGGAGGAGGACGAGCAAGACGAGGAGGACGAGAACGAGGACGAGCAGGAGGAAGAGGAGGAGGAGGAGGAGGAGGAGGAGGAGCAGGAGAAAGAGGAGGAGGAGGAGGCAGGCTGAGGCTGAGGCTGTGACTGCGACTGCCGTTGCCGTTGCGACTGTCATCGCGAATGCGACTACGACTGCGAGAACAGCAGAATTCGACAACTGGATTTTCATCTGAATCTTAAGGGGAATGCTTTCAGATATGCTTCTACACATCGCTGTTAGGTTGCTTTGCCGGGATAATTTTTGTTGAAAAACCATTGTTTTATTACCTAACAGCGAAGACTGATAGGTTTCTAGTGGTCTAAAAAGAGCTCACAGATCACTCCACAGGGGGGTCCGGGCAGGTGTTGGGAGTTGCCGGGCGGGTTGTGTCCACCTCGTTTTTCACCAACAGTCACACACTTCGTGCTCTTCGACTTCCCAGAACTCCATTCCCAGGCCACATTCTGAATACCCGGATGCAACAGTCACACACTTCGTGCTCTTCGAGATCCCAGAACGCCATTCCCGGGCCACATTTAGAATAACCGGATGCAACAGTCACACACTTCGTGCTCTTCGAGTTCCCAGAACTCCATTCCCGGGCCACATTTTGAATGCCCGGAGCCAACTGTAGGCCACTTCGTGCTCTTCGACTTCCCAGAACTCCATTCCCGGGCCACATTTTGGATGCCGGAGCCAACTGTAGGCCACTTCGTGCTCTTCGACTTCCCAGAACTCCATTCCCGGGCCACATTTTGGATGCCCGGAGCCAACTGTAGGCCACTTCGTGTTCTTCGATTTCCCAGAACTCCATTCATGGGCTACATTTTCAGCAGAGGAGGACGAGCAATGACCAGGAGGACCAGGACGAGGCAGGAGCAGGACGAGGAGCAGGAGGAGCAGGAGAAGAAAGGACGAGCATGAGGAGGAGGAGGACGAGCAGTGAGGAGGAGTACGAACCAGCGAGGAGGAGGACGACCAGGAGAGGATGAGGAGGAGGAGGGGGGAGGGGGAGGCGTACCAGGAAGGAGGAGGAGGAGGAGGAGGAGGAGGAGGAGGAGGAGGAGGAGGGAGGAAGAGGAGGAGGAGGAGGTAGGAGGACGAGGACGAAGGAGGAGGAGGATGAGGGGGCGGGGGGAGAGTACCCAGGAGGAGGAGAACGAGGACACAGGAGGAGAGTGAGAGGAGGAGGAGAGGAGGAGGAGGAGGAGGAGGAGGAGAGAAACCCAGGAGGAGGAGACGAGCAAGACGAGGAGGACGAGAACGAGGACGACCAGGAAGAGGAGGATGAGGAGGAGGAGGAGGGGAGGGGGAGGACTACCAGGAGGAGGAGGAGGAGGAGGAGGAGGAGGAACAGGAGGAAGAGGAGGAGGAGGACGAGGAGGAGGAGGAGGAGGAGGACGAGGAGGAGGAGGGGGGGGGAGAGCACCAGGAGGAGGAGAACGAGGACCACCAGGAGGAGGAGGAGGAGGAGGAGGAGGAGGAGGAGGAGGAGGAGGAGGAGAGAGCACCAGGAGGAGGAGGACGAGCAAGACGAGGAGGACGAGAACGAGGACGAGCAGGAGGAAGAGGAGGAGGAGGAGGAGGAGTAGGAGGAGGAGGAACAGGAGAAAGAGGAGGAGGAGGAGGAGGCAGGCTGAGGCTGAGGCTGTGACTGCGACTGCCGTTGCCGCTGCGACTGTCATCGCGAATGCGACTACGACTGCGAGAACAGCAGAATTCGACAACTGGATTTTCATCTGAATCTTAAGGGGAATGCTTTCAGATATGCTTCTACACATCGCTGTTAGGTTGCTTTGCCGGGATAATTTTTGATGTTTTTATGTTAAAATCGCTACGAACACTAAGGTTTTGGAAGGATTTCGTCTTGCGCGCGCGAATCTCCACTTTACCTTATTTTTTGCAAGGGATTCTTGAAATTTTGTTATGTTAGAACAAGAAATGTCCACTTTGCCTTATTTTTTGCAAGGGAAAACCGCCCGTAACAAAACAACCGGATCCGGACCAACCCGTTTTGCCGGAGACTTCCTCACGAAAATGATGAAAACATGGCTGCGGCCTAGGCGCGGCGAGGGGGCCGTGCACCAGGGGTCCCAACAATAATTATTCTTTAGAAGTAATAATGTTCAACAACAACAACAACAAACAACAACAACAAGAATCCGCACCGCGGAATTCCACTTCAGCCACGCACCCAGGGACAGTGGATGACCGTTCGGCCCCCTCACTCTGATTAATTCATTTTGCAAGGGCTTGGGGGGCCGTTTGGGCGCGTCTTTTGGACCTCTTGGGGGGTCTGGGAGGCCTCTTGGGGGGCTCTTGGGTGCCTCTTGGGTGCCTCTTGGGAGCCTTTCGGAGATGGCGCACGCTAGCTGCTTTTCCGGCACCGCGCTGTCGAGCATCGGAACGTAAAAGCGGCGGGAGCGGGCCAGCGGCGGATGCCCCGCATCGTCGCACAGGCGACGGACGTGGAAGCGGCGGAAATGGTCGACGCGGAAATGATTTCACTATCGATCTCACGATCGATCTCACGATCGATCTCACAATCGGTCTCACAACCGGTCTCACTATCGATCTCACTATCGGTTTCGTCATCGGTCTCACTATCGTTTTCGCACCAGCGGGACACCGGGACACCAGCGGGACACCGGCGGGACACCACCGGGACACCGCGCGCCACCGCTTGCCAGAGGGAGAATCATTTGGTCCCGCCGGGGCCCAGCCACAAGCGGGACACCGGCGGGACACCGGCGGGACACCGGCGGGACACCGCGCGCCACCGCTTGCCGGAAGGAGAATCATTTGGTCCGGCCGCGCCTCAGCCACAGGAGACTCTCCTCTCGCCCGCCCACGCAGCTTCGCCTCGCCCGCACGCACGGCACGCGCGAACACGAAACCGAAACCGATTTCCCGGTGGGGGGCTCTCAGTTCCACGTCGATCTCACCCCCCAACCTCCGATCGATCGATCTGTCTATATCTAGAGCTGTGTGTGAATGGATTGTCCAGTCAATCGTCTCTCTCTCTCTCTCTTTATCGCCCTCTCCATCTGGGCACCCATGCACACATGTATGTATGTACCTCCCCATGACATGTTGACGAACACTGCACAACATCACCGCGAACATGACTCGTGCCAACCCGGCCAGCCTCGCATACAACCTCATCCCAGCCTGGTCAGGCCCCTTGCTGACGGGGAAATTTCTAGCCCCTGGCAATATCCTTGCCGCCTTCAACTCCCGCGCACTACATCCCTTCACTCTCCTCCTCGTCGTCCTCATCCTCCTGCTCCCCCTCATCATCGCCGCATCCGCCCCCTCATGATCGTACTGATGTTTCGCCTGTTCCGCCGTCCTATTCCTCTAACTGCTCATCATCCTCTACGTCTCTCCTGCTCAACCCTCTTCGCTCTCCTCGTCCTCATCGCCTTCCTGCTCCTCCTCCCCCTCCCTGTGTCACGCGTCCTCCACCATTCCTCCCAGGAGCCCTGCTGTTGCTGCTGTTTCTGCTGCTGCGTCTGTGCCTCCACTTCCTCGTAATACTTGTAAAGCTAGCAGCACGCTGGCAGCTACATGCATACACACAGCTTTGTACAAATGTGTATATAGTATACACTGGGTCCACTAGCGCGCTTCGCGCGCGATTCGGTTCTTATCAAAGCTGAGACACGGCTGCCTCTGGTACCACGGGCACTCTCGCGACCGCCATCACCGCCAGATCTACCATTGCTAAGATCGCGACTACCGCCGCTGTCATCGTCATGTGTACACATGCAATTGTTTGTGCATGTACGTCCCGAATGGTGGTCGGTCCATTCCGCCTCCGTGCCTGGGGTGTGGGTCAGAGGCCTCTTGCATGTTCGTTGGGATCTCGTGGGTGGCCTCTCGGGTGCATATCGGAGGCATTGTTGAGGCCTCCGGGCGGGCTCGATTTGAAGCCTCTTCGGCTTCGATTGAATCTCTGGAGAGCCTCTTGGGGTCTCTCGGGGTCTTTGGGGGGCCTCTTGGGCTTCCTGGGGGCCTCCTGGGGCAGAATGGTTTGGTCGTCGGTTCGTGTTCGCCCTCTTGGGCCCCTCTTGGGGCCGTCTTGGGACGCTCTTGGGCATTCTTGGGCGGCTCCTGGCCCGTCTCGGGTCTCGAGGCGCCATCGCACTCGTCGCCGAACGTCACTGCAAGTCGTCGTGTCGTCGTACGTCATCGCGTTCGCGTGGAGGACGGCGCGACCACCGCGAGCCCGCGGACCGCTCCACCTCCCCCCCCCACCCCACACAAAGGGGAGCTTCGGTTGCCCCCCCTTCCTGGAAGGGCCGTCTTGGGGCTCTCCTGGGGCCTCCTCGGCTGTCCTGGGGCGATCTTGGGAGTATTCGGCAGTCGGCGAGCGTGAAATGCACGAAACGGTAAGAAAGTTGAAATGCATCACGGACAGAAGAGCAACTCTGTCACATTCGCCTCTTGGTGCCAGTGGGCGTCACTTTTTGGCCAATTACGCTTGCTAGCCTTGTCAACGTATCGCGTCGCCACCAGCCAGGCTGGGCCAATGCATCTGCACCCAGGAGGGGCGCGGCGGTTGTAGCGGCCCCTTGCTGGACGAAGGGGCCATAATCATCGAATTCTCACCGACGTCGTCATCCTCATCCTGATCACTCCTCCCACATCCCACCACCCTCCACCACCCTCTGTCTTCGTCGTGCTCCAACCCGTCAGGAGTTGGACAGCCTTGCTCGAGCCCGCGAACCCGTAGGGGTTGACAGGCTGACAGACTGACAGGCGCCGTGCTGCGAACAAAAACTTGGAGAAAAAAACGTGCCTCGGCTTGGGCACGTGAGAGAAATGGCATGTGTGTCCCCTATCTTGAGCAGGGACCGACCGTCCTGGCATTCCTACAGGCCTACCACGATATGTTCTTAGAAACCAAACATGTTCTAATAAGCAAAACAACGTTCTTAGAGCATAAGCCCGACGTGTCAAAACAAGACAGACTCAGCCAGACATGTTCTAAGAGCATTTCGCGCAGACGATCACAGGTTCGTAGAACATCCATTGGTAGGCCTAAAGGCGAGCCCGGACGCTTCGCCACTGCTTGACTATATATCAGTCGTGGCATGAAGCACGTCGGGGCTCCCTTGACCAGGGGTCGGCAGACCGGGGTCTGGGGCCTAGAAGTTTGCAGCTGCTTCGGGCGCGCAAGCCCTGACGCCCAAGGACCCTGTCATGCGCCCAGCCCAGATGTTCAAGGGAGGGAGGGAGGGAGGGAGGGAGGGAGGGAGGGAGGAGGAGGAGGAGGAGGAGGAGGAGGAGGAGGAGGAGCGGCTGGGCCCAGTCCAGCCACGGGTCGCTCTCCTCCCCGGGGGGGGGAGGCGCACCCCCGCCCCTCGACGCGAGCAACATGATTCCCACACCGCACCCAGTATCCCACAGGGGCTGCTCGCGGCCGGACGAGACCACGCGCGCAAGAAGCAAAAACTGCCATGCAGAAAAAACACATCTGCATTGCAGATATTCAGATGTCCAGCAAAAGTGCTGCAGAAGCAAAAAACACTGCAATGCAGACAAAAATCCTGCAATGCAGAAACATCTGCATCGGACAGGTCCTGTGGCGGCAGCGCGGCTTGCCTGGCCCTGGCGTGGATCGCTGCACGCGGCTTGCGAGAAGCTCGCTTGCTTCGTAACGCAACCGAAAAACTGCCGTGGCAGGCCGGCTCCGTTCCGGAGGCCTTATCAAAGGGCATAAGAAGAAAGGTCACCCCGGGTCTGCCAGCGCCGGGTCTGTGTTCCCACGAGCACGGGCCCTGGACGCCTCCCGGCGCGTCTGGCAATCCTTGCCGACCGTACCTCGGCGGCGAGCGAGGGGGGAAGTGAGGCGGGACTTTTCTTAGGTCGGGCGTGTCCTCCTACAGGGGGCTTTTGGACGAAGACAAAGATAGTCAGAAAAACTCGAAAATGGTTAAACATAGTCAAACAATCGTCCCCAGACTATTTTGTGACTATTTTGGAATATGCTCCCATGTAGAGGGACTCGCCCGATTTAAGACTTCTCTCAGAAACCCTCGCGCCTTCTGAGGAGTTTGTTATGTCTCCGGGGAAGGCTTAGACAACTTCTCAGAGGGCCTGGGGCCCAGGGACCTCCGAGTCCTCTGAGAAGGCCCGCCCCTTCTCGTTTCCCCCCCTCGCTCGCCGCCGAGTACCGGCGCGCCTGTAGCGTCTAATGTATGGCTACAGTGGACCGGAAAGTAGAGGACACCCGAGGGGACACGCGACCCGTCCGAGGGGCAGCTCCTGCTCCAGACGCGAAGAGGCCACGAAGCGCGAGGGACTGCGTGGCAACAGCCGGCGCCGCGGGTGTCGGCACCGGCGCACGCCTCGAGGGGTCGCTGGGTCCCCCGGGACCGCGACTCGCGGCGGGGCGCGAGAGCTGGCCACCGCAGCCGCAGTGGCCCACGGAGAGAGGCGCTCGGAGGAGGGCGGAGAAGGAGGGCCTCCTCCTCCTTTAGCTCCTCCTCCTCCTCCTCCTCCTCCTCCTCCTTCTTCTTCTTCTTCATATTCTTCTTCTTATTCTTATTATTATTCTTCTTATTCTTATTATTATTATTATTCTTATTATTATTATTCTTAGTATCATTATTCTTATTATTCTTATTATTCTTCGTATTCTTCTTCTTCTTCTTATTCCTCCTCCTCCTCCTCTTCCTCCTCCTCCTCTTCCTCCTCCTCCTCCTCAGCCTCCTCCTCCTCCTCCTCCTCCTCCTCCTCCTCCTCCTCCTCCTCCTCCTCCTCCTCCTCCTCCTCCTCCTCCTCCTCCTCCTCCTCCCCCTCCTCCTCGAGGAGAGCGAGGAGGACGGAGAGGAAAGAAGAGAAACTCGGACGGATGCCCCTGCCACAGAGCACCGGTGCTGTGCTCCCTTCCGGACAGCGCCCTCGGGCCAGCGCGCGGCCGACCACCGATGGACATCACGAGCCTGCTCAAACAGAAGCTGTGAGCAGAGCGCGGCTGGGGCCAGGACCTCAGGCCCATGCCCAGCGTGGGCGCAACAGGGCCTCGACAGCACGCCGGCTGCGCCACCTGGCCCGCAGCGCGGCCTCCCGAGGAGGCAGGGGCGGCGGCCAGCAGTGTCGGCTGGCCAGGGATCGGGCGCCGTCGCCCAGCATCCCAGGGCGGCCGCAGGCCCGCTCTGGATGCCTACAGCGGAGGCCCAGGCCAAGGAACACCGTGCTTGCTTCCAGGGCGCCCTGGGTTTCTTGGGTTGCGATGGCTCTGCTATGGACAGCGTGAGGTTCCCACACCGTGGTCTCAGGGTTGGGTCTCAGGGTTGGGTCTCTGTGGAAGGTTCCTTGTGGTCAAGCCCCTACGGTACAAGTGCATGGGCACGCCGCGCACCATAGCGTCCCACGAGCTCTGGAACAGCCCGCTGTCGTTGTCGGCGGTGCCCGCCGAGGTCACGGACGAGCGCGGACTGGGCGTGAGCGTCTCGCCGTCGCCGTCGTCGCCGAAATCGTCGTCGTCGTCGTCGTCGTCGTCGTGGTCGCAGAGGCCGGGCGGCACCCCACAGGCGCCCCACCGATCAGGCGGGCGGAGGGAAGGTGGTCAAGGCGTGTCTGCGGCTTCTCCAGCGTGCACAGAGGGCTCGCGAGCGGCTCCACGGCGCCGAAGCCCAGGATGTCACGCGGGCGTGAACGGGGCGGACCGCGCGCTGAGCCTGGTGCGATTTGGCGGAGTGCTCAGCAGGAATGAGCCTGGCTGGATCTCCTGCACGTCGTGGGCGAATCTGCAGCGCTTCCACTTGCACCTTCCAGCGAGGAAGGACGTGCACAAGTGCATGTTGGTTAAATCGCAGGCCGGCACGAGCTCCGACTACGTGTAGGCAAAATCGCACTTACGGCCGTCTTTGAACTCGCCCCCGAGGGCGTACGAGCACAGCCGGGTCCTGCGCAGTCGCGCCTGGAGGGGGGCCGGCTTCACCACGCCTTCGCCGCTGGGCGCCAAGTCGCAGGCCATGGATGCTGCGATGCTGTATGCACACTGTGAGGAGTGTAGCACGTAGTACCGAAATGTCGGCGGTGTGCTGCGGGGCCAAGCCCTGCGGTCGGCGAAGCGCGTCCGGAGCAGTGTCAAGCCCAAACGGCTTGAGCCAAAATGGAACGGTCCAAAGGGTCGTCGGCGACGCCGTCGTCGTCGCCGTCGCCGTGGCCGTGGCTGTGATCGTTGCCACGCCCTCAAGCCCCCGGCAAGCCCCTTGAAACATCCCTCCCTCTCCTTTTCTCCCCTCCGCCTACCCCCCCTGCACTGGCGGTATCCGACGTCGCGATATGTGTTTGTTCGATACGGGGCCCCCGGAAGTCTCATCCTGAGCTGTTTTCTGACGGTCCCAGAGCCTGGCGACGGCCCCCAGAGTCCGAAGACGGCGAAAAACCTCCGCTTGCATCTTTCCAACACGTTGGGGGGTCAAGGTCCGACCTCGACCCCATTGCCAGGCCTGGCTTGTCACCCTGGGTCGATGAATGATCGCCCCGCGTCCGGAAACGGGCCTTCCCAGAGGCCGAAGATGTGGAAAAAACCTGCCGTCGCAACTTTTTCATTATGCTGCAAATCGTCTGGGCCCCCCCTCAAAACTTGGGGGTCCCAGAAGCAGCGCGGTGACAGGCCGTGAGCGTGCGACCTCGAAATCCCAGGAGCCCTCACCGCACGATCCGTCACCCATGGTGTGGGACCTCGGAGGCTCTGACCGCCCAGAACATCTCCTGAGAACACCCCGAGCCCCGACAAGCCGTGCAGTCATCCCGAATCCCCTCTGACGTACAGTTGGGGCGTTAGACTAAGGAGCGATAAGGAGCGATAATTAAATAAGGAACGAGGCCCCTTATTCCAATGAGTGAAGATCCGACTCCCGATCGAAAGCTGAAGGCAATCCTGAGGCAAACAGCACAACACCTCGGGAACACGGAGCCCCTCCCAGACGAAAAGGGTTCCTTGTTCAGCGCTGCGACTGTAACATTAGGTCGGGCATGTCCTCCTACAAATCATCAACAAAGTATCAAACAGCATGGTCAACAAATACTAGAAAACAATTTTGGAATGCTTGCCCTGTAGAGGGGCGTGCCCGATTTAACTGTAACGCACGGCATGGTCCCTGCGGGGGCGCGCAAACATGGATTAGCGATCCATGGACTTGGCGCGCGGTCGCAAAATCCGCCGACCCTGTTGGCGTGTGGAATGGGTTGTTCTCCTCGTCTGCGCCTCCTTCCATTTCCCACCTTTTCCGTCTCCTTCTCGTTCGTCTCCCCCTCCTCCTCCTCCTCCTCCTCCTCCTTCTCCTCCTCCTCCTCCTCCTTCATCTCTTCCTCCTGCGTCAAATATATTGACTCTCGAAGGGTTTCCCCTTCCCTTGGTTCCCTTCCCCGGCCAGGGGCGGGGTCCCGGGGGAAGCCTGGGGGGTGTCCTGGGGGGGGGTCCAGGGGGGGGTCCTGGGGGGGGTCCCGGGGGTAAGGGTTTTAAACAAGTCCCCTGGAACCAGGAGTTTTCCAAGGATCGCAAATTGAATCTCTCGATTTCTTTTGATGATGATTTCCATCGGATTCTTGTGTGGAGGATTACAATCGGATTCCTTTTGTGGCGCATTACAATAAGATCCCGTTTGAGGAGGATTACAATAGGATTCCTGTTTGTGGAGGATTACAATAGGATTCCTTTTGTGGAGGATTACAATAGGATTCCTTTTGAGGAGGATTACAATAGGATTCCATTTGAGGAGGATTACAATAGGATTACTTGTGTGGAGGATTACACTAGGATTCCTTTTGTGGCGGCACTTGGGAGCAACCCAGGAAGAGAAAGAAAAACAAAAAAAATGAAATTGCGAGAATTACAGGTTTTCACTGATTTTCAATTGTTTTGCACAGATTTTTTTTAAATAAAAAAGAAAGGGGGGGGGACAAAAAACAGCTCTCCGGAGCGAAACACATATTAAAACACAGCGTTTTTCGCTCCAGGGAGCTCGAAATGCTGTGCAGCTCCGGAGAGCCGGAAATGCTGTGTTTTTTTTTATATTTTTCTTTGCAAAACCATTGAAAATCATTGAAAACCTGCAATTTTCACAATTTCGTTGGTTTTCTTGTTTGTGTGTGTGTTTTTTTTCTCCTCCTGGGTTGCTCCCAAGTACCGCCACAAAAGGAATCCTATTGTAATCCTCCACAGAAGGAATCCTATTGTAATCCTCCTCAAAAGGAACCCTATTGTAATCCTCCACAACAACTATCCAGGCAAAGCAACCGAACAGCGATGTGTAGGAGCATATCTGGAAGCATTCCCCTTAAGATTCGGATGAGAATCCAGTTGTAGAATTCTGCTGTTCTCGCAGTCGTAGTCGCATTCGCGATGAGAGTCGCAGCGACAACGGCAGTCGCAGTCACAGCCTCAGCCTCAGCCTGCCTCAGCCTCAGCCTCAGCCTGCCTCTGCCTCAGCCTGCCTCAGCCCCAGCCTCAGCCCTGCTTCAGCCTGTCAGCATCGTCCTGCCCTTCAGCCTCGGCCTCATCCTCAGCGTGCCTCAGCCTCAGCCTGCATCAGCTCAGCCTCAGCCTCAGCCTGCCTCAGCATTAGCCTGCCTCAGCCTCAGCCTCAGCCTGCCTCAGCCTCAGCCTCAGCCTGCTTCAGCCTCAGCCTCAGTCTGCCTTCAGCCTCGGCCTCAGCCTCGGCCTGCTTCAGCCTCAGCCTGCATCAGCCTCAGCCTCAGCCTCAGCCTGCCTCAGCCTCAGCCTCAGCCTGCCTCAGCCTCAGCCTCAGCCTCCTTCAGCCTCAGCCTCAGTCTGCCTTCAACCTCGGCCTCCGCCTCAGCCTGCCTCAGCCTCAGCCTGCATCAGCCTCAGCCTCAGCCTCAACCTGCCTCAGCCTCAGCCTGCCTCAGCATCAGCCTGCCTCAGCCTCAGCCTCAGCCTGCCTCAGCCTCAGCCTCAGCCTGCTTCATCCTCAGCCTCAGTCTGCCTTCAGCGTCGGCCTCAGCCTCAGGCTGCCTCAGCCTCAGCCTGCATCAGCCTCAGCCTCAGCCTCAGCCTGCCTCAGCATCAGCCTGCCTCAGCCTCAGCCTCAGCCTGCCTCAGCCTCAGCCTCAGCCTGCTTCAGCCTCAGCCTCAGTCTGCCTTCAGCCTCGGCCTCAGCATCAGCCTGCCTCAGCCTCAGCCTGCATGAGCCTCAGCCTCAGCCTCAGCCTGCCTCAGCATCAGCCTGCCTCAGCCTCAGCCTCAGCCTGCCTCTGCCTCAGCCTCAGCCTTCTTCAGCCTCAGCCTCAGTCTGCCTTCAGCCTCGGCCTCAGCCTCAGCCTGCCTCAGCCTCAGCCTGCATCAGCCTCAGCCACAGCCTCAGCCTGCCTCAGCATCAGCCAGCCTCAGCATCAGCCAGCCTCAGCCTCAGCCTCAGCCAGCCTCTGCCCCAGCCTCAGCCTGCTTCAGCCTCAGCCACAATCTGCCTTCAACAGCCTCGCCGTGTCGACAGAGCTCGCTGCATCATCCTCGCCTCCCCTCAGCCGCCTCAGCATAAGCCTGTTCCTCAGCCTCAGCCTCAGCCTGCCTCAAATCAGCCTAGCCCTCAGCCCGCTTCATCCCTCACCTCCTTTGCCTTCAGCCCTCGGCCTCCCCCTCAGCCTCCTCAGCCAGCCTGCGTCAGCCTCAGCCTCAGCCTCAGCCTCAGCCTCAGCCTCAGCCTGCCTCAGCATCAGCCTGCCTCAGCCTCAGCCTCAGCCTGCCTCAGCCTCAGCCTCAGCCTCAGCCTCAGCCTCAGCCTGCTTCAGCCAAAGCCTCAGTCTGCCTTCGGCCTTGGCCTCAGCCTCAGCCTGCCTCAGCCTCAGCCTGCATCAGCCTCAGCCTCAGCCTCAGCCTGCCTCAGCATCAGCCTGCTTCAGCCTCAGCCTCAGCCTGCCTCAGCCTCAGCCTCAGTCTGCTTCAGCCTCAGCCTCAGTCTGCCTTCAGCCTCGGCCCCAGCCTCAGCCTGCCTCAGCCTCAGCCTGCCTCAGCGTCAGCCCTGCCTGCCTCAGCATTCAAAATGTGGCCCGGGAATGGAATTCTGGGAACTCGAAAAACACGAAGTGGCCTACAGTTGGCTCCGGGCATTCAAAATCATGCCCAGGAATGCAGTTCTGGGAGCTCGAAGACCACGAAGAGGCATACAGTTGGCTCCGGGCATTCAAAATGTGGTCCGGGAATGGAGTTCCGGGAACTCGAAGAGCACGAAGTGGCCTACAGTTGGCTCCGGGCATCCAAAATGTGGCCCGGGAGTGGAGTTTTGGGAAAGCGAAAAACAAGAAATCCTTACAGTTGGCTCCGGGCATTCAAAATGTGGCCAGGGATGGAGTTCTGGAAGGTCGAGAAAAAAAGAAAGAAAAAGAAAAAAAATAAGAAAAAAGAACAAGCAGAAGAAAGAAACAAAAGAAAAAAAAGAGACAAACGAAGAAGCCGAAGTGGCCTACAGTTGGCTCCGGGCATTCAGAATGTGGCCCGGGAATGGAGTTCTGGGAGGTCGAAGAGCACGAAGTGTGTGACTGCTTGCGAAAAGCGCATTCGGACACGAGTTCGGACACAGCTCCCCGGATGCCGCCCCGACCCCCCTGTGGAGTCATCTGCTGCTCTCTTTTGACCCCACTAGAAACCTATCAGCAAAAACTGCTAAGTAACAAACATTTTGGAGGCCAACGGACTTTGGCGCTCGCTCTTGGCGCGCGCCCGGGGGCGTAGCCAAATTCTGGAAGAAACCCCCGTCAGGCGAAGTGCAGCGGCCTCTCGTCGGAGAAGCGCCGGTTCCTCGCGCTGGCCTCCGCCGCGCAGAGGGAGAAGTACTTCGAGCTCGCCAGGAGGCCAAGGACTCGGAGGAGCATCCGTGATGGATGCTTCGGCGACCAGTAGAATGGTTGCCGCTGCTAATGCCGAATTCGATTGCGAGGCCAGCGCGCGAGCAGAAAAGCAACACGGGGGCCAGAACAAGTGCTAACAGGAGGGGCATCCTGTTTTGGATGCCCCTTGTTGATCAGAGTAGCAAGGATGTGTCACATTGTTTTGCTGCCAGCGCAAATGATTGAGAAAGCGCAGATAGCGCAGTATTTGGCCGCTCTGTGTCGTCGAGAGGGGAATCATGTTCTGGACGCCCCTCTAGAGCAAAGGCGACGGGGGGGTCCGAGCAAGGGCTCAGCGGGGAACTACGGAACACCACCTGACACCGCTGGGCACCACAGAACGCCGCAGGACACTGCCGCAAACCGCAGGACACCACAGGACACCGCACGACACCGCAGCAAACCACAGTACACCGCAGGGCAGCACAGGACAGCACAGACCACCACAGGACAACGCGGGGCACCAAAGGACACAGCTTCTTCAGATTTCTTATGCATCGGTTGTTTCCACAAGGGGGGCATCCTGTTTTGGATGCCCTTTGTTGATTAGAGTAGCAGGGATGTCTCACGTTGTTTCGCGGCCAACGCAAATTATGAGAAGCGCAGATAGCTCAGAATTTGGCCGCTCTGAATTTAGCGCTGTCGTCGAGAGGGGCATTCTGTTTTGGACGCCCTTCTAGAGCAGAGGCGACGGGGGGATCCGAGCAAAAGCTCAGCGGGAAACTACGGAACACCACATGACACCGCAGGGCACCGCAGAACGCCGCAGGACACTGCCGCAAACCGCAGGACACCACAGGACACCGCAGGACATCGCGGCAAACCACAGGACACCGCCGGACTGCGCAGAACGCCACAAGACAACGCAGGACACCAATGGACACCACAGCTTCTTCAGATTTCTCATGTACTGGTTATGTCCATAGTCGTGTGGGCTCAAAGTGTACTGATCAGACACCTCCTGCATGCATTGCGCACTGTGGTTTCCAATGTTTTGCTCTTCGGACGTCAGGGGAAGGCCCGTCTCCAAGACCTTCATCCACTACTCCGAGGCGCCGCCTGCAGTTCGGCGGGCGAGGTCGTGGTCACCTCCGAGGGCTCGCTCTGCCGTCGGCCCCGAGAACCTGTTCGACCTGCCATCCTCAACCGACGGCCTCGGGGGCGCGCGCGACATGCACGCGAACTACGGTGCTGCAGTCCCACACGAGACCGACGGTGCGTCCGCCCCACTGCCGCGCCCCTTGCCGATGGAGAAGGGGACGTGGAATCGCTTGTGCGATGAGCTCCGCACCATTAACGCGGTGCTGCTCCCGGTGCCCGCCTGGGGGTACATCCAGAACGAGCCGGGCTTCAAGCGTGCGCGCGGTTACCTTAAGGCTGCGCCTGCAGCGCTGCGCTCGTGTTGGCTCAGCTATTTCCACGGCTCAGGCGACGGCGAGCGGCCGACGAGCGCCGTGTCGATGTCCCCGACAGAGAAAAAGAAGATGGCGCGGCGCCCAGCAGGGACCACCAGACCGTCGAACCCAACAGACATCAACTGCATCGATGAGATCATCCGCGAGCACCAGGGGCTGCCGCACCTCGGCGGCTGCGTTCACCACTGGACGAGGAACCGCAACCACACCAAGAGGGGCCGCCAGAGCAAGACCAGTTCCGCAGAAGAAAAGCAGGGCATTGAGACATGCTTGTAGGAATCTTCCAAAGAATTGAACATTCCGATCAGTGTCAAGCCGTGGGCCGCAGACACCATGCGATCTGTTGCAGTATCTCTCTCCGAGGACAAGATGGCCTGGGAAGTAAGGCGCTCCCTACTTCGGCTCCCGGGCATTGCCCAGTGCTTGCTCAATTCCATACGGCATGTAGCCAGCGACCAGCAGACGTGGGACATCGAGAACATGGGGGACGGGCCGTACTGCGCCAAGGACTTGAACTCCCAAAACTTCTTTGGATCGCAGCGGGCGGCAGATGATCTTGTACTCGCGAACGTGGGCGTGCCCGCCCATGTTGCCTCAACGATCGGAAGGAAATTTGTGTTCCACCAAAAGTTTCAAAAGTGCAGGCGACCAGCAGCGGCTGCGGGGCCGCGCTCAGTGCGTAAGCGCCCCGCTTCTGTTGCATTTGCTTGAACTGGAACTGAGCCAGGCGTAAACACATCACAATCATCAACATCATCACCATCATCATCATCATCATCATCAGCATCATCATCATCATCATCATCATCATCATCATCAGCAGCAGCAGCAGCATCATCAGCATCATCATCATCATCATCATCATCATCATCATCATCATCATCATCTCATCATCATCATCATCATCATACATCAGCATCATCATCATTGCGCGCACCTCACTCCATCTCAACGGTCAATCATGAAACGTCGACATCATGCACGAGCATAATTAATGCAGCGATCACGTTGCAAGTGCTGGTTCCAGGGGACTTGTTTAAAACCTCCACGGGTCCCGGGGGGGGTCCTGGAGGGGGTCTCGGGTCAGAATAACACCTCCCTCCTCCTCCTTCTCCTCCTCCTCCTCCTGAGCGTCTTTTGCCACCACCTTCTCCATATCCTTTTCGTTTGGCCTCTTCCTCCTCCTCCTCCTCCTCCTCCTCTTCCTCTTCCTCCTTTTTCTCCTCCTCCCCTCCACCAACTTCCCCCTCCCCCTCCCCTCCCCTCCCCCCTCGCCCTCCATCGACTCCTCCTCCTCCTCCCTCCCCTCCTCCTCCTCCTCCTCCGCTCCTCTCTCCTCTTCCTCCTCCTCCTCCTCCTCCTCCTCCTCCTCCTCACACACTTCCTCCGCCTACCCTGTCTCTTTGTCCTTTAGCTCCTGCCTGTGATCACACATCCCGTCGCCATCGACGGCCAAAACCTTCAGGGTCGGCCGCACCGGCCGTAAAGCCCTCACAATCCATGGATCGGAGGAGGTGCCCTCCCCAAAATGCGGCCGGTGCCGCCCTGTTCGGCGGCGGAAATCCTAGATTTCCCCTGGACACGGGACCCGTCGCCTGAACCCTGCACCGTTCGGGGGCCCCCGAACCACCGGCCCGGCCCCCCTGAACAGGTTCCCGCGGGCGCGACCTGGCCAGGATTTCGCGGGCGGCGCCAGCCGAGGCGCCCGGGGGGCGCCGCCCAACAGCAGAAGATAGAGGCCTCCTAGATGGCATCGGACTAGATGGGGGCGGAGGATCGCGCCGCATCGCCGATGCATCGGCGATGCATCGGGGATGCACCAGCGACGCATTGTCGACGTCGGCGATACATCGGCGACGTCGACGTGAAGCAAATCGGGCTCCACATCGAGCCGCGTCGGCGATGCATCGGCGATGCGGCGCGATCCTCCGACCCCATCTAATCCGACCCCATCTAGGGGGCCTAGAGAAGAGCATCCAAACCCTCGAAGGCTGAGATCCGACGTCGCTGAAAAGATCGACAGCTTCAAGAATCACAGCCGCGGCCCTACGTAGACACCGTCTCTCCGAATAGCTCCTCGAGCAAGATTGGCCCGCGGGGGCCCCCATGGGGCCCGAATGCGTCCGAGAACGCCTTGTTCGAAATGACTACCAGGCAGGGATCCCAAGGAACCTTGAGCGGACTTGCCGCCCCCTCCTCCCCAAGCCTCCAGATGACGCGATTCGCTTTCACGGCACGGAATCCCAAGAGGCCTCCCCGAGCCGCTGTTTGACGGCCCTGGGGCCCAGGGCCCCCAGGAACAGATGTCTGTTTTGGATTACACCAGAGAAAAACTCCAAATGGGACCGATAGAGAGATCGATACAGAAAATGGTCGATAAAAGGATCGACAAAGAGATCGATTAAAAGAGATCGATACATCAGCGGATGGTTTGAAATGGGATCGATAAAGATATCGATAAGAAGATCGACCGGGAACCCGGGCGGGAACCCGGAACCCACCGACATCGGCCCGCAGGTGCCCCCGCTCGATGCACCCCTCGCACCGCGAATATAGAAGCATGTTCTAGCTCCTCCGACGGCGTCGGCATAGGGACTTTGTGATTGTAGGCAATCCATGGCATCATCCACCCGTTCAATATGGCACAGGATTGGCACGGGATTGGGGCCTTGCAGGTTACCCCGCTTGTTGTCTTCAATATACAATTCGTTGTCCCAAACATGCCCAACTCGATCGTATTTGCAGAGGACATCGCTAGGCTTGGTGCCACTGAATTAAACAATGTGACTTGGCGGGATTCCATCCGCAAGCCTGATTAAATCCACCCATCTCCAGGTAAGCATGGGCATCCGTGAATCATCTGCCGGCCTTTTCCTTTTTGGATTGTCCCCGCTGCGGCAAGACAGACCAATAAATAAGATGTTCGGGGCGTTGATCCATGGCGTAAGGTGGATGAAATAGCATGGCGCTCCCGGTTCGCTCAGGTCGGTTACCCGTGAGCACAAAGAGTCTGGGCATCTGGTGCCTGGATTGCTGCGTCCACTGCTGGGGCGCAAGAAGTACGTCGGGCGAATTTCCACGCGGAGCTGAAGCTTCTTCACCTGGGGTGGATTCATCTGCATGCCGGAGCTGTTGTCGAACATCTCGCTTAAATTAAGCACGGCCAGTGCTTGATGTCCCCAGCGCCAGCCTCGGAGGCACGTCTTGATGGCGAGCAGGTGGTGAACATGCCCTTCCTCGCGGTTCCTCGGCGGCCAATTGTCCAACGCATCTCGGAGGTCTACCCAGCCGTCGAATTCGTCAAACGAGGCGACGCAGCCTGTAAACCGATGAGAGATCCTGCCGCGGCGACATGGCTTGTGCCGAGCGGCAGCATCAAGCCGCTCCGAGCAGCCACGCGCATCGCACTCGCTCGGACGCGTTGCACTGATGGGCTCCTGACGCAGCATCTGCACTGCGCATTCCCCCTCGGGTCTGCAACTGAGGGCGGGCTCTGGTCAAGAGCTGTCGGACGCGCTGGCGGTCAAGAGCATCGTTATCAGCGCGCGCGGATGTGCGCGCTATATCGCATTGCACCACCCTGGACGCAGAGGATGGTTCAGCGGGTGCCCCTGCAGGGGTCACTGCCGCAGCTGGCGCTGCAGATGAGCTTGCGTTCCCAGATGACTTCTTGTCGAGGGTGTTATAGCACTGGCATCCGGCGATCTTCGGCGCAGCTCCTGGCGCTGTAGATGTAGTCTGCAGCGCCTTCTCACCCTCATCTCGCTGCGAGGAGCGCGCCCTGGTTGCGCCCCCCATAAAGGCGCCCAGCCAGCCCCCCTGTAGAGCCCGCCGGGAGTCGGGCCACGCAGGGATACAAGTTCCTTCAGCGCGGGCGCACTGCGGCCTTTGGAACGCTGATGCTGCCGCGGCCCCTGCTGGCCCCCTGGAGCGCTGTCTGCGGGCAGCCCCCCCCGCAACTCTGTGCGATTTGTTGCTTCCAGGGCGGGCCTCTGCTGAGCCGGCCCTTTTCTTTTGTTTGGGCGGCGCTGGAATTGGTGACCTCGGCGCACTTGGTGATGGAGATAGATCGACGTCCTTATCAGATCGCTGTTTCGGAGAATTCGGGGCCTCGGGCGGTTCGCCAGCGGGTGCCCCCGCATTTGAAGATGCCGCAGGTTCCCCCGCATCTCTCGATGGAGATCTCCCCGGGGTAGGATTTGCGCGGCACGTAAAAAGGCGCGTTCTCGATGTTATCCTTGCCTTTGCAGTCCAACCTGTATCGTCCATCGGACAACTTGCACAGCGCGTCAGCGCCTGCCCATCCGGCTACTCTGGTATGATATGTCATCATTGTGCCAGGCGCCCAGTTCCTGTCCTCCGTCACTGGTTGGGTGACATCCAAGTCCGCATGTGTTGACTCGCTGTTGTCAGCTTCGTAAGTGAATGTCTGCATCCTGGACAGCGGGAGTAGGGTCAACTACCTCAGCATGGACAGGACCGCCAACCTTTTTGCCGCCCTTCGGCACACCAGCACCTCCATGAGAAGAGGAAGCGGGTTGCCCCGCAAGTGATGCCGCAGTCATCATGTCATGAGATCCTCGATTGCATCGCTTGAGGCGGTGATCTTCATCGAAGTTCCCCCACTTCTGTTCCACGTGCTTGGCCTCATCTTCGGCGAGCGGCTGGCAATCAGCCTTGGTCAAACATCGCCCAGGGCCACCTTGCGACCCAAACCATCCCCATGAGACCAGACCCACGGCGCCCTCTCGAAGATGGGGCTCCATGAAGGACGCCCCAGTGGACAGTCTGGTCTGTGGTCTGCAAAATGTGCGCCGCTGCAGACCTGGCATCGGTACTCTTCTGGATTACGAATGATGGCCCTTCCTGCGCCCCTTCTTTCAAGCGCGGGGGCCGACTGAGTACCATGACCTCCGTTGGCATGGGCGATCTTGCCGCGCTCACCCCGCGCGACATTACGGAGCGAATATCAATGGCGGATGTCGTGCTCGGCCCAGCCTGGGCTGAGCGAGTGCTGCGCGCTTGCTGCCGAAGCATATTTGCGGGCCAGCCCGTGACCTTCGTAACTCAGGAGACGCTGCAGGGCAGGCCTTCGGGCTCGCCTGGCTGGTCCTCGTCCCGAGGCGGGTTCCCCCGCGAGCGCCCCCTTCTGGGCTGCGTTCATGGAATCCTCGCATCGGGAGGATGCGGGCGCCGCGCGCTACTGGAACGGGCACGCGAGTGCCCGCGCGAATGACTCCGCGAACGACGCTGCGGGTGATGACTCTCGGCTTCCTATTCGTCCTTGTCGTCATCATTGCGATGTACCCGCCCCCAAACTGGGCGGCTTGTGGATCGGTCATGCACTACGAACGTGGAGTGAGAACCTTCATTATGTCCGAGTCCGTGTTGGGTGCAATGAATGTCCAAATCGGTTTGGGCCACATGTATCGACGGACCCCTGCCTCTCTCATCGCCTCGGGGGCACTCGCGACGAAAATGTTGCGTGCTACGGCAGAAATCACATTCCATGGTTTTCCCATTGACATCCTTCGGGTTGCCCCGACGCCCCTTGCCCTTTCCTGAAGTGCGCCTGCGGCCTCTACCTGTCCCCAGGAACATTTCTTCGTACTGCGGTCCAGTAAGGGATGACACGAATGCCGGCATACCTCTGCAATGTAGTCGCCGTCGTTTGCATTTACCCTTGCCTCTACCCTCACCCTTGGGTCTAAACGTGGCGTTTTAAACGCCCGTCGGATCGTGCGCCGTACCTTGCGAACTGGTTTCTTCCTAAAGCGTCTCCAACGGCGTTTGTGTTTCTGGTGTCGTTGGAATAACCACTGCGCCTGTTGCCCTTCTGTGATATGCACAGGCATGTCGGAAGAATCCGGGGCACCAATTCCTGCATCTGATGAGGCGTCGGCGTCGGTACCACAATCCATTTCAGACTCGGCGGTTTGCCCCGGAAAGCCAACAGGGGTAGTGGCTTTGGTAGGGGCCGCCGTTGCCGACGGCCCCTGATAGCGAGCCCAGGAGTCTTGCGACCCCGCAGGCTGGCTAACT
This sequence comes from Prorocentrum cordatum, assembly GCA_963575745.1. Classification (NCBI taxonomy): domain Eukaryota; class Dinophyceae; order Prorocentrales; family Prorocentraceae; genus Prorocentrum; species Prorocentrum cordatum. The sequence goes on from CAUYUJ010008280.1 coordinate 308,101, forward strand.
TGTTGACTGAACAAGGTGCTGATTTCAGCTAGTTGCGGATCATCGCTCCAGACGTTGGTTGCAGGCTGCCCTGCGTGAGCGTCGGTGTTAAAGGTTGCGGCGCGGTGGCCACGGCTAAATCTACCACCGATGTTGCCAGGGGTTCGCCCCGCAATTTTAGCATAAGACCTCATGCGCTCTATTAGGGAACAAACCTGTTGCTGGGTCTTTGCATTTGGTGGTTGAGTGGTTGTATTAGTTATTGTGCACGCGACGTACCCACCCCCAGAGCTGTGAACAGGATGACTGCTAGGATCTGGAATTTGGGGATGTTGAAGCCTGCGGTCTCGGCCCCGACGCGTGCCATATCACAGCGCGCCAACGTCTGGTCGATCCGCTCTCCCTCATGGACGCGAGAGTCGATGAGAGCCGTTCCTGAATTCAGTTGACGCTCCTGCTCTAGATTTTCGAATTTGGTGCTGAAGAAGAACATGATGGACGTGGCGCCGTCAGTGTGGCGACCACCAATATTCACGCCAAATATAATGATTCCAGAAGGTACTCTCATGGCTGTGGTCCTTGCGAGCCCTCCCAGACCACGCTTTAATGCCGCGGCCTGCTGGGAGGGGGTCACGGCGCCCGTGGCAACGTGTACCTCGCGGGCAAATTCGCGGAAAGGTACATTGTCAGCAGGGTCCCAGCGGGGGCCGGAAGCGCGCGCGTCGTCTCCGCCACGCTGCACGTGCCCAACAGCGCACCCGATAGCGACCCATAGGGGGCCAAATATGGTAATACCAACCCAATGGCGCCTTAGATCGTGGACGGACGTGCGCGGCTGTGGGTCATGATGTGGCGTAGTGAACCTGCCCGGGGGTGGAGGCGACGCAATGTCATATCGCATGTTACTATGCATTGCGTCTTCGAACAAAAAAACCTGAAATTGTAGTGAGAGGGTGGACTCCAGGAGTGTAGCAGCGCAGGGAAGTAGGACTCACGTAAGAGGCCTCCGCAAAAGCGGAGGTAGCGCTGCAAATGGCCTTGCGGCTGGGCGAAGATATGTACATTCCTCCGCGCAAACCCACCGCACCCGGATGTTCCACCATGTCAGTAGTCCACCAGATAGTGCCGTGGATGGTGAGGAGTAGAGCTAGAGCTGACCACCATAGGCCAGCTCAGCTACCAACTTTGACAGAGCCGGGAGGCCCAACCAGAAGCTTCGCCTAAGGCGAAGCCCATATCCAAATCTGTTGTAGTAACGATAGTCCCAGAAGTAGGAGATCGTCGCGGGAGCGACGGGCCATGTCAAGCGAATGCGTGTTCGGTCCCAGTGGCAAGTAGTGCGCCTCGCGATGAGGCGCAGTCATATGCTGGCGGCCGGCCGCTTGAACACAAACGGCTGCGGACAAACGCTCGCTATCTCTCGCCTTTGCCCCAGCCTCCTTTAGAACAGTACAGCCCAAGACAACCCCAAGAGGGCCCCAAGAGGGGCCAACGAGGGGAACACGAACTGACAGTTCGAGCCCACCGCCCCAATATGGCAGGCCTGTCGAGGCGCACGAAAGCCCCAAATAGGCACCCAAGGGGCCCATGGACGCCCCCAAGATGCCACCAACCCCCATGAGGTCACAAGGGGAAAGCCCTTCCGGCTGCATCCACGACCCCCGCACGGCGGCGGAGTGGGCCGAACGCAATTGGGGTGTCCATACTATGTATGTACACATACACCCATTGTTTTTCTCTCTTGTTTTAAAAAAGAATCAAAATAATAATAATAATGCTAATAATGGTAATAATAATAAAAATACTAATAATAATGAAAATAATAATACTAATAATAGTAATAATAATAATACTAAGAATACTAATAATAATAAAAATAATAATACTGATAATAATAATAATACTAATAATAATAAAATATAATAAAAACAATAATAATAATAATAATAATAATAATAATAATAAAACGATGCGTGCACGTGTGGGTTCTTACCTTTCTCTGGCAGTCCAGTGTGTCGCCACCTTGCCGCCCATCTAGCCTCGTGGGCAATTGGCGGGCGCCTCGCACTCGGAAGCGGGGGGGGGGGGTATGCCGAGGCTGCGCCACGTTGCCCCCCGCGGGCGCCCCGTGGGCGCCCCGCGCTTGCGGGGCATGCCGAGGTGTCGCCACGTTGCCGTCCGTGGGCGCCTCGTGGGCGCCTCTTGGGCGGCCCGTGCGCTGGGAGGGGAGCATGCCGAGGTTGCGCCACGTTGCTGCCCGTGCCGCCTCGCGGGCGCCCCGTGCCTCTGACGTACGACGTAGCTTCCACACCGACTAGCCTACAGAGCATAGCTTGCACCACGTAGCTTGCACCGCATCGTCTTTACTTCCTCCGCTCGCACCAGAAGAGGCTAAATCACGTAAGTCTATGAAGAGATTCGTGTCCAGTTAATCCGCTCGCACCAGAGTGCGTATACGGCATAGCGATCGCCACATTACGTACACAGCATAACACGCATACCGTCGGTGCAATAATGCACTGGTTGAAACCCACGCTGGCTAACACGTCCAGGTCTAAACACATCTACGGCTGGAATGTGTATGTATGTGCGCGTCCGCGCGGGCATGTGATGCTACATATGTATATGGCCAGATATGCACACGCTGTCTACGCGTCGGGCTTACATTCCACAGGCGGTGCTGCCCCGTAGGGGCTCTTACTTGTCTGCCTGCGCAGGTGGGCACGTCCACCGAAGCCTCGACTCTCGGTGCCGCCCGCGGGCGCCTCCTCGTGAGCGCCCCCCCTGCGCAGGGTGCCCCCCCCCCCCCCCCTCCCGAGGCTTCCCCACGCTGCCACACGTGGGCGCCTCGGGAGCGGCTCGTGCGCTGGGCGGGCCTCGCTGGGGCCTCGCCACGCTGCCGCCCATCATATGGCGCACGGCATGCAGTGCAAGACGCAGGCTGCAGCACATGGCTTGCATCGTAGAACTAACACGGCATGGATGGAGCCACGCGTCCTGCACCAGGTAGATCACAACATATAGCTCATACAACCAAATGATGTACCATGTGGCTTGCACGGTACAACTCACGCCGCCTCTATGGCACCACCTAGTTTGCGCCACCCAGCTTACACCTCCCAGCTCACACCACACAGACCACACCTTATAGGTCACAACAGCTAGCTTGCACGTCCCCAATGCAACATCTCACTGTTTGGGGTACGCGCTGGCACACACACACACATACGTGGGCATGTGTACGTACACATGTGTAACACACATGCGCGTGCCTTACCGTGCAAGTCTCCTCACGGCGCACTGCATCCACATCCTTATTACCCTTACATATTGATACAACACCAATTCTTTTCTGCACCCCCTTGTCTCGGTGCTTCTCCTCTCGCTGCATCCTCATGGCCGTCCTCGTTATCCTTATCATGATCCTCCTCATCATCGTCCTCATACGGCGCTGTCTCCGCATAACTAATCCGCCTCCTCCTGACTCTTCCACCGTCATCCGCCCCACTGCCCTCACACTCAAAATTGATCGTCCCATCATTCGTTATCGTCGTCATCATAGTTTCCACGTTCGCCAATGGAATCAACATCCTAGCCCGTCGAGTTACTCCTCTTCACGATCCGCTAACCTCCATTTCTCCCTTCTCCCTATCAATCTCCCAATCCTTCCTTATCTGGCTCCCCATGGCACTCGCCCCGCCAACTGGGCCTTCCCCTGTCCTTCGAGGACTCCTTTCCTCCCCCTCCCTCCGAACACACTCTTACCACGCTCTCATCATCCCCATACTTCATATCTTGATTCGTCCTTCTCCACATTACTGCTCTCATCCCCCTCCCCCTGCTCATCGCGCATGCCTCCTATCTGCCCCCCTTGCCGGTCCAGCAGCCAAGGGAACAGTGCACAAATCAGCGGCACATGGTAGGGCCACGGAGCCCTTTTCTTCTTGAGGCTTCACGAGCTGGCATCGGCGAGGAAGAGGGGGAAGGGAAATTGAACGGAAACAGGAAGGGGAGGAAGCAGGAAAAGGGAGGAAGGAAGGGGACAAGGTAGGCATCGGCGAGGAACGAGGGGGGAGGAAGGACAGGAGGAGGGAGGCAGGGACGAGCTGGCATCGGCGAGGACGAGGGAAGAGGAAGGAAGCAGAGGGGCAGGAGGGAGGAAGGAAGTGGAAGGAGGCAAGAGTTGGACGCACGGGGATGCAACAACAAAAAAACAAGTAGCTTGACATGTTGTACACGACAGCGCGACGTCAGTTGAAGGTCGGGGTCGTGGCAAGAGGCGAAGGCACGGGACCTCACTGGCGAAAGAAACACGCGCGCTCCCTACATCTGCGCTCACGTGTTCCTTCCCCCACCCCCGGCTTACCAGCCTCGAACTGATCCCCATCCTTAAGACGGGCGAGCAAGAAGCAAAGGCAATATTCGGAATGTGCCCTCCGAAACTGAGGGAATCCTTAAGATCGGCATCGAGGTGAGGTGATGCCAAACACAATGGTAGGGATACGTTTCAAACTGGTAGCAGGCGGTACGCGTGCGCGCGAAATATCGCTCGAGCGCACGCCGCACGCGCTCCAGCCGCAGCCGTGGGCTCGTGCACGGGGCAGGCAAAGGCCAGCAAGCCCGAGCAAGGGCTCTGCGCGCACACACGCACACACACACACACACACGCAAACACACAATTTTGGCGATCGCGGCCCTGCGCGCAGAGACGAGGCGGAGCACGTAAGCCGGAACGACCTAGCAACGCGTCCGGCTGGACCCTCTGAAGGCAGGGCAGCGATCCAGGACGGATCAACCATGCCATTCGCATACACGGGCATGGGCAGCGAGGGCGGGTGGGGAGTAGCCAGCAGTGGCCTGGAGGTGTAAGTGCAGGCGCAGTCCAGCAAGGCGGCGACGGCGAGAGCACACGGAAGGAAAAGGGGAAAGAACAGGCAGGGCCAGCGGCGGAAAACCCGCTGGCGCCCTTGTTGGGCAATCAGGCTGCGCGGCTTGGGCTTGCTGCTCCCTGCGCCAGTTATAGTTTCCACGGTCTCATGTGATGGGTCTACTTCCTGCTTCCTATTGTAAACTGTTGTAGTCCGCGTGAGGGGGGGGAGGCCCAAACCGCCCTACAACACGCCCTCCAGATGGTCTCGGAATATCTGGGGGCTTGTGGGACATGTAAGAATTTCTGAGACTGTCGCCCCCGAGGCAATCGGCCCTCGTAGATAACGCAATGTTCGCGTGCCTGAAGCCATAACCCTTTGTAGATCAAACAAAATGCGCGTCCTCGAGGCCCTTCGTACATTATACGATATTTGCGTCCACGAAAACATAAAGCCTTCTAAATTGAACCATATGTTCGCCCGCGGCGCCATAATCTCTTAAGTTGAACAATATACGCGTCCCCGAAGCCATATTCCAGCGTAAGTTGTACAATCCCTGCGTCACAGAAGCCGAAAGCCCTCGTAAATTACGCCAGGTTTGCGTCCTCGAGGCCACAATGCATGGTACCATACACAATAATATGCGCCCCCTGGAGCCATAACTTACACGATAGTCGCGTCTCCGAGGCAATAAGCCTTTGTACATTAAGCAACATTCGCGTCACCGAGGTCATCATCCCTTGTAAGTTGCGCAGTGGTTCCGTCCCCGAAGCCATACACCCTCGTAAATTACGCCGTATTTGCGTTCCCGAAACAAGAAACCATAAAGCCATAATCCAGCGTAAAAGATACAACATCTGCGTTCCCGAAACCGAACACCTTGGTACATTACGCTGCGTTCGCGTCCTCGAGGCCACGACCCCTTGTAAAATATAATATGTGCGCCCACCGAAGCCATACAAACTCGTAAATTACACTACAGTCGCGTCCCCGGGATAATCATTCTGTATACATTGCGCAACAGTTGCATGTCCGAAGCGGCGATTTTTGTAAATGATGCAATATCCGCGCACTCAAGGTCACGATCCCGCGTAAACTATGTGATCGTCGCGAACCTTAGGCTCGTATCGCGCCTCTTCCTTCTCCTCCTCCACGATCCTCTTTTCCTCCATCGCTTCTGGGTGTGTGGGTAGCGATACGCAAGGTCTCAAGTGTCCTCGCCACTCACGGACGGGAGGGCTCATGGATCAGTCGTTCCTGGATGGGCTCGTGATGCTGCAAGTTCTTGCGCAGCCCTTCGATTTCACGCAATGCCATCACCATCCCCGTCATCAACATCATCGCCATCACCAGCTCATCACCCGCGCCCGCAGCAGCACATCACCATCAACATAGGCATCAGCATCAACATGTCTTCAAGACGGCGCCAACACATCCTGATGTAGCTCTTACGTATCCAATCATGATAGTAAAGGGAGCCGGCACCAGGGGGCGAAGCCCTTACGGATTACACCAACGCACACACACACAAACAAACAACCAAACAAGCCCACATACGCCCGTTCTGTTTCTGCAGCGTTGAAACCACAGTGTCAGCGTGGAATCAACGTTAACGTGAGGTATGATGGGGTCAGCTGGCCCGACACCGTGCAAACGCGACACCACGCTGACGCGACACATGGATGGCACAACACCGCGCTAACATTGACTCCACGCTAACGCGGCACCACGCTAACGCTTGCTACACACTACTAGCGCTGACTCAACGCCAAACTAGCGCGACACTGGGATGACGCGGCAGAACAGAGCGACACCACGCTCACGTGACACCGTGCGAATGCAACACCACACTGACGCGACGCCGCGGTTACGCGACACCATGCTTACGCGACACCACGCTAACGCGAAGACCTAGACTACTGCGACACCATGCTTACGCCCCTGACGCTCTGGAAGCTCAAGACCCTCCTTACTGACGCTCTGGGCGCCTCCGACGCTCCAGGCGCTCCAGGCGCTCCTTCCGCTCCTGGCGCTCCTGACGCTCCCGACGCTCCTGACGACCCTGGCACTCTCCCAGCACCCTCGACGAGCCATGCTCTCTCCTGGTGCTCGCTCGACGCTCCCCTGGGAGGTCCCCCAGAGTCCCTGTGGAACGCCCCAGCGCTCCCGGCAGCTCCCGACGCTCGAGGGGCTCCTGACTGACGCTCGGAACTTCAAGTAGCTTCAGGGACCGACGGCTCTAGCAATCCCGAGCTCCAGGAGCTCCAGGAGCTTCGGGATCTTCGGAGGGCTTGTGGCGCCCACTGCCCCATCCATGGTGGAAGTAATGCAGAGTGCGGAATACAAACAAGAGAGTACAAGCAACACAAGGGAAGAGGGAGCTCCAAGGAGGACAACGAGGGCAACGCCGCCAAGAACGAAGGACTGGCTTGATACCGGAGAACAACATGCTAGCCGATCGGTAACGCAACAAGGCTCTGGATACCGTCCGTGCCTCACTGCCCCAACATAACCGCACGTAATACGGATCTGCATGCCCTGGGAAGCTGGATCAACGGGAAGTTACGACTTCTGGGAAGAAGGGCCAGGGCTGGAAAAACCGGCAGGGGCTGAGATGATCCCGAAACAACTGGGATGAAGTCGCCAGGGATTGCCCCGTCTTCCTGTAGAAAACCTGTGTACAACCCGCCGCACTCCGGCGTGCCTCCCCGCGCCGCACAACGAGCGTGGGCGTCTTCTACGAGTGAGTCTTGATGCTGGAAACTCCCCCTGAAGGTGCCCGACCCACCGCATGATCCAGACGCGTAGGGATACGAAGACGGGCTGCAGGCTGTGACTGAGGAGAACGAGCACAAACCACGAGGCGGGACACGGGGACGAAGGAGGAGAGAAGCAGCAGCAGGCGTGGAGGAGGATGGACGGGGCGGCGCAGAAGGAGAACGCCAGCTGATCTGGCAGAACAAGTCCCTCCGATGCGACTACTACGAACAAGCATTCGTGGAGCCCGCCCCTTCTTAACTCGGCGGGCTGGCCATGCCGGTCTTCGCCTCTGTGATTTTGGCGCCCCACTCCTGCGCCTTCCTCCAGAGCTCGTCCACCTGCATACACAGAAGCTTGCGGTCTTTCATGAGGCACTTCCCCTGCACCCACACGTTCGAGACCTGATCTCTCGTGCTTGCGTAGACGATGTGGGTCACAGCGTCGAACCCCTTCGCCGAGTCCGTGACCGTCGGGGCGGGCCAGGCGGAGGGCGAGCCGAAGTCCACCGAGATCATGTCCGCCTCCTTGCCGACCGAGAGGCTGCCCGTGACGGAGTCGATGCCGAGGGCCTTCGCCCCGCTCAGGGTCGCCATCCTGAGCGCGACCATCGCCGGGGCGACGGTGGAGTCCTTCTTGACGCCCTTTGCGAGCAGCGCCGCGAGCCTCATCTCCGCCATCATGTCGAGGGTGTTGTTGGAGGACGCCCCGTCCTTAGGGGGGGGCAGCGCAGATCTCCGGGAGGGCTTCCTGTGTTCTGCAGGTCGGGCTGCGGTGGGGACCTTTTGCATCGCGTGTCGCGGCGGCGGCCCCGCTGACACGCTATACCTGGCAGGCGGCTGGCGTGCCGCTCCGCTCCGCGGGGCGGGAGGCTGGGAGAGGCTCGGGACGATGCCGCTTTGGAATGGGGATGTGGATATCATGTCGCGCCAAAGCGTGGAAGGCCAGAGCCCACAGAACGACGCGCTTTAAGCCAAACTGCATGAACGTATCGGTTCTCGCACAACTGCGAAATCAGGTCCCATCGCCCTCCAGTGTTCACAGATCTTGCTTTGCACGGTGTCGCTGTCAATACACTCTCGCACTGACGCCTTCCTTGCAGCTCGCAGAGCGTCTGAAATACGTCATGTCCTAGCAGAATGCTGGAGCTCGACCCGGCCTGGGCAATGAAAACCGTACAACATCTGTTCAACACGGGCACTACGGCATTACATGCAGATGGCCCTACGCTCGCGGACACAGTCTATGCCTGGGACACGCTGGCATGCTGCGAACCACCCCGAGCGCGGCAGAAGTGGATCGGCGAAGCCAAGTCGTCCTGGGCCTGGGGCAGGTACACGCCGTTCACTTCTAAGCCCGTTTGATTCAAAATCTGATCGTTCCGACTGCTCGTGGCTCCGCACATCTCCGCAATGACAAAAAACACCAGAACATAGCAACTGGACACTAAAGAAAACTAGGCCCGCAAGGTCTGTCTCTCATGACATAACCCTAACCTCACGAACATGGGCTACGGATCACATATCCTCGAATTTCCTGGCCTGGTAATAGCATCTTGACGAAGCAGCCTGGAGATCCACTTTCACCATCCCCATGCCATACCCTCTCCAGAATTCCTGCAGCACGAAATGCCAACAAATCGCACCTGACCGGTAGAGACCCCCCCCAAACAAAAAAACGGGTCCGATAAAAACCGTTTGGCACAATCTGAGCAACGGTCGTCCGCATGCGCCAAGGCACATCATCTATCCTCATCGGCCTTCCTCTTCCTCCGCATCTTCCGTTTCCACCTCCTTTCTACAACCTCGTTAAATTCCGTGTTCGGTTTCGGTTCGGTGCCGGGCCCCGCAATTCAAACGTTTGGAAACGCTGTGCGACACGGCGGATGTGGTGACACCGACGGCCAGAGGGGGCGCCCGAAGGAAGAACCCTTTAAGTCTACTGTAAGGGTCCGTCATGTGGCCCTTCTACATGAATCCTTCTTGCAGAAGAGGAGTTGCCAGCCGATTCAGTATGTGACGGAGGACTTTCAACCTGCAACCCGCACAGGCGGGACGCTAAAATACATTATGTCCACGAGCCGCGAACCACACAGCGGCCCCTTGTGCGAGCGATGCCGTTCTGATAGAACCGCGCCGAACAACAAATGCATGCTGTTGCGCCCCTCCCCTTAGGACCCCACGCGGCGGGACCCTCTGGGGTCATCCACTGCTAGAACGGACCCTTAGCAGTGGGACTGGGCGGAGCAAGGTTTAGGGCGCGTTGCTCGGGGCATCCTCGGGAGTTGCCTGGCTTGGTCTGGTCTGGCAGGGCGTCCCGCTTGAGACAGCCTCAGAATTGCATGGTTTGCGCCCTGGCGTGGCCTGGTTTGGGACCGGTTTCGCCTGAGACGTCATCGTTATGTGTTAGTTTCGTATGTGTTCGCGCGATTTCGCATGAGATGCCCTCGCAGTTTGCCTGGTGTGTCCTGGTTTCGGCGCGGTTCAACCTTGAGACGTCCTCGCAGTTGGCCGTGGGCGCACAGGATTCGAATACATCCTCACGGTCTCCCTGGTTTGGCTTGGTGTGGACGCGATTGCGCCTGACACGTCCTTGCGATTTGCCTGGCTGGACCTGCTTTGGACTCGGCTTCGCCTGAGACGTCCTTGCGATTTGCGTGGTCTGGCCTGTGTTGGGCGCTGTTGTTGCGCTTGAGGCGCCCTCACAAGTTGCTTCTTTTTGTGATTATGGCTGGCCTTCGCCTTCTGCGTCCTCATAAGTGACTTGGTGTGATGCGGTTCGGGCGACATCTCGCTTTAACCAGCGCGCCCAGGCGCCAGCAGAAGCCGAGTCCGACAGCAGCGACGAGGAGCTCAAACCAGGGCAACAACAAGATACCCGCCGCTCAGTAGAAAGCGGGTGCAAGCTATGTGGTGCAAGCTGTGTCGTGCAATATACGTGGCGCAATCTATTTGGTGCAAACCCAGCTCACACCGCTCTCACTGAGATGTGACTGGCTGGTAAGCTGGCGTGGGTCCGTGGACTGGCGTCGGGAACAAACAACTCCGAGCCTGTAGAGAGCTGAAGGGCCGCTGAGGCCCCGTCGGTGCCCAGCGCGACGTTGACACCGGCTTGGAGAAGATCTGCAGTCCGGCACATGCCGCTTCCGAGCTTCAGGCCAGATGCGGGGCAGTGGACCACGTTCGACTTGGCCTGGGCCAGGTCAGAAATCTCCTCTGGAGGTAGAAAAAGACGCCACGCACATAAACTCTCGGAGGTCAGTGCGGACTTCTTGGATCGGTGCTGGGCCCCCCTGGCGGCACCTCCAGTGCCAGCCCCAGCGCGCTTCGCGCGCCAGGATAGGGGGGGCCAGCGGAGACCCAACAGGTCCGCGCGGACCTCCCGAAGCGTATGCGGCATGCCACTTGTTGTTCCTCGACCTCATCAGTCAGCCAGTTCATGTGCACAGCCACGAGGCGCTCGTTGACCATGCCGAGCCGCTTCATGTTCTTTAGCGGGCTGCACTTCTCCTCGCTCATGTGCTTGCTCATAGACGCTGTCTGGGTGATGCTGTCCTCTACTTCGGCCTGCGTCTCGTGCAGGTGAATGTGGAGGGGCACGTTCAGCTTGTCGCTCAGCTCTTTGCCCTTCGCGAGCGTGGCATCTGAACAGGTGTAGGGCGCGTGAAGGCTGACAGTCCAGGAGATCCGAGACTCCCCGGCGAAGAGCTCCCTCGTCTTCTGACCCTTTTCCAAATAGTCGTCTGGACCAGTGCCGTAGCTGCCGAAAGGGAATTCGATGGCAATGATTCCCACAGCTGCGCGAATGCCGGAACTCTTGACCACTTCACACACAGATTCGGGGAACCAATACATGTCGTTGAACGTCGTCGTGCCGCCCATTATCATCTCGGCCACTGCCAGTTCGCAGCCGTCACGCACAAACTCGGGTCCACAGAACTTGAACTCCAGCGGCCATATCGTCTTTTCCAGCCAATCGCGCAAGTTGACGTCGTCTGAGACACCACGGAGGTAGACCATGGGGGAATGGTTGTGGGTGTTCACGAACCCTGGCATCAGGGCGGAGTTCGGCAACGAGGTATAGTTGTTGGTCTTGTACTTAGCGATGGCATCGGCGGTCGGCAAGACGCCCACGATCTTGCCTCCTCTGATCGCCACGGAGTGGTCCGCAAGAACGGCATCGGTATCGACTGGAATGACCCATCCTGCGCTGACGACCTCGTCGACCTCCTCTGAACCTCGGCACGGTGACGACGCCATGGGCGCCGCCGGGGAGGAGCACCAAGAGCGTAGCTTGTCCATTGCCTCTGGAATGGCGTTTCGAGCCCGAATCGAGCCCGTCCTGGCTCGCCGAGTCGCGGGGGAGGACCGTCCGGGGGCGGAGGAAGCCGCCCTCGCTCGAGGGACCCCCGCCACGAGAGGAGGCCCACCCAGCTCCGAGCTCGGCAGCCCGCGGAAGAGCGCTGGAGCCTGGAGAGCCTCCCCGAGCAACCCCCAGTGTGTATGGGGCTGGAGTACAAAGGTACAGAACCCCTGATCCGTTGGCAGAGGAAAGGGGTCAATCAGCATTCGCGATATCGGACGGCGATATTGGACTCCGAATCAATGGGCCGAGGCCGTGGGCGGAGCGTGCCAAGCGCTGCAGGTGCTCAGCCCTCAGGCCCGGGCCACGCCGACAAAGTCCTCGCGGGACTGGGGGCACCGATAGGGGGGAGCAGGCAGAAGGGGGGGAGGCATCGGCCTCGAATCGGCGATGCGTCGCCGACAGATCGTAGTGAGTCCGCACGTTCCTGAGCAGGTTGGGGCTATCGGGCTCACATCGGCGATGACTGGGCGATTGGGGGTCGATGCATCCCCCCCTATGCCAATCCCCCCCTGTCGTTGGCCCCGAGGACCACGCACCCTCAGGGGCTCCGTTCCAGTGGGGGTCTTGGTGCTACTGTGGGCTTTCCGACAATGCTGGGGTCGAAAAGCCTGTACCAGCACCAAGGCGCCACTGGAAAAGTTGGGGGCACTTTCCCTGTGGATGCTGGTTGGGTGAGCAGGGCTTCTTAAAGCCCGAGGGTACGCCAAGGCCCAAGATCATCGCAGACCCCATTGAGCCCGAAGGCCGAATCTTAAGACTCGTGCGGCTCGTAGGGCCCTAGGCCTCACAGTGCTCATTGGGCTTATGTGGCTCGCTGGAAGGGAAGAGGGGGAGAGCCCACGGCGTCCTGCATCTTTCCTCAACAAGTTCTCTGCCATCGGGTACACCAGCGCGAAGACGCGGACGAAGGTATGCAAGTGAGACTCGAGACTTTTTTCCCAGAAAAGATCTTGGCGCTGGCGTCGGATTGTGGTGCGCCGATGATCTCACCCTCGTGAGCCCGAAAGGGGGGAGCAGCAACAGAAGTAAGAGGATGATGAGCAGCAAGGCAGCAACAGAAGTAAGAGGAGAGGGAGGACCTGGGATGAGCACCAGAAGGACGAGCAGAGGGAGCAAGAGCTCAGTTCAATTCAGCTCCGCTCGGACAGCAAGCAAGCCTTGCACAGTATAGTAGACACATACGGTAATAAACATCGCCATAAGGAATCCAAGGGCAGATCATTTGTCGACTCTGAGCTTAGGTGTCCCAAGGCTATGCGGCCGGATCGGGAGATATGACATTTCCGTGGTGCACACATTGGCAGGGCAATGTCTTGTTTTGTGCGCCTGCTGTACTATGCCTCTGGGAGACGCGCAGCGGCAACACGGCGGAGAAAGGTATGGGAGCAGCCAGAGCGCAAACGGGAGCGGATCGGTGAGAACAACAATACCTCCCTGTACGGCGCGCTGGTCCCTGGACGCTTCGCTGCCCCGTGTACGATGCACGCTTGCCTCGGCTTGCCCTTGCGCGCCTCAAGTACAGCATGCACCGCAACGCATGCGCTTGGCGCCCTAACGTGAACGGCATCAACCAGCCCCATCGTCATCCTCTGATGACCAATCTCTCCTCCTCCTCCTCCTCCTCCTCCTCTTCCTCCTCCTCCTCCTCCTCCTCCTCCTCCTCCTCCTCCTCCTCCCTCCTCTGCTAACCTCCATTGAGACTGTTCGACGAACGGGCTTGATACACTGGAATCGTATAGCGCCTGGACGCTGTAACCACAACGACATGGCACTGAAACCGACTTAGGCGCTGTGGCCAACTCCCCCACCCAGGAGCGGGTTGCTGCGGCACTCGGTGACTGTAGCTCTGGGCCGATACGGGCGGGGTCAGGTCGCGGCGCTCGCGCGCGGGCGGGGGCGCCGTCTGCCGACAGGGTCTGCTCGAGGAGCGCGGGCGACTCCTGAGGGAGCCAATGCTCTCTCCTCCTCTTCCTGCTCCTCCTGCTCCTCCTCCTCCTCCTCGTCCTCCTCCTTCTCGTCCTCCTCTTCATCCTCCTCCTCCTCCTCCTCCTTGGGCCTTCACGCCGAGCATGTCAAGGCCCACCAGCGAGGCCCTGGTGAGCTCGCTGATCCGCTAAGGGTAATCGGTGGGCGGACTGTGCCGCCACCCAAGGCCGAGACTTGTCCCTGAAGGCTATGAACATAGCCCCTAAGAATGTGCGCCTTCGGCGGATGGTCACCGCGTATGGTAGTCAGATTGAAGCTGGGAACTGCGCCACTCTGCCACGCAAGAAACGGACCAAGAGGGCTCAGGAGCCTGATGACCCTGACCCATCCGCCTTGAACCTCCAGCGTCGGCACGTTTGTAGTCAAGTCCCACTAGAGAGACATCTGCATGTGTAACTTTTGTATGAGTGAGGCGAAAGCTGGAGAAAGACCCGAGATCATCTCTCCCTCCTTGCCTGCCCTGCCCGCACTCTTGCCATTGCTGCTGTGCCTGAGCAGGAGGCCGACCCGCCTTCGAAGGGTGTTCTTTTTTTTGGGGGGGGGGGCATTTGCCTGGGGGAGCGGCTGAGGATCCTGCCAGCTCTGGCAAGGTTAGGTCTCCTCCGCCGTCGAGGCGGAAGGTGACGAGGGACCCTCGGCCACGTCGGCCGGAATGCCTGGGATGGAGGCGGGCCAGCACGAGCGAGGCACGGGCAGTGGCCCTGCCGCTGCTGCTATCCTCCTCCTCGGCGGGTCTTCGCTCGGTCCGTCCGAGGGCCACGCTCGCTCCTGTGGCCAGTAAGCAACCCCGAGCCTCGGGAGACCTGCAGCTAGCCGTCAATTCGTTTCCACGACCACCGCCCCAAAAGCCAGGCCCGATTGTCAAACGCAGGTGTGCTGGGGCGGGGATCAGAGGAAGACCCGCACTGAATCAAGCCAAAATCCCTGCGGCGCCTCTCCCGCTGAGTGGCCTCGTGCTGCCCATTCACTCGCGGGATCACCGCCTCTTTGTGTCATCCGGGCAAGGTCTCATGTGCACCCAGTGTGGACATTGCTGCACAGGGCAGGCAGGCCTCCTCATGCTTGCTTGCGTTGTACCCTACAAGATGTCGGCCCGTGCTGCCAGGAATCTCGAGTCGTTCCTAGGAGGTCGGCACCCAAGGGATAAAGGGAGGCCCGACTCCTGGTCTCTCGTGGCCGCTCAGCCTCTCGAGGTTGGGAATCCCGAAGTGTCCTGGGTCCGACTCTAAGTCATTTCTCGTTAACTCGTTCAACGGTCCATGTTTTTGTCTCGGGGTAGCTCTGTGGCGACGGAGAGAGAGAGGCGCGCGCGCCCGCCCGCGCGCGCCCCTGCCCGCCTCAACTTCAACAGGCAGGACCGCCCCGCTCCTGCTTCCAGCGTCGCGCCCCGCCCGCTGCGATCCCTCGGGTGGGTGGGTGGGGGCGTCCTTCGACGTCTGGGGGAGCCTCGCGATTCCGCCCATCCATCTGTGCACGCCTGGCGCCCACTGGAGCGTGGCGTCCGCCAGGCAGAGTCTTACCCTCACCTGCAGGATCGGCGCCGCATCGGGAAACCGGATCGACTTGGAAGGCGCGTCGGATCGAGCTGCGTCGGCACGGAGTGGAAATCGAGCCCGATGGGCCGCAACATGATGCGCAACACAACGCCGCACATCCAGGAGGAGAAGGGACGAAGAGGAGGAGGAGGAGGAGGAGGAGGAAGAGGAGGAGGCCACCACGGACCAACCGAAGATTGGAATCGAACCGGACCGAGCCGGCCAGAATCGATATCCGCGTCGGATTGACCTGTGTCGAGAAAAAGGGGCCTGCGTACGTCGACGGGCGCGACCGCGAGTCCTCTCGAACCGTCGGGCTGACGCGGTCAGACGCTCGAGTGCGCAATTCCACTTCGGGTACGGCAGGTTCGTGTCGTGCCGACTCCGGCGCTGGTTTCTGACACCGCGGGGATCGTTCAACCTTGAACGATCGGCCGTTTCCGAAACGTCCAAATCGTTCCACATCGAACGACTCTGGGCCGCCCGCGGCGTTCGACGTTGAACGCCGCTGGCGGGGACGCCGCCAGTCGACACGACACGAACCTACCGTACTGGAGCTCCACGGCATCGTAACGATGCGCGGTGATGAGGGGGAACGGTCAGGGGGGACTGGCCCAGGGGGGGCAACAATCGGCCTGGGATCGGCGATCCATCGCCGACAGATCGGCGATAGGCCCCACGTAGCGAATTCGAGCGTTCCGCGGCGGCGCGGGGTGGGCTATCGGGCCCCTATCGGCGATCAACCGGCGATCGGGGGGTCGATGCGTCCCCCTTTTGAGGAGAACATTTATCGTGTTGGGAGGAAGGGGGTGGGAGGATGAAGGGTATGAACAATAGCATCCCCATATAGTGAACGATACCTTCGGCCGCCTACGGGTAATCAGATCCTCACCTCTCCAAAGCCCATCCTCCCAACCCAACAATTGTCTTCATGACCTTTGAGCCAAAGTTATCCCTCGCGAGCGCCGCCTCTGAGAAAAGGACGACATGACCGTGGGCGCTCAAGCTGAAGACGTAATGTTGCATAGGGCCGAATGGTCAGGTCTGCAGACACCCAGGGACGGGCGTCAAGGGGTGCAACCACTCTGCGCGCATTAGCTGCGCGCTTGAACCGCACCCCTTGATGCTCACCCTGGACGCCC
>CAUYUJ010008280.1:324832-362332 GCA_963575745.1 Prorocentrum cordatum
CCTCCTCCTCCTCCTCCTTCTCCTCCTCCTCCTCCCCCTCATCTTCCTCATCCTCATCCTCATCCTCATCCTCCCCATGAACCTGCCGCTGCCCGGGTTGCGCTGGCTGCTGCCCGATGCCGCTCTGCCGCTGCTGACAAGGAGTCTGTGATAGACTGCCGATAGATCGGCGACAGGCCTCCGATGGCGACACCGCGCGCTCTTGGGCGACCCAGGACTGAGGGGGAACGTGAAGGGTTTTTCGGCTGAAGGGGGAACATCGACCTGGAATCTCAGCGATACATCACCGATGGATCGGCGACAAGCCCCTGATGGCGAACCCGCACATTCCTGTGCGGGGTGTCGGCTATAGGGGCCCCATCGGCGATGACTGTGCGACCGGGTGTCGATGCATTCCCACTGAGCTCCCCCCATCACGCTGCCCCTGTTTTCGGGTCACACCTCGGGTGTCCCGCGGCCGTTCAGGACGATCCGGGCACCCCCGGAACGCCCTCGGCGAGGCGCAGCCCCTGGAAGGCACCCCGAGGCTGGAAGACCGCCGAAGATCGACTTCAGCGCCCGATGACCTCAGGCCTCGAACGCAGCCCCGGGCCATCGCTGCTCCCGAAGGGCAGGGGACGGCACAGGGCAGAAACGAACCGTGGCCTCAACGAGCGGGGAGGGGGGGCGCGCGCGGGTCCTCCGCCGCGGCAGCGGCCGCGGCCTCGGCCGCGCCCGCACCCCCGTCGGCAGGCGACGCGAGGCCCTGGGGGACCGCGGGGTGCTGCAAGAACAGCACACGCTCAAGATTTGAAGGTGAGGGCATTTGGTAAAGAACCCCGGGACAAGGAGCCCGGGGTCTGAAAGCTGGTGGAAGAGCAACTGAGGCTTGGCCACGGAGATCACCGTCGACCTCATCGGAGGAGGAGTTCGTCGGGGTCTGACGCCCCATGGGCACACGCCTCTCCGAACGCCCCCACCCTACAGGGCGGAGGTGCGGGAAAGGGGGGCAGGGTGATGAGGGCGCTGCAGGTACGGGGCGCGACCTGTCAGACCTGGGGAGCCCCATCCGACAACGCACGCTTTTTTCGTTTACGTCGGCGGCTGGGCAGAGCAGCCGCGCCGGCAAAAGAGCAGTCACAGCGGGGATTACCGTTGAAGCGGATCGTGCCAGAGGGGGCAGGGAGGGCGGCCGAAAGAGGCCCATCCGACAACACACACCCACAGGCCCACCCGCCCCCCGGAAGTCCACCCCGAGAAACCTGGGGATCGCACAGTGGGTGCTGGTTGTCAGCACACGGCGGGAGTCGTTCCTGCTGGGCCTCAGCATGCTCGTCCACGTCTTGCCTCACGAGCGGCGAACGCATCCATACCCAGATCCACGCCTGCGCGGTCAGAATTCCAGGGCGCGATCCCGCGGATAGGCGGTCGCACGGATACGTTCCGCGCGGGGCATCCGCGGAAAAACGCCCCGTATCCGTGGGGTCGCGGCGCAGGGGCTCAGCCCGCAAGGCCGTGGATACGGTTATGATTTTCGCCCACGGCTGCTCGCGCTTCCCCTACATCAGGGAGCACCTTCTGGGAGGTCTTTGCAATAACGATTCATAACGATTCAGATCTGTTCAGGTCTGTCGCATGAAAAAAAACATGAGCCGGACTGGGCCAGGTTAAGCATGAGATGAAACAGGATTAGACACGACTGCGCCAGACCAGGCGGGAGTAAACCAGATTAGGCGGAGTTTCGACCACGGATCTAACAGCGCCGATACTGAATGCAATATCCCAGAAATTGCATCCTGGCAAACATGGACCCAAAACGGCCAAAGCTAGGCTCGGCCATGCGGATGGAAAACACCTGGCTTCCCATGCACACAAATGGATACACCAGCCCCTTGCGGGACCACCAGGCTCCGCTTGCGAGGCTTTTGAAGCACATTCACACCCTAATCCACACGTGCGTAACATCCTAGCGGCTGATGAGAAACATTATTTGCAAGTCAACAACTTCGCAACCGTCCCGTGTCCAGATCAGACGTCCCGCAATAATACGATGCAGGAGGTTTTGATGGTTATCCAGATTTGCCTCTTACCTGCTGCCGTGCATGGCGAACTATACAGGTTGGATGGCGCTCTACCCACTTGCCCCACAATAAGACCATTGAGGCTAGTACGGCACACTTCCTCCGACCTACGTGTTTCTCGAGCCAGGGCTGCGTGCATCGTAGCACTATACGGTTCGCGGTCCATTCTCCAACACATGTTTGGCGCGCCCCTGTTTGAGAAGATCATGCATTTGTCTCCCAATCGACGCATGTAGCTCAGCAGATCCATGATGGTCCGCAGGCCCGACCTGGGACCGACCGCATCGGAGCGCGGCGCATGGAAAAGGCACCGTCCACGGAGGCTGCACTTGAAGGGACACGAGGCACCATGCAGGGGGTCAAGGGGAACGGCAGACTCACGCCGCAAAAAGTCTGAATAATAGGAAAACATGAAGAGGAGAAGGACGGCGACGACGACGGGGGGGAGGCGAAAAAGCGGGGCCCTCTCTCGATCGAAACGCCACCTGGCCTCCCCAGGCGCTGAGGCGTGCAGTCTTGTTTGCCACACTGGGCATCCTTCGACGGGCAGCGCCGCGCACTGCTCGAACAGGGGGGGGCCACCTGAAGTGCGTTCCCGCCGGAGAGAGAGAGAGAGAGAGACGCGTCAAGTGGGCAAGAGCCGGTCACCTGCGCACAAGAGATGGCGTCAAGCCAGCGAGGGCAGGCCTCTGGGATGCCTCTCCTCGTCTCGGGCGGGAGGGCACCCCTGGTTCCCACCTCCTCCTCGTCCGCCCCCTCCCCGCCAATGCACACGCACACGCACACGCACACACACACACACACCGACACAGACAAACACACACACACACACAAACACACACAAACACACACACACACACGCACATACACATACACACATACACACACGCACACAAACACACACACACACACACTATACAGGCACCCCACGCACTTCCCCAGATGCCCAGAAGCGATGCTCGGATGCGTCTGAGCCTGTGGTCCGCGGCTAATTGTAAGTGGAAGTCCCCCGGGTCAGATGCGGCTTGGCCCGCATGGAGTCATGTGGCAAGAAAAATGCGCGCGTTGCCAGCATGGCATGACTT
Source organism: Prorocentrum cordatum (assembly GCA_963575745.1). Classification (NCBI taxonomy): domain Eukaryota; class Dinophyceae; order Prorocentrales; family Prorocentraceae; genus Prorocentrum; species Prorocentrum cordatum. The sequence continues at coordinate 327,978 of CAUYUJ010008280.1, forward strand.
GTCCGTCGAAGTGCCCTGAGCAGGATGAGGTCTAGTCTCGCATAGAGTTACTTGTGGAGGGGAATGCGAGCGTATGGCCCGGAGCTGTAAGAAGAATGCGCAAATGGCCCGTATGGCATCACCTGCCATGGAAGGTGCCCAGGCTGGATGCGGCCTGGTGCGGCCTCAGAACGAGGGTAGTATTGACAAGATGCAGGTTGAAGGGAGAGGAGGGGGGAGCCCAACCATGCGAAGACAACTTTTTTTAATACGGGATCCCCAAGAGTCCCCCCTCGTTCTCCAGGGCCGGTTGTTCATCCCGAGTCGTTGTTCGATAGTCCCGGGGCCTGGCGAGGGCCTACGGGGGCCGAAAACTGCCAAACGCCTCCCGCCATGTTTTCAACGACGCGAGGGGACCTGGGGTTGGACGGGGGGGGGGGGCCAGGAGGGGAGGGGATCGGCACGACTAAAATGGGCATGGAAAATAAGTGCAATGCCGATTGCACTTATTTTCCATGCCGGCTAAGATGCCGACTAAAATGGGCATGTTATCCGGAATCGATTGCGGCCGCTTTTTTGGTGGACGGCGTTCTGCCTCAAACGGACAAGGCCCGCGGCGGCACCGACAGCGAGCCCTGTGCAGCATGGGCAAGGCCTGCGGCAAGCCTCCGCCCCCTCTCTTTCTGTAACCATTGAAGGGGCCCTGGGACACACAAATAAATACACACAAAAAACAGGATTCCCCATATTTTCCATACTGTCTTCCCCCCCACTTCCCATATTTTCCTATATTTTCCGGGGAGTCGCCGATTAATTGTGTCTGTGTGTTTCTTCCCCTCCTGAACCATGTTGGTCGTACTGAAGGGAGGCCACGAGCCTCTCCCTCGGACCACAGGCAGGCGAGCCCAGCATCGAACCGATTCGTCGGCTCGGCAATCGAAGCGAATCGGACCGGCGGCAATCGGCAGCCGAGTCGGGAGACGTCGACTCGGCGGAACTCGGCAGGCTTGCAGGCCCCCGTTGAGAGATGGGACTCCAAATCGGGATCCGAAGCCGGATCGGATCGGAACGGGAAACCCTTGAACTCGAACCGAACCGAATCGAGCCGGAAGAGTCGAGACGAGCCCTGGCAGGTGCGAGTGAGGGGGGGCGCCTTCGGCGCCAGCGGCGGCGTCTGCGCCCTGTCCTTCAGGCTGCCGATCTGGCCGCGGGGGCGGATGCGGGCAATATGTATATCCATACCCGGGGCGTCCTGGACTTTCGTGGAAGGGGCGCCGCAAGGCAGAGGCGCACTGGATATGGATAAAGTTCGAGCCTCCAGTCTCTAGTAGGGGCCTGATTCTCATCCATATCCAGTGCTCCCCGGTTTTCTGGGGAAGGGAGCCCGAAACCCCAAGCTGCAGTGGATATGGACACAAGCTTTGCCCGCAGCGGAGCCGCGACCCGAGGAGGACGAGGGGAGGCCAGCAGGTGGGGAGGAGGAGGAGGAGGAGGAGGAGGAGGAGGAGGAGGAGGAGGAGGAGGAGGAGGAGAAGGAGGAGGGGGAGGAGGAGGAGGAGGAGGAGGAGGAGGAGGAGGGGAGGAGGAGAAGGAGGAGGAGAGGGAGAGGAGGAGGAGGAGGAGGAGGAGGAGGAGGAGGAGGAGGTGGAGGATGATGCTCCCTTCGCGCACGACGGCCCTCGGTGGCCGCCTGCGGCCGCGGGGCCGGGAGGGCGCCGAGGGCGCCCCGGTTCGCCCGGGAGGGGCACGGGGAGGCGGGGTGCGGTGCCCAGCAGCAGGCGTCGCTCAGGAGTATGTGGTTCCCATCCTACTCAAGGGCCACATCCCAGAAATAATTTCGAGCACCCGGAAGATGGTCGTGTCAAAAGAGTGGCGACAGAGTGTCGAGACAGTGTCGGGCGAGTCTCCCAGGGCCCGACACGTGAAAACCCTGAAGTTTCGGTACTTCTTTGGGCGCTCGAAATTCTGGTGATCAAATCTAAAGTAGGTTGGAGCATCATAAGCTCAAGATAGACAGCGGCCGCTCTCGGGCGGTCGGCCGTCCCTCTCGACGGCTCAACGTCCGCGGCGACGCCGACGGGGAACCCTGCTCAGAGTGGGCAGGAGCGGCTGCAGGGTGTCCGTGCCCAGTCTTTCCGTACCCATTCCGACCGTGCCGAGGAGGGGGGGGGGCAGAACGAGAGGGGGGGGTGACAGAACGCTGAGACAAGACGCAAACAAGCAGCACGACAGAATGAGAAGAGCGGGTCCGAGGCCTCACCATAAGGTCGCAGCCGTTGAACACGCACGCAGAGAAGCAGAAGCCGACGAAGTAAGCGACGTCACCGTATACCAACACCGGAAGCCATACGCCAGCCACCATAGAGACGAGAAAAGACTGCATCAACTCCTCCTGCGCGCATCCAAGATGCCCGACCGCACTATGAGGGGACCTCTCGTGACCACCATGAGGCCCTTGTCAAAAAGTGGCACTCACCGAAGAGGCTTCGGGCCCCTCGTCATCTCCCCTAGCATGGCCATCTCCGAGTCGCAGGCTTCGCCAGGCAGCTCTGGCTGCTGGGGGACGGCCACATCCCGAAACTCCTCATACACCGCACCTAGACTCTAGTCTTCGTGGCTTTGGGTCACCCCTCGTCGCGCAGTTCTCTCGTACATGCTGTGGAGATTGAGCCGCCACGGGGCTGGCGTTGCTGCTTCTCTCTCTGCAACTCTTCAAGGTCACACGTGGAATTGAGGGCGGGGAGGAAAAGGAAACGTAGGATGCGGAATGGGAATGGGAATGGGAATGGTCAAATCGCGAAGCGAAAAAGATTAATTAAGGAGGGATGCGGCCTCTGGCTCGTTGCTCCGACAACGACAGGAGCTTTGGCCAGAGCCCATCCTCGATCCTGCTTAAATAATCTTGTCGGGGCTTGTTGGTCCTATGAGTACACTCGGATGCAAGCCCTCGGATTTGGTCAGAGGCATAATATCCGCACACTCCGCAAAACCAGAGTTTCAAGCTAGTGTGAAACCTGAGATTGTGAGTCGAATGCAGCCACCCCCCCGCCCTATGGACTTTACACCCCGAGGGTATTCTTGAAACAACTCCGTCTACAGACTGCAGCTCAAAACACGGAGACTTCAACCAATCAGCGAGACATTTTTTTGCCGCGGACCCTTTGCATCTCACACATTGGCGCCCCGTGTCATCCAAGATATGCGTGGTACAGAAACGAGCCACAGTGATGGGGGCAGGCGGAATGGTACGAAGTTTTTCCGCCTCCCGACGAGGCCTGGGATCCGCGGCCATAGCGTCCATCGTGGCCCTCAAGAGCCGACGCCTGACCAGCTCCGCTCTTTTCTCCTGCTGCGCGACACGTGTACGTTCGTCTTGTGGAACTCGATGTGCCTGCGCAGCAAGTCCTGCCAACTGATCTGCTCGATTGTTGCCGTGCCACATCCACGGCGCATATCCTTTCTCTGCAGCTTCAACCTCCGACAAATGTGAATTCATGAAAATGACAGAAACTCGGCCGTGTCGATCTCCATCGGCATGCAAGTGTTGACCGATGGCGCTCCACAAGTCAACATCTGAATTGGCCTCACGTGGGCGAAGATAAGTGCGGCTTGTCCACCCTTTCTCCACCCCCTCGTTGTCTGTGAGATATATGACAGCGCCCCGAGTGCATCGCAAGACATACTCCAACACCGCCAACTCGCCTCTATAAACTGTCTGCCTCCGCCCCTGCAAGGGTCCTTGTGCTTCGAGCCCAAGCCTGACAGGGTTGCGCTGCTCAACGATGACGAAGCCCAGGCCCACTCGCCTCAACTTGGGTGAATGGGTGTCTGCACCACCGCTAGCGTCACCACATACGTACACTGGGTTGTCGTCAGTGCCCTCTGCCATGATGAGGCCACTGCTCCAGGGCACTGAGATTGTATGCAAAGGTTGTGCGGGCGTGGGGTTCGGCACATGCCTGAGCTCCGAAGGCCGGTACTGCACACCTCCTTCGTCTGCCTGGGGCAAGAAGGGAAGTGCACAATGCGTGCCGACGGAGTCAACTGTCCAACTTTCTGCTGTAGCTGGTGGACTTACTGCTGTCCACGAACTTGGCAACAGTCCACGCAACCAAAAACATTCGTACTGCTCATGCTGGCTGACCGCCTGCGGCGTATACTGGTCCGAGTCGCGATATGCTTGGTGGCCTGTGTTCTGGGGACACAGCCAGCAGCGATGCAGAGGTGTCTCGGGGTACCTCTCACCGTGCAGCAAGCATCTGGGGCACAACTTGAACTCTAGGTCGTCTACCTCGAAGCGTGTACGAGGCCAAGTACCCCCAGTCGCCACTGCTACCATGGTTTCAGCCCATTGTGCACCCTTAGGTACCTGCCCGAGACGACTCAGCAAGGCTCGGAGAGAGTCATTGTCTATGCCCTCAGCCATGCCCTCGCCAAGATAATGTGCCGCAGCCTGCTGCCATAGAACTTCCCTGACCGAACTGGAAAGATCTGCGAGAATATCACTGAAATCTTCATTGCCCGTCAGCTCGTCATCATTGAAATGCCATTCGATCTGCTCACGACCTTCACCGCGTGAGAGTCGCCAATGCGATGGCGATACCGGCTCCCAATGATACTGCAGAAGTGTCACAATCACCGCGCTGACTGGCCCACGAACATGGCGAGCCCTCTCGGCGCTGGTGAGTGCCTCCATCTTGCTGACAATGTCGGGCCAAACTTTCTCGATGGAGCTGCGGATAGCACTGTTCGAAGTCCAGAGTCGCAACCATTCGCTCAGGCATTCCTTGCTCAAGCGGATTGCTGGGTCTTGCTCGGGGGCGCGCAGATCGAGCGTCGTGGTCAAGCAACGACCCCGACGATTCGACCCACATACTGACCCCAGTCTGCGTCGTAGATTACTAAGCTCTGTGCCGAACATCCCATGAATCTGATGTCCGTAGTGTGCCACCGTCTGTCCTGCCACTTTCTCCAAAGTAGCTGTCACCGCATATTGTCTACTTGCTCTCGCCCATCGTGAGATTTTGCGATGGCGCCCTGCTGCTTTGACAACTCGACCTCGTCGTGTCATGCGTGCTGCTCTGCGCCCAGCCGCAAGATCCACGCCAAGATATGCTGCCTGCAGAACTGGTCGTAAAGAATATCCTCGCCGTCGAAGAGCTGCTGTGATCGCCTTTGCCTGCTGGTGCTTCGCTGCAATCAGAACACTCTTGGAAGCGACCGATAGTTGCTCCTCTGCAAGAAAATTGAATGTGTCTGCCACACCTTTGACCAAATTCCGAAAAACAAACTTCTCAGATCCAACTGCTGATTCACTCAAATCATCAATCCAGAGTCGAACGTGTAGCCCAGGGTTCCCTTCGGTAAGCTTTTTCATCACGAAATGCGTCGCGCACTTAGGAGGAGGAGGAGGAGGAGGAGGAGGAGGAGGAGGAGGAGGAGGAGGAGGAGGAGGAGGAGGAGAGGGGAGAGCCTGGGAGGAGGACAAGGCTGGGGGCATCGTTGCAGAGAGATAGAGAGAGGGAGAAAGAGAGAGAGAGAGAGAAACCCATCTATAAATAAATATATATATATATATATATACACCACAGCCCGATGCCGTGCCCGCGAGCCCTGGTGGGCTGGTCCCGTAGCGCCTGCGCTAGCGAGACGCATGCGCCGTGACCAAGGAAGGTTTGGGCGCTGAGGCGACCGCGAGGGCAAGAAGGGCAAGGCGTGCGCTCGCCCTGATCAGGGAGACTAGTCGAGTGGTGGCCGCTACGGGGACGCTGTTGAGGTGGCAAGCTGGAGGGGAGCTCTGCGAAGCTTGTTCTTATACAGAAGATAATAATAAAATAATGACGATAATGCTCACAACAAGAATACTAACAATAATAACCGTAAGACTCGCAATACCAATGATAACAAGAATACGAATAAGAGTGGGGTTCTGCGAAACGTGGCCCAGTGGCTCACGTGAAGCATGCGAGCCGAGACCAGCAAAGACCGCCGAGCATCCCACGACGGCTGGAAGGACGAAACTGAGCCGCACAACACACCCTGCGTCATGAACAGTCCCAGCGCCCCTGACGCAGCTGCCGAGAGAAGGAGGGTACGTCAGGTTCGTGTCGTGCCGACTTCGGCGTTGGTTTCTGACACCGCGGGGATCGTTCAACCTTGAACGATCGGCCGTTGCCGGGACGTCATATCGTTGAACATCGACCGATTCTGGGTCGCTGGCGGCGTTCAACGTGGAATGCCAGCGGCGGGGTCGCCGCTGGTCGACGTGGCGCGAACCTACCGTAGAGCCCGAGGGAGGGACGGATCCAGCCCGCGTGGGAGCCACCCCCGCAGATCGGTGGCCCATCGGTGCCTTCCACCGCCGCCTCGTTGGTCGTGCGGGGCCTCCTCAGCCTCGCACTCCGGGATGCCAGGAAGAGGCAGGCCGACCGGGAGTTGGGGCCTGCGTCGACGTTTGCGCTGCACGGCGCCCGCGCGGAGCTAGCGAGGGCGCCCACGCTGCTGCGGAGCAAGCCCCAGGAGGTGCGCTCGGGCCGGGCGAAAGGGGGGGATAGCAAAGGGGGGATTTGAGAATCAGCTCACGTAGCTAATTTTCCCGGCGCCTCCCGGCGCCGGAGGCGGCCATGCATCGAGGAACGGGGCACTCGGTGAGGCCGAAACCAGCTGCGTGCAGCAAATTTCGCGCACCCACCCCTTTCCCAATCCCCCCTGTGGTGCCCTGTGGGTGCCGCGGTCGCTGGTGCGAAGGCTGGCCCCGGCGGGGCGAGCCCGGGAGCTGGCACGGGCATCCGCGCGATTGCGCAGGCGGGCCTGGTGGTCCAGCCGTGGGCCCCGAGGTCGGCGCGTTGGCGCCGCGGTGGGCCTGGGCGCTGCCGTTGGAGCAGCATTGCCTCCCGCCCTCTCCCAGGGGGCAAACAAACCTGCCTCGCTGTTGACCGCCCTCGCTTCCAAGAGATATCAGGCGATGCCAAACTACGGCCTGTGCTGGTCAGGCCGCTTGACGAGGAGGCGCGTGGTATGACTTGTGTTTTGCCTGGAAGCGAAAGCGGGGTAGGTAATTCACGCTCTGACTCTCGGCCTCCTCAGTGGGCTTCGCTTCCCAAGGGCAGGGAGCAGTCAAGCTTAACACGTGAGCGAGTCGGCAGCGCTGCCAAAAGGTCCGCAGGACCACCCAATGCTGGTGCCGAGCCCCCGCGCGGCCGATGGCCGTGCCGTGATGGCCGTCGACGGGATTCTTCAACCTGGATGATAACCGTCACCGTGGTGTCTTTCTGGATGGGCGGAGGTGCGGCTGAAGGGACGAGGCCTGTCAAGTCGAGCAAGCGTCGGCCGTGGTGGGCCGCGCCTTGGCCCTGTCGGGCCCATGCTCGGCCTTGAGGGCGGCCAACCGTGCTGCAAAGCTAGCTGGCACGCTGTTCGACAAGTCCACCTTGTCCCAGGGGTCCCACTCGTCAGCCGGATCATCAGCTCGCATGAGAGCTGTCATGGAGGCTGGTAGCGACATTGTGGGTGCTGGTGCTGGCGCTGTCGTTAGCCGCGCCGCGGTCGTCGCTGAAACTGGTTCCCCCTGGGCGTAAGGAGTCCGGTGGGTGCGCCCGTAGAGGTTGGCGCTGGCTAAAGCGTCGGTGTCCAGGGTGCTGGCTTAGTGGCGGGTGCTCTAGGAGGAGGAGGAGGAGGAGGAGGAGGCGGAGGCAGAGGCGGAGGAGGAGGAGGAGGAGGGAGGGAGGAGGAGGGAGCAGTGGCAGCTGCTGGGGTGATAACGACGTGGTCCCAAGGATCCTCGGTCGGTGCGTTGGCCCTGGTGGGCTCCTGTACGACCAGAGGGTCGGCGGAGTGCGCCGAGCCCAAGAGGGGGGGGTGGAGCACGGGGTTCGCAAGTCAATCATGGCCCGAGGCGTGCGCGCGGACGAGGCGGAGGAGGAGGAGGAGGAGGAGGAGGAGGAACAAAAAGGAGGAGAAGGAGGAGGAGGAGGAGGAGGAGGAGGACGAGGAGGAGGAGGAGGGCCAGGAGACGTGAGGAAACGAAAGGAAGACAAAAGAGGGGGCCATCCCATCCGGGGAGATAGGGTGGCCCTGGCCAAAAGTCCCCCCCCCCAGTCATGACCGCCCTCTTGGCCGCCCGGGACACTCTCACACCACAGCGCAGCCGAAACCGACATCCTGACATCCTGGAACGTACCGTCCTTGGCCCCCTCTGTGCAAGGACCGCCCGCGAGTCCCCTCTTGCCGCGAAGCGCGCCGGGGCCGAGCGGGGGCCAAGGGCCGGGAGGCCCCGCGCTACCGCACCTCCTTGCCCACATCGCCTCCGCCCTCGACGAGGAGGGGACGAGGCGCAGGAGGGCAGGAGGGGGGGATGGAGGAGGGGGACATGGTCGCGAGGGAGGACGCGGGCGAGGGATAGAGGGGGGAGCAGAGGCGGCAGAGAAGGGGCGAGGTGAGGCGAGTGGCGGAGGCAAGGAGAAAGATGGAGGATTGAGGGCTTGAGCACAGGGGCCTTCCGCATCGGCGAAGGCTGCGGCGGCGCGTTCCGGCGGTCCTCTCCGCCATCCGTCGGCCGTCCAGGGGGAGTCAAAGGCGCGCAAGGGAGGAGGAAAGGAGGGGGGTCGCATGCTCCACCTCTCACCTTCCCTTATCCTTCGCCCGCGTCCCCCGCCTCCTCCACTTCCTCCTCCCTCCTCCGGGAGGTTGCAGCACCGATCAACGATGTGCTGTCAACCAACCCTGCAGGGTGGGCCCTTCTCCATTTTGCTGTGCACTGCAAATGCGGTTTCGGCTTCACCTGTGGGTGCATCGTGAAACGCCTGCGGGCCAGCTCGCCCGAGTCATTTGTTTCCGTTCGCACGGGTGCTCTCCTCCTTTCCCTCCTTAACCTCCCCAACCTCCTCTTCTTCCACCTCCTCCCTCCCCCCTTCCTCGGCCGCCGTCCCGGGTTAGGGGGCCACTTCCAGCACGCAGTGTGCTGAGTCTGGCCGCCTCTGCCGCGACAACTCCCATGCGCACCGCCCCCGCTGCGTGCGCCTCCTGGCAGGAGCAGGCGGTCGCGCACACCGAGATGACCCTGGCCGGCGCTGCAATCGACCGCGACCGACGCTTCGCGCCGCTGCGCGAAGGCTCGGCTTTGCGGTCCGAGTCGGCCGACGTCCTCGGATGTGCGATGTCGCGGCGTTCGGTTGGGCCTGCCTCACAGCCGCCCATCGTCATGTACCTTTTGGTGACAATGCTGTCGGTCCTGTGCGTGGAGGTTGGCTCGTTGCTCAAGGTTCCCCCATGGGGGGCGGGCCTCTGACCCATGCGCCGCCGCCGCTCTCGGCTCGGAGCGTGCCGCCGCCGCACGCTACGTCCCCGCGCTCTTCGACGCGCGGTGCCGCCGACGCTGCTGCTGCCGAGTTTGACACTCAACCGTCCGAAGACCTCGCGCAGCACTGCCGACTCCGATGAGTTTGCGTGGATGGATGGATACACCACCTGGAAAGCGTCCGTCCCTGGATCACCAAAGGCTGCGCGGCCGCGCTGTCGCCGCCACGGCGGGGACTTGTCGCGCCCCCCGAGGACCCACCGTCGGGGTGAGGGCTGCCCCGCTGGACGCTTGCATCCAACCAAGCAAACGAAAAGCCTGGATGGACGACATGGAAGATGAGCGGGGGAGGACGAAAGACTGACGAGAAACTGAAGCGGAAACGCACACACGCACCCTCTCTCTCTCACACACACACACACACACACACACGCGCGCGCGCAAACACACACACACACACACACACACACACACACACACGCACACACACACACACGCACACACACACACACACACACACATGCACACACACACACACACACGCACGCACACACACACACACAAACAAACAAACACACACACACACACACACACGCGCGCACACACACACATTTGCGTCGGCGGCTAGGCCGTGACTGCGCTTGCAGATGAACGCACACAAACGCGCACACACAGACACACACACACAAACACACACACAAACACACACACACAAACACACACACACACACGCGCGCGCGCGCCACACACAGCAGAGGGCACAGGAGGGACAAGGAGACGAATGAGAAATCGAGTATTCTACCGCATGGCGGCTTGCACCTCCTTGCGCGCGGCGGCCACGTTGCGCGCGCGCGGAAGTTTGCCAGCTTGCGCGGGGCCGCCGTCGACTCTCAAAGTATGCAATGTTCACTGCTTTGAGCTGCTGCCATTTCAAACCGAAGCACAGATCAATGTTGGCGCCCTTGGCGGACTCGCAGCGCAAGTGGCAGCTGCGCGTCGCGATGGCGTCGCGGAGTGCTTTTGGCTCCGCGAGCGCAGCCGCCGTCTCCATCAAGAGAACGCGAGAGGGTTCGTCTGGATGCGTGCAAGATTAGCCCCTATGCAGCATGGCGGTCTGGAACGCCGTAATTATAGCCGTGTTTCCGACGGGCATCTTGCTCGCGCTTCTTGGCGCGCGCGCGCGGCCCTCGAAGCATCGCGCCCATTGTCCTTCAGATTGAACACCGCGCGGAAGTCGCCCGTTGGCGCCCGGGCCCGGACGTTGTTGAACGCCTCCAGCTTCGCCGCTGCGATTGCTGGCTTCGCCGCGGCCCAGGGCAGAGGCAACGCAGCATCGCCCCCGGAACCCGCGGCAGGAGAATCAGATCTCCGCCTCTCCCCGCCGAAGTGCTTGAACGCATCGTCGCGCGCCCCCATTGCCATCGCGCAGGCGCTGAAGAACAGCGAGGGGCGGGCGGGCAGCTGCGGCTGCAAGACCACGCCGGACATGAACAAACCGAACACGTGCGCGCACATCATCGACATATCGAGCTTCGAAAACACGTCGCAGACGGGGCGTTCCGACATGTCTAGAGGTTCGAGATTACCTCGAAAAGCAGCACCCCCCCTGAACAGCGGCCCGCGAAGATACCGCGCACGACGCGACGACGACGCGCAACAGCGCGGAGACATGCGCGACACTTGCTGGTGCAGGACAATAATCGCGCCGCGAACTCTTTACCATGCGACCCACCTTTGGCGCGCACCACGTGCGCTTTCAGCTCGGCTCTCGCGTCGAATCGAGCCGGGCAGGGCGCGCCGCCCCCCTGCTTGCGCGCGCGCGGGGGCTCAAAAACAGAAAGACTCGCCAGTGGACCGGAACAAAGCCAGGTGACCACGCAGAACGCCCGGGAAGAGGCGCGTCCACGCGCGCAGCAGCGGAAGACATATCGACATAAATGAACGCCTCGCGGATATCAGGAACAGCAAACAATCGTTGCAGTCGGTCCCCCACCATCTCGGGGATGAATGCTGCGTCGTCCCCCTGGGAAAACAGCCCCAAGTCAGCCAGGAGCCCTCGAGCCCGAGAGTGAGCGCGCGCCAGGAGAATTACATTGAGGTTGTACATCGAATTCCGTTCAAAATCAAGATTACCCAGACCAACGCAACCGAGCTCGCGACAATGCTCGGGACGTCGTCCGAGTTGCACTGCATGGTCTGTCCCCATACCACACCGCCCAAACATGCGATGCACTTCGCGATTGCGCGCATGACAGCACGTCGCGCCCCCCCTCCCCGAGTTCGGTTTTGCGGCACCGGGTCTCCTGCAGCAAAACGCGGAACTGGCGGGTGACGAGGGCGTCAAGCTCCCGATAATTTCCCAGAGGCAGCACGGCATCACTCTGTCCTGAACGCATTTTTGGCGCGACGCCACCAACGTGGACAATCGTGGAGAAACGCCAGGGAGGCTTACTCCAAAATCCAGATGACATCCCACAGCGAGCCCGCGCGATCTGAAGTGCGTCGCATTGTTCGATGCGCTTCCCGAAATTAGCGCGATGCCTGCTCGCCGAGTACCGTGCAACATGATGAACGTGCAAATTATATTAATTGTTGAAACGCAACGCGCCCTGGGCCCCCGTGTCAGCCCCCCCCCCTCCGAAGAACATGATGGCGGTTTTCCGCGCATCGTAGTTTTGCCGGCAACCAGCAAGACGAACGCGCAGATCAAGAGATTCATCGAGCCAGAGCTGACGACGACGAACGCCCGGAGATGGCGCGCGCGCCTAACTTTTGCCGAGAGACGTCGTCGGCGCACGTCGAGAACCCCGCCGCCGGAAGCCGAGTGCGACGCCAGGGGGCAATGCCAGAGGAAGCGCGCCGCGCGGCGTTGAGCAACCAGCTCTCGACGCACGGGTTGCAAGACTCCACGAACATTTCAAAATAAAGCGTTCCGCCTGGAGGAGCACCAAATTCAAAAATGAAACACTGCGCCCCCTCATCCCCCCCCCCCCCCCATAATTGTCATCGGACAGCGCAGTCGGCGGCGCGCATGATCCGACAACAGCTGGCTTTCTTTGGGGGGGGGGGGGGGGGGGGCGAAAACGCAATGACGCCGCGCAGCTGCGCGCAGGAGGGGGGGGGAAGGCGCTCCACATGTCCCAGACACCGGTGAAATTCAACATCTGAGCACAACGGAGCCCCCAGCCCAAACGTCGTTGCGCGGTCGCCGCCCCCCGGCCCCCATGCCCCCCACGGCCGCAATCCCAAGAAAGCGGCGCAGCTGCAGGGCGGGCGCTCGACCATAGAACCCGAAGAAACACATTGCAGAGGCGTCCCAATTGCAAGTAGCACGACCGCGTCCAGCCCCGCGCTCACCGCCGCATCTGCCCGGGGGAAAACTTCGCCCCCCCGACAAATGGACGCGGACAGAAAAACGGAGAACAGCATGGCGAACCCCCGGAGCACGAAGAACAACGCCTGAATGTCCCAGGCCGCGACGACAGTCAGGCCCCTGGACAATTTGGGACAGCGGCAAGCACCTCCAGAGACTGACGGGAAGAGACCGCGACGGATGCGGCGCTCGAAATGTAGCTCTTCAAAAGAAAGAAAATACCTCCTTCTGCATTACCTCTCCCGATCATTCATAAGCGGCAGCTGACGCGGCCGGCGCGCGCGACAGCTGCGATCGCCTCGCCAATCTCCCCCGCGCCCAGAAAATCGCGACGTCGAGCTCCGAGCCCTCCGTCAGCAGGCGCCCCAGACAAGGGGGGAAATGCTCGGCGCAAGCGGGCCGCGTGCATTAAGGCCCGCAATAATTCCATGCCTGATGGCCGATGCCCCCCGCGCCCACCACAGCCCCCCGCGCGGGCGCTCCGCGTGAGATGTCCAGCCACGTCGTTCACTGCGCCGCATTAGTTGATCGAGATCGCGAACCCGAGATCCCAGGGCTGCGCCGGGGGCCCCTTCGCGCCTAAATTGCGCTCGCAATCGCTCTCGGGCGCCGAGCGGCGTAGCAGACGCGCTGGGCCGCTCTGGGGGGCGCCGTCGACTGGCGAAGAGGGGGCGGGCGGCAGCGTTGATGATGTTGTATAATACCATAACATAGAAAACATAATGCATGCGCGAAGACGCTTCGCCCGGGAAATCGCTCTGATCAGCGAGTGCCTGTTCCACCTGCTCCGCGAGGCGACTGCGACGACTACCTGATACTGCGCACTGAAGCAACGCTTAGATATCCCACCTGCCCCCCTCAAAGGCGGCACCTGGTCGCCCCCCCCCGAAGTTGTCGCGCGCGTCGCCGTCGAAATAAACTCGACGCCACGCAGTGCGGCCGACGGGGCGACGATCGCAACGACGGGGACCGACGTCGACGAGCCCCATGTCGACCCCCTGAAAAGCCCGCGTGGAGGCGCAACGCGCTCTCGACAAGACGCTTGCAGGGGGCGGAATAATATCGGCGATGCCGGCACCAACGCCACCGCGATCAAACAGTGATGACGCGCAGAAGTGCGCGGACGCAGCAGTGGGCCCACGCTGCGAGAACAGGGCGCGCAATAATCCACTGATGAAATTCCCGCGCCACGCCGCCCGCCTGCCGAAGCGCCCCCCAAGCACCTCGCCGGACGAAAGCCCATGAACGGGCCCGCCAACGCGAGCGTTGAAATCGCTGCAGACGGTAGGAGGAGCGCGAGCAGGAGCAACAAAGAGAAGACGCGCCAATTCCACAAATACCAACTCAGAGACACGACGGCCAAAACATGACTCCGGGTTGACGGGCATGCACGCAACAACGACAGGCAAGTCCTGCACCCAGCTGTTAAAACAAATTGCACCAGACTTCCCGTCATAGTTATGGGAAAAGTGCACGCCCGCTGGACATGTTCCTGCATGATCAAACGTGAGTCCACGCCAGTAGTAACCTCGCAAGCTCGATTTGTACATTGCCCCCGACCGCACCCCCAAGAGAACGTGTGACACTTCCCCATATTGCGATACTACCCTTGGAATGGAAAGCGTTCTCGCATACCCTGAAACCCCAGATGCGAGTAGCGCCGAAAGCACAAGCGACGTCATCCCACCCACCAGATCGCTTATAACTCTGCGCGTTGCAATAGACAAGAAAAAATCCTGGAGTCAGGGCGCTCATCAGACATGAGTGGCCCAGTAAGTGAATGAACGCGACCGCATGGGCCTACGGTATCAGGGCGGCTCTACACTGCGTTGCCAACGCATGTTGCCTGGGCCTGATGAGTTCGCATGCCCACGCAACTTTTCAGCTGCTGCTGGCGAGTTGCGCCGGACGCCCATGGCGCCAGGCCCTGTCGCGCGCGCTGCCGTTGAGGCCGCGATCGCGGCCATGGTCAACAGCCCGAGAATTATGGTGCATGCGCCGGCAGAGGGGGCCACCGCTGCCCAGCCCGTGTCGGACATGGACATCTTGCTTCAGGAGCTCGCGCCGCGCGTGGACGCGCCTGCGCCCAAGCCCCTAGCGTCAGCAGCCGCCTGCCCTTTCTCCACGGAAGTTGGCGCTGATCGTCGAGCTGTTCCAGGGCGGGCAAGCCTTTTCCCCCCAGTGCCCCCTGCCAGGGCCCGAGGGAGGCGGCAAGGCAGCCAATGGCCCCCGCCCCGCGACTGCCGCCAGAGCTGCTCCAGAACGAGGCCACCGAGGCGCACGCAGCGCGGCTCTAAGGCGAGGCCACCGAAGCGCACGCCGCAAGACGCGCGACCACCGAGGCGGCCACCGAGCTGCTCCAAGGTGATACCACCGAGGTGCGCCACGGTGGGCCCACTGACGCACACGTTGCGCGGGAGGCCCGCGCCGCGGCGGCGGGCAAGCCCCTCGCCCCCAGCGCTCCCCGAGCGGGGCCCGGGGGAGGCGGCGGAGCAGCCCGCGGGCTTCACCTCGCGCCAGCTCTCGGACGAGCTGGATGCCGCCGCCCATGCTGGCGCCTCTGGTTACGCGGCCGCTGCTGCCACTGGCGCGCGTGACGTTGGGCCGGTGCTGCCGCTGACGTCGTCGCCGATGCCCCCGGTTGCGCGGTTGCTGGGTGGCGGTGCTGCTGCGCCAGCATGGCCACCCACGCTGCAGTCTGCGCGATCTGCTGTGACTACCAGAAGTAGCCCCCACCCAGTGGGCCAAAGGATCAGCGGGCCCGCCCTCGCGGCGTGCGACTGCCGCCGCCGCTGGCGCGGCCGCCTGGCGGCGGCGCTGGGGTTCTGCTGAGGGCCCTATGGCGGCCAGAGGCCCAGCGCCAAGCAGCCCGCCTGTCCTGGTCACTGGGATGGACGGCTGCCCCGCCTGCGGCTGAGAAGGAGGTCGAGCGGGGCGGTGCCGGCCGGCGATTTGCCCGCCGCTGCGGCGAGCCACACTGCAGCTGCTGACGCGGACGGTGGTCATAACGGAGCTCCTGCTTGTGAGCCGCGTATCGCACGAAAGTGCGTTGCCCTCCAGCCGGCATCACATTCAAATACTAAGTTTGCAATGGAAATTGGTATGTGTGCAGCGAGTGCCAGTGGTTTCCACTCGCAATGCCAGTAGCTTCTCTGTGCCATCGACTGCTCGCATCCACGCTGCAAGACATGCTGACGTCTTCCACTGGCACGCGAGGTTGCGGGCGCAGCCGGGGCGTCTTCCTTTTCCCCTGCCGCCCCCGCGCCTGTCCATTTCAACGGACGAGATCGATGCCTGTATAGCTGAACAAATCGTAGCTGGCACCAGACTGCAATGGTAACCGCTCGGCACGTGATAGCCTGTCCTATTTACTTCCGCCCCTCTGGCGTGTCCTGATGGTCCTTGTGAAGGAACTTGAGGAGTGGATCGGTGGGATAATTGATGATGAAAGGGGGTAAGATAGCCGCTCGTGCCGGCCGTTCCTTTGGGCACCATCCCTCTATTTGGTAATTATTGTGCATGTGGGCCCGAAGAGAACGAGGTAGCTGATCGTGCCAACCGCGCCCATTTTTTTATGCCCATGACACCCTCGCCATGCTGAGAAGCCGGCTCCTGTTCGTTGTTATTGCGCGTTGCACTCACGCGGCCGTGCAGGTCAATAAACGACAGCTCTGCGTGCACTTGCGTATCGTGCCTGGTTGCAAATCGCTAGCCATCCAGGCTTGAGATCCTCTCCTTCTCCTGCCGGGAGAACTCTGATTATTGCGCTTTTTTCGCCGCCGTCTTTTGTCGTCCGTTCTGGTCGGCGGTGGACAAACCTCCCTTTCGTAAACCTCGCCTTCAGGAAAACGGCCTGGGACCGAAACCGACGGACCTAGACCCGCAAACATGACGGCCGCGACGCCCTCTCGCGAACCGAAAACGGCCAATTCCTTAATTGACGTGTCAGGGTAGGAGGTCGATCCACCTCCGATCTGGGAGTAGGAGCGAAAATGATCCTTCCTTCTCCACCGCCGACGGGACCGCACCTGTCGCGGCAGTGAGCTCCGCGCGGAAATCACCTTGCGATGCCTCCATGCAGCCTCCAATTGGCTTGCTCTGTTGTGTAGGGATGGCGTCTGTGTCCCAGCCCCCCTCCCTTCCTCTTGGCGTTATGATTCCCCCCCTCCGCCGACCCGCCACAGTGCCCAGGTACTGCGCGTGAGTAGCGCATGCCTCGAGCTATCCGTCGCCGCATACCGTGGAGGGAGCGAGTTGCAATGAAGCGTGGGGGGAATGGACTCCTTGCTTCGGTTCGACGAGACCCGTCCGCTCCGATGCGGGGGACCATTCGTACTGTACTGAACTTGCTTCACGTGGTGCCTGTGCAGATCCCGACTTGTAAGTGCGGCAGTCGCTGGACATGTTAGATGCTGCTGGCTGCAGCGCCACACTCTGCTGTCAGGCGTTCATAGAGGAGCCCTGGGACACACAACTAAATATACAAATCCGCCGGCCCCCTTGTGGGGCCACCAGGCTGTAGGCACGGGTTCGCAGTTTTCAGTACCAGTTGTAGCTTGTAGCTTCCAGTGGTACAGTTCTGCTCCTTGCTGGTTCCTGTAACTAGTTGACTTCTTGCTGGTTACTGCAACTAGTTGATTGACCGCGCGAGGGGGGGGGGGGGGGGGGGGGGCAAACAAGACTTTTAGCCTCACCTGGGCGCGTTGTCTGATTTGCTGGGGGGGCTCGAAATCGACACCCCTCACGCAGATCCGCGGGGTCAGGGTCCAAAAACACATGGGATTTGCAACATTTCTGCAATTCGGTGCCACCCCTCACGCAGATCCGCGGAGTCAGGGTCAAAAAAACACATGGGGTTTGCAACATTTCTGAAATTCGGTGCCACCCCTCAGCAGATCCGCGGGGTCAGGGTCCAAAAACACATGAGACTTGCCAAATGTTTGAAAACCGGTGCCACCCCTCACGCAGATCCGCGGGGTCAGGGTCCAAAAACATGGGGATTTGCCACATTTCTGAAATTCGGTGCCACCCCTCACGCAGATCCGCGGGGTCAGGGTCCAAAAACACATGGGGATTTGCCACATTTCTGAAATTCGGTGCCACCCCTCACGCAGATCCGCGGGGTCAGGGTCCAAAAACACATGGGATTTGCCACATTTCTGAAATTCGGTGCCACCCCTCACGCAGATCCGCGGGGTCAGGGTCCAAAAACAAGGGATTTGCCACATTTCTGAAATTCGGTGCCACCCCTCACGCAGATCCGCGGGGTCAGGGTCCAAAAACACAAGGGATTTGCCACATTTCTGAAATTCGGTGCCACCCCTGACGCAGATCCGCGGGGTCAGGGTCCAAAAACACAGGGATTTGCCACATTTCTGAAATTCGGTGCCACCCCTCACGCAGATCCGCGGGGTCAGGGTCCAAAAACACAGGGGATTTGCCACATTTCTGAAATTCGGTGCCACCCCTCACGCACATCCATCGCAAGGCGTGGTAACCCAAACTGCGAGTACTCCCTCGGCCCTTTAATCCCAAGGTGTGGTAACCAAGCTCGTAAACCATACACGTCTTACCAATCGCCCTGTGTGGTAACCCCTCTTGTGATCAGTTGGTTTTGCCGATTGCGAATCGGCCTCGCATGAAGTTCCGATACTGCTGCGCGACAGCGCCAAAGCCTCATGACTCAGCTCTTCCATGGCCCATTCTCCGAGAGAGGGGGCCGGCGGCAGGGGCGAAGCCCATGCGGATAAACAGATGGTCCATTCTTTCTTCCAGAAGAGTGCCGAGGCGACGGCGACGCGTCGAGTGGGCCATAGTCCCACACAACCAAACAGAGAAACGTAGCAATTGCATAGGCTTTGGGCTGGCGCGGGCAGAAGCGATGGCTACCGAGCATTACAAGCGGGCATGTGACAGGAACAACACCGTGAACTACTATGTTCATTCTTTCTTCCAGAAGAGTGCCGAGGCGACGGCGACGCGTCGAGTGGGCCATAGTCCCACACAACCCATCTTCATGAGGAGAACCCGCCCCCACGCAATGTGCTGGTCTACCGCGTTAAATTCCAAAGTGGTTTGGCCCGAAGATAGGTGACTGCGCGAGAATTCACGAGCGAGCGCCAAACAAAGGCGCGGCGGGCAGGCAGCCTTGAGACGGGCAAGGAAACCAGCTTTGGACGAACTCGTCAAAACGATGTGAGGCTGGCCAGAAAACGCGCAGATTCCTCGACACTTGCACTGCCAGGCGCACAACTCATGCGGCACTGCAATGTCGGCTAGCAACATGCGGGTACGGGCGCGAAAAGGACGCCCTGCACCACAGTAGTCAAACACGATCTCATTGACACACGCGCGAGCACAAAAGCGCCGTCGGCTGGGCAAGAGCCAGAAGAGACTAGGAGGCAGGGTTCTCTTCCCCCGCCGGCAGCTACCGCGAGAGGGCGATTCGTAACAAGATTGCTACCCTGTCAGCGAGCTTGCTGGAGTCAACGTCTGCTTGATAGTCGGTGCCCTCTAAGCCAGGAAGGCCCCGCAAGTGCTCTTTGGTACGAGGACGGCGGGGCATGGCGCTACGTGGCGGCGCACGGCGTGCTTGAGACCATTTTTCGCAGGGGCTGCCCAAGAAAATGCCCCAAATGATGCCTGACTCTAGCCAGCCACGCAAGGTGCGACAAAAAACATCGCCATGTAGCAGGTCGCACTCGGGGCCCAGCAGCATATAAATTGACGATGCAGCGTGGCATTTTTTCTTGAGCTCCTCGGCGAGCCCGCCGGCCCCCGAAAAGGTCGAGAAACGCCCGTCGTTCTCCAAGCCTACCTGCACGGAAGGGCAGCACGAAGGCGTTGCCGCAGAGCCTCGGGGCGGCTGCTGCCCAGCGCTCGCGCACCTCCCTCTGTCCGCTGCTGAGGTTCCGCAGCACCAGCGCATGCCGCCCAGTCTTGTCGCATCTCCTGACCGACGCGGCCGCGCCCCGCAGTTCGCACCTTTGGACCTCAAATAGCGATCGGCTGCTTCCCGCGGGATCGTGCGTCGCGCCTCCGCGCCTCTGACAGCGAGGCGCGGAGCCCAAAGCGACGAGCTCGAGGTGCTGCGAGGCATCGTGGAAGACGGCAAGGAATAGTCAGTAGGCGGGGCGAACTGATGGTTTGTCCTCGCGCAGGGGCGACTGCAGGCGTTGAGCAGCACGTCCAATCGCGCGCTGCCCGGGTAGATCAAAGCGCTCGAACGTGACCAGGACGCATAGCCAAGTCTAGCTTTCCCAGCGAGGCCAGCACCGCCGCGAACGCCAGCACCAGCAACCGAGGCAGCGGCGGGCGGGCGCGCCCTGGCGGGGGCCGACCCCAGTTGGCTCGCGACGAGCGCGCTGAGGGAAGGAGGCGCCGCGCGGGGCCCCCCAGCGCAAGCTCTCCCCAGGCCGCAGCACAAAGGGTGCGTAAGGGCGCCCCCCTGCCCACGTCGCGGTCGAAGGTCCCCGCGGCGTAGTCGACCAGGGCGCTGCCCCCCTGCATGGGCGTCCACTCCGGGGGCGCCTTCAGCCTGAGCCAGCCCGAGGACTTGGTCAAAGCCCCCGGGAAGGCGCGCTCCGCGGTGGACAGCGCCTGACTGGCGGCCCGCCGCGAGCGCCGCAGACACAGCTGCCCCCGCCGCACGCTGAGCCAGGCGGGCATGGCGCTCAGAGGCGCCAGGGATGTCCAGCCCTGGCGGGGGCCCGAAGGGCCGGGCGGCCAGCGCCCGCCTCCCGATCCTGAGGCGCGCTGGGTGATCCGCACCGGCCGGGGCTCCATGACATCGCGGGCGCGCTGGTCGAAGGCGGGGCTGACCCAGAAGGCCCGAGGTGGCATTGACGTCGTCGTTCGAGCCGATGACTACGGAAGGTGTGCATCCCCTGTGGTTGTCGTGCTGTGTGATGATGTCGTCTTGCACCCGATAGCCTGGCATGAACCACCGTGAAGGGGCGCCCCCTGGATTGAGCTCGGAGGGGACCCACCGGAACCTGAACTGGATTACCGTCGCAATCGCAAGCGCGCAAATCTCGCGGCAGACCCCGTTGAGTGCAAAGTGAGCGGCCCTTCCTATTTGACACGCGCATACCACCCCGAGGTTGTCACCCAGGACGAGGTGTTGGAGTCCATGCAACTTAGTATTGCGAACTAGGCGGCGAACGGCCCACCGCGCCCCCTCGGCCTCCAGGACGCGCACGGTGGCGGCATGGCGCCATCGCCGCGCTGCTACCACCGCCCAGGGCTCGGCCATTAGTCGCCCCGCGGGAACCTCCTCGAAGTGCGCGAAGGCGCCCTCCGCCACCGCGTCCGCTTAGGAGGCGCGCAGGAGCTGCCGTTCGCGCAGCGTGTCCCGGGGGGCGTAGTCCGCCGCCACGGCCCCTCGAAAGCGGCAGCGCTCCGACAGGCCACCAACTCGTCGCGCTGCTCCGACGGGCCACGATTGCTCGACGACGCCAAAACCCCACGGCGAGGCGTCAGTAGCCGCGACACGGTCGCACCACGCGCGACTCAACAGGGCGGTCACGCAGCGGAGGAGAGCCCTGAACCAAGCGAGCTCACGCATGACTGATGTCCAAAGGGGCTGCCGCCTGTCCCGCGAGCGCCTGCAGAACTCGCAGATGGCGTGGAACAAGGAGAGCATTGGCCGCTGCAACATCACAGCCGAGGTAATGTGGCCCATGAGCCTCTCAAGCTCGCGCCCCGTGACAAGGCGCCCGGGCGCGAGCACAAAATCGAGGCTGAACTTCAGCCGCCAGAACTTGCTCCGCGACAGCCGCCAAGTGGCTGACACCACCCAGGATGCGGGCGTGGGCCTCCTGAATCAGGCGCGCAGCCCACGACCGGCCCATCGGGGCCACCCCGGCGACGAAGTGGACCATCTCGGACAGGTCCGCGATGCCCATGAGCGCGCGAGCCTCTTGCTGGAGAAAGCGCGCCTGCAGGGCAGGTAGCCCGAAAAAGTGACGCGTCCAAAGTGGCAGCTCGCACTTGTAGAAACAAGAGTCCACGTCAGCGGGGGCCACCGCGACTCCCTTGGCAGCGTCCACCTCCAGGTTCGCCAACGCCTCCCCGCTCGCGAGGAGTGCACGGCGGCTCCTGGAAGTGCGCGTTCTACCTCCTGGCGTCGAAAATCAAACGCAACGAGGAGTCCTTCTTCGGGGCGAAGAAGATGCCAGCGCGCTCGATGATGCTGCCCTCGCCCGCGCGCTCGATGATGCCCGCGGAGAGCAGCTCGGAGAGCCACTCGCCGCAGTGGTAGCCGTGCCTCTGCAGCGCAGGGCCCATCGCACAGACCCGCGGGGCCGTGCCCAAAGCAAAATTGCGAGCCTCAGGCTCTCGTAACATCTGTGAAACATCTGACAGGATAGTCTGCAGGTGCGTCGGCAGCACGTCACTGAGCCGCACACGCCCAGGCCGCAGCCCGCGGGGGCGCCATGGCCCCCTTCCTGTAGGTCGTCGTAGCGCCGTCGGCCATGACATGTGCATAGCCGTTCCGCGAAGCCTGGAGCGTCTGCCACGCCCCCAGGGGGGTCATGTCGACTGGCGGCTGCTCCACTCTGCCACACAGCCGCGCGAGATGCCGCACCGCCGCCGCCGGACAGGCGGCTGGGGGCCCAGCCGGAGAGTCAGCGCCCCGACCGCCTAGGTCGTTGAGGGCGGCGATGCCCTCGCGCAGCCAAACCTCCTGCCGCCGCCGAAGCCGCCCGCGCCGTCCACCGCCGCGAGGTAGCAGGCGGGCTGCCGCGCCATGCAGCAGCTCGTCGAGCGATCGGCCTGACGGGGAGGGCAGAACGTCGCGTGCCAGTGTCTCGCCCATGACCCCTTGCGCCGAGGCCGCCATCACCACCGCAGCGGCGGCCCTCCCCTGAAGTAGCGCCCGCTGCCCGGGGGGCTGCAGCGGCCGCGCGCAAGCCGAAAGAGGGTGGCGGGCTAGCCCCGCCCCCGGCCACGGGCGCCACGCCCTCGGCCTGGGGGGCCTGCACCGCCGCCCGAGCCGCCGCCGCCTCCGCCTGGGTCGCCGAGGCCGGCGTCGGCTGCACTGCTGCTCTCACCACGCGCCATGCGGCGCTCCTCCCTCCCCTTGCGCCGCTCTTTGAGGATGACGCTCTCTTCCTGCCTGCATCTTCGCCGCCACGCGACGCTCCAAAGTCGGCGCCACCAGGGCGTGCCCCTTCGTGCGTGTGCCTTCTAAGAAGATGCGGCGTTCGCCCAGCCAGCCATCGGCGTCAGCTGCAGCGCCAGCGGTGCCTGAGACTTCGGCCTGCCGCAGCGCCTCGGAGTACACCTCCCCCCAGAGCTGGAAGCGCCGAGCCGCGAGCTCAAACGTCTCACACCCTGGCAAGTTGAGCTGGTCGGCCGTGGCGGCGGTCTCCAGGAGCTGGCACAAGAACAAGCGTTCGTCCACTCCTGCCAACCCCAAGATCTGTCCCCACCAGTATATAGCGGCGCTGGACTGGCCCGCCGCCCTGCTCCAGGTGTGCCTGACGCAGCCAGCCGACGGCGGCGGGCCCTTCAATGCGCCACTCCTTGGTGTCCAGCGCCTCCTGCTGCTCAGCGACCACCTCAGCGAAGGCCCTGCGTTGCTGTCCGGTGCCGCTCCGTCGGTGCTGCAGAACGCGCCCGTCCAGCACAGCATGAGGTCCCGGTCGAGGTGAATCTAACGCGTCCTCGAGTGCAGACGCGCGCGAGCGCGATGACACCATCGGGGAGGGATGCCAGGGCGCGGTCGCCGTTGGCGTGGACCGTGGCGAGGGCTACGTCCACCGGAGCGCCCCGCTTGAAGCCCAGCCGCGTCTCCAGCGCCACCCAGCCGTCGTCGGGCCGCACCGGCGGCAGGGGCGCCCCGCCCGGGCCCGCGCGCGGCGGGGGCGCCCGCGCCGGGGGCGGGAGCGGCAGGCCCGCCGGGCGGTCGCCCCGCTCGGCGTCGGACCCGCCGGACGTCCGCGGGCCTTCGTCGAGGACGGTATACGTCTCGGGCGACCCTGCGGGGGCGGCCTGCTTGCCACGGAGGCGGCGGCGCACGGGAAGGGCGGCACGCTCCCGCTCGGCCAGCTGCGCACCCTCCGCCATCATGGCGGCCAGCACGTCCTTGTCCAGGTCGAACCTGTAGAGGAGCATCTTGCGCAGCTGTGGCGGCGGGCCGCCGCGCGGGCCACCGAGGTGCACCTCAGCGTGGTCCGCGTCGGCGAAGTCTTCGACGAAAACGTCCCCGTCAGGCGTCACCACCGCCCAGAGTGAGCTTCCCACGTGCACGCACAGCAGGTGCTCGTGGTACAGCTTCTCCTCCAGGCTGTACAGGCAGTACACTCGGTCCCCCGGCCGCGCAGCCCTCATCATGTCCGTCAGGCCGTGCGGGACCACGGCCATGGAGACGGCCCACCAGGTACCCGCAGGCGAAGGCGGCCAGGGCGGCCAGGAACCCATCACGGTCACCTCCCAGAAGAACGAGGGGCAGCGCGGGGGGGGGGGTCGAAGCTGTTCACGCCCGCACCTGTCCAGCTGCCGTTGCAGCAGCTGGACCAAGTCTTTGTCGTGCTCCCCGCTGAAGGTGCACGTGCAGTGACACTCGCGCTGCCAGCTGCTCCAAACACTGGCGGCGTACAGTCCTGTGGCGGCCCAGTCCCGAACTTGGTGGAGACCAGGGACAAACAGGGCCATAACACAGCGCAGCTCGAACAGAAGCGATGGCTACCGAGCATTACAAGCGGACATGCGAAATGAACAATACCGTGAACTACTACCCCCATATTTTCCCATATTTTCTGGGTTTTCGTCTTCCCCTCCCCACGTCCCCTATTTTCCCATATTTTCTGGGGAGTCGACGATGAATTGTGTCTGTGTGTTTGTTTCTCCCCTGCCTTCAGCTTCCTCAGCATCGCAACCCAAAAAAAAATCCCCCTCGTCACTCCTCCGCAGCGTCGTCCTCCGCCCAAGGCTGGCCAGCGTGGAGCCCCGGGAGGCACGACGGCGGCTGCAGGAGAGGAGGGCGACCACGAGAACGACGCCAGCGACCGAGATGCTGGGGTCGAGGGCAAAAGGAGGAGGAAGAGGAGGAGCGCACTAGAGGCCTCCCACATGGGGTCGGAGTAGCTGGGGCCGGAGGTTCGCGCCGCATCGCCGATACATCGGCGACGTATCGGGGATGTATCGGCGATGCACAGGCGATGCAAGGTCGACGTCAGCGGTGCATCGGCGACGTCGACGTGGAGCAAGTCGGACTCCACATCGAGCAGCATCGCCGATGCATCGGCGATGCGGCGCGATCCTCCGACCCCATCTACTCCGACCCCATCTGGGAGGCCTAGACGCACGCAGCTGAGATGGAGGAAGGAGACGAGGGGGGGGCCAGAAGACCTAGGTGGATGGGCGATCCGTGGCGAGAAGGGGAGACTGGGGGATAGGGGGGGGGCCCTCTCCTCCTCCTCCTCCTCCTGCCCCTCCCGGTTGGCAGAGGCAGGGATGGAGCAAGAGCTCGACAAGCACAGGAAAGCACAGGAGCAGATGGCGAATCTGAGCTCCCGGGAGCCCCTGGGTACCTCCCTGGGGACCCAGGGGCAGAGTCCAGAAATCTGGGACTGTCGCTCCCCAGAGGCTCCGAATTCGAACTCCCGGGAGCCCTCGAGGCCTCCAAGAGACCCGAAGGCAGAGCCTGGAACTCTGGTAGTGTCGCTCTCCGGAGGCTCCGAATTCCAATTCCAGGGAGGCCCAGAGACCTCCAAGAGACCCCAAGGCAGATTCCAGAGTTCTGGCGTTTTCGCCGAACTCGAACCCCCGGGCGGGAATAACAAGGGATATATGTCGACGCCAATCCCCAGCTTCGTGGTGTTTTCGATTCACCCGGCTCGCACGAGGGCTTCGTGGGGTTTTCGAATGGACAAAAAAACTTGGGGCCCAACCCTGGAAGCGTCCATCCTCGAGAGGGGTGCGTCCGAACAGCCCCAATTGGGGGGTGTATCCCAGGGCTTACCCCCTTCTCTGAAAGGCCAAACTTTTCGGGCGGAGCTCGGGGCTTGGGGGAGAGAGAAATCCCCTGCCACGGAAGCGCCGGAGGAGAGGGCGGGCGGAGCAGAACTCCCGCGGGGGAGCCCTCCGCATCGGGCCCGGGGACGGAGCCGTGAGCGGCGGCCCTCTCCAGCGGCCCACGGCCGGCCGGGGCGCCTAGGGAAGAGGAGGGCCCGTCCCCAGGCCACTCGCGTGAGGACGGAGGTACGACGGAAGTTCTTCAGGCCGTGATCGGCCAAAAGGGCAAGAAAAAAAGGGCCCGGGGGATGGGTTCGGGCTGGGACCTCCGGGGGGGCGGCGCTGACAAAAGACAGGGCCTCGCAGATCTGCCTCTACATCCTCCTCCTTCTCCTCCTCCTCCTCCTTCTCGTCCTCGTCCTCGTCCTCATCCTCGTCCTGGTCCTCATCCTCGTCCTCGTCCTCATCACTCGTCCTCGTCCTCGTCCTCGTCCTCGTCCTCGTCCTCGTCCTCATCCTCGTCCTCGTCCTCATCCTCGTCCTCGTCCTCGTCCTCCTCCTTCTCCTCCTCCTCCTCCTCCACCTCCTCCTCCTTCCTCCTCCCCCTCCTCCTCCTCCTCGTCCTCGTCCTCATCCTCGTCCTCGTCCACGTCCTCGTCCTCCTCCTCCTCCTCCTCCTCGTCCTCGTCCTCGTCCTCCTCCTCCTCCTCCTCCTCCTCCTCCTCCTCCTCTTCCCGCTCCCCCTCCTCCTCCTCCTCCTCCGCCTCCTCCTCCTGGAGGGCACGTAGTACCTGAGCGAGTGGGTGAAGTGCGGATGCGCAACCAGCGCGCAGACCGAATTCGGCGGCGCGCCGAGGGGGGAAGCGAGAGAGGGCAAGGCCTGCTCAGAAGGCGGCGGGGCTTCTCGGAGGTCTTCCGGCCTTCTGAGAAGCCCTCCGCGTGGCCTCGGAAGCGGAAGCGGAAACGTTGTATATTAGCCCCAGGGGGGAACGGCCCCATGAGAACCCGGCGGGGGCGCCCGAGCGCCGGAAGGCCCACGAGTCGTCGTTGCGGAAGTGGCCTCGGAGAAGGGGCAGACAGCTTCTCAGGAGGCAGGTGCCCTGCGAGCCTTCTGAGAAGGCCCGCGCCCTCTGCCTTCCCCCCCTCGGGGGCGCCGCCGACGACTCCGAAGAAGAAACATCGAGTGGCTCTCTTCGGCACTGCTTCATTAACGTGGCGTTGCGCTGCGTTGGGCGTGCTCATGAGTCATGAGAGAGACCGCTGTCTGAAGATATCGCGCTCCACGTCGTGAGGCTGCCATGGTCATCTCGAGCTCGTTAGCCCATCTCGCGATGTAGCCATGTATCAACAGCTTGGCGGTAGGCATCGGCACTACAATCAATCGTCTTCGAAATATCACGATGATAGCCGCCGCCCATCGTGACTACAACTGGAATCCCGCGACGACTCGCTAAGTCGTAGACGAACCTGTTGCGTAAGCTCAAGCCCTCTCTCGTCAGAGCCAATCGCCCAAAGCGATCACCAGCCAAACCATCTACACCTGCCTGATAGAAGAGTATGCCAGGACGGCAACGATCCAGTAAGGCTGGCAAGTCGTTCAAAGCTTGCATGTAAGCTTCGTCATCGCAACCGTCAGGCAAATCTATGTCTACATCTGAAGGGCTCCGAGTCGAGAAAGGATAACCTTTGGCCTGATGCACAGAGTAGGTCACCACACGATCGTCATGTTCAAAAATATGTGCAGTGCCATTCCCTTGATGCACATCCAAATCAACAATCAACACGCTGTCGATCCCAAACTCTTTTTGCGCAACACGCGTGGCTACTGCAATATCATTAAACACACAGAAACCCTCGCCCCGGTCGGTGAATGCATGATGAGTGCCACCTGACAAAGCACCGCTCCAAATCCCATCGTTCGTGAGACAATACCGCGTAGCTGCTACGGTGGCCCCAGTGCTCGCAAGAGAGCGTAGAACATATGGACGCACGGGTGCTTCCTTAAATCCAACTCGTCGGCGCTCGGACTCTGTCATGTTTCCGGTTGTTACGCTGTCTACATATGCCCGGTCATGCACAAGGCAAGCCTCGTCGACCGTTGCGAGGGGGCCACGAAGCACACATGTTGACTTGTGTGTTTGCAATAGCTCGCGCACCCGCCTGTACTTATCGATTGGAAAACGGTGCCCATCTGGCAACTCCATGTCCATCCAGTCACTGGAAAACAATACAACATCTCCCACTATACGGGAGGGTGTAGATGACTGTGCCAAGAAAACTTCTTTTGGTAGTGCTAAGGGGTTACGCACTCCATGAGCAACATGTCGACGTGCTCGTCTCTGCGATGAAAGTTGGACGGGCCATGGAACCTTCCTGCTAACGCAAAGGGTCAATGACATCCCAAGAGAAGGGGCCACCGACTACGAACGAAATCCGCCACCCTGCCCACCTGGCAAATGGGAGCGTGGGCCAAGTACTGTCTGGTGTTGTTTGCGCCAGTTTCTTACAAGGCCACAACCCCTTCTCGTAACGATCACCCTCCGACCCACCCATTCCCGAGCCTCCCTGGGAGATACTCGAGACGGCTTCCAAGACGGCCAAGATGATTCAAGGGAAGACCCGAATGCCCGAGATAGTTTGAAGGCCACTGTTCCATGCACATATGCGTACACACATATCTAAATATATATATATATATGTAATTATATAGAGCGGGAGGGACATCCACACAGACCGACAGACTGATCGACACACAGACAGACTGACACAGAGAAAGAGATCGAGAGAGGAGGGAGAGAGAGAGAGAGAGAGAGATATTAGATTCCATAACCCTTCGGCTCAAGATGCAGGATCCGAAGACGCGTGGTACGGGATCAAGAAACCCCCAAGACCGCCAAAGAGGACCCCGATGCGGCACCAAAAGAGCTCCAGAGAGCCTCCGGGAAGGCCCAATCTGGTCCAAGAGGCCCCAAGACGGCACGAGAGGGGGGCCAGAGAGCGCCCAAACGCCCCAAGACAGCCCAACAGGGTCCCACAGAAGTCCCCAAGACCCCCCAATAGGTCCAGAGATCCTGATAAGATGCTCGTCGGGAGCACCCAAATACCCACAAGGCCATCAACAGAACAACAACACAACCTGCCAACGTAGAGCAAGCCATCACGACCGACCAACAGGAGCGAGTCCTGGACATGGGGAAGAGGAGGCGTACGGAGTGCGTCGCTGGCACGGTGGGAGATCTTGCCGCATGCACCTGCATCACGCGGTGGCAATACGGAACTCAAACCTCAAGGAACACTGGCTTGAGCCAAAATGGCTACGGAGAAAAAAGAAGAGACGGGACGACCACGGCGATGACAACGACGACAATGGCATCGGGGAGGAAGTGGATGAGAAGGGGGCGAGATGTGAAGGAGCCAAAATGCGATGCAAAAGGACGCGGCCTCAAAGCGGCATCACAGTGGAAATGTTGAAATATGACATCGACGTGCTTCTGAAGGGAGGGGCAAGTAAGAGGACGACAGAGGAGAAAGCGGAGGTCGTAGCACTCAAAACTCTCAGTAAGGCGAGCTAGTGCATCTTCAATAGAGAACACCTTGCGCGAGGAGGGTTCATCCCAAGGTCATTCTAGGGAGCCGCTGCTGCCACCAATTGGAGGGGCATCAGCGGCAAGACCTCAACATCGGTGCCAATACTATCGACCAAAAGAGGTTCCTAGGATTCCCCGCAGAGGCCTCCCAAGATTAAGAGACCCCAAGGGGCACCTGAAAAGCTGAAGAGGCCTCTGGCCCACAACCCAGGCAAAGTGGCAGGTTGGGCCCGAAGGCCACTGGATGCTCGAAAGAGCGCCAGTCCGACGCTCAGCCAATCGAAGGCAGAAGCTGCACCCATCCCGCCCCCAAACCAACCTCCCTGGGACCCGAAGAAGAGGGTCAGACATTTGGCCGACCCTGGCAGACACAAGAATCCAGAGCTGTTGACGTGCGCCGGCTTCCGCCGAGGGCAAGCCACGCCTGAGCTGGATCGCATCGCGACGTCGGATCGGATCGGCATGGGATCAGGTCGTCAACGAGCCGTCCCGAACCGCATTGAATCGAAATCGGATCGCCGCGCACGACTCCGTCTGGCCCCGGCCGATGCTGCTGAATCGAAGCCCCTCGAAGCTGGGACTCGCAGGAGGATAAGGAGGAGGAGGAGCAGGACAGGAGGAGAAGGAGGACCCAGACCTGCGATGGATCAACACGGGGTCCCCGAGTGTCATCCCGAAAAACTAGCGGACGGTCCCCGGGCCTGGCGAAGGCCCCCAGGGGCCGAAACTGGCTAAAACAACCTTCATCATGATTTTCTCACGACGCGAACATCTGCGGAGGAGGGCTCTCTCAGGCCGACACCAGGACAAAGTCTGTCGGGAGGTCCGCTTGGATTTCTTGGGTCTGCGCTGGACCTCTCCCTGGCGCGAGGAGCACAACAGGGGCGGTGCCGAAGGCGCTGCCAGGGGGGACCCCAGCGCCGATCCAATACCTGTGTTTTCCCAACCGACGACGACGACGACGACGACGACGACGACGACGACGACGACGACGACGACGACGACGACGACGACGACGACGACGACGACGACGACGACCCCTGTGGTGTTGGGTTCTCGTTTTGAAGAGACAGCGCCCCACGTCTCTCCTCCTCTCCTTCCTCCGCCCCCTCCTCCCTCCTACCCCTCCTTGCCTCTGCCCACTTCGTCGCAATCGTCGTCAGCACTATCATCGGCATCATCAACATCATCATCAACATCACTACCATCATCATCATCATCAACATTATCAGCATCACCATCCTCATCAGCGTCAGCATCAGCAGCATAATAAACATCAGTATAAGAGTCATCATCATCAGCAGCATCAGCATCAGCATCAGCGTCAGCATCAGCATCAGCATCATCATCATCATCATCATCATCATCATCATCATCATCATCATCATCATCATCATCATCATCATCATCATCATCATCATCACAGCATCATCATCATCATCATCATCATCATCATCATCAGCATCATCATCATCATCATCATCATCATCATCATCATCATCATCATCATCATCATCATCATCATCATCATCATCATCATCGTCGTCGTCGTCGTCGTCGTCGTCGTCGTCGTCGTCGTCGTCGTCGTCCTCACCATCATCATCACAAGATTTCGGCACACCCTCAGACGCTTCGTGGCCCCATAGGGAGTTCCACCGAAGGCCCCAATAGCGGTGCCCACATGCGTCCCCGAAACTCATGCCGGCACACCCCTCGAGGCCCTCACACGTCTTCGTGACCCATAAGGAGCTCCACCGAAGGCCCCAGTGGCGGTGCCCACATGCTCCCTACGAAGGCACGGAACGACGTACAGGGTGTCGCGGGGCGCATGTGATCACAGCCACTGCGGCCTTCTGAGGAGCTCCCTATGGGGTCACGAAGCGCTGTATTGGGTGGCGCGGACGCATGTGATCACAGCCACTGGGGCCTTCCGTGGAGCTTCTATGGAGCCACGAAACGTCGTTGGGTGGCGCGGGGCGCATGTGATCAGAGCCACTGGGGCCTTCGATGGGGCTCCGTATGGGGCCACGAAGCGCTGCACTGGGTGGGGTGGAACTCCCTGTGGGGCTACGAAAAGCGTACTGGGTGGCGCGGGGCGCATGTGATCACAGCCACTGGTGCCTTCGGTGGAGCTCCCTATGGGGCCACGGGACGGTGTGTTGGGTGGGCCCGGCGCATGCGATCACAGCCACAGGGGCCTTCGGGCCACGAAACGTTTTACTGGGTGGCGCGGACGCATAGTATCACAGCCACTGGGGCCTTCGGTGGGGCTCCCTATGGGGCCATGAATCCCTATAGTCTCAAGCACGGACGCATGTGGTCACAGCCACTGGAGCCTTCGGTGGGGCTTCCTATATGGCCACGAAGCGCTGTATTCTCGGGCGCGGGCGCATGTGATCACAGCCAGTGGCCCCGTCGGTGGGCCCCCTATGGGGTCACGAAGCGCTGTACTGGGTGGCGCGGACGCATCTGATCACAGCCAGTGGCCCCTTCGCTGGGGACCCCTATGGGGCCACGAAGCGCTGCACTGGGTGGCGCGGACGCATGTGATCACAACCACTGCGGCCTTCGGTGGAGCTCCCTACAGGGGCCTCGGAATGCTCTACGGGCGCGGACGCGTGTGATCACAGCCACTGGGGCCTTCGGTGAGGGGGCTCCCTATTGGGCCACGAAGCGTTACATTTCCGGGCGCGGACGCATGTGATCACAGCCACTGGTGCCTTCGGTGGAGCTCCCTGCCGGGCCACGAAACGCCGTACTGGGCGCGGAGGGCAGAGAGGCAGGGATGGAAGGATGGAGAGGAGGAGCGAAACTGAGGAGGAGAAGGAGGAGGAACACGGGGCGCTTTCTCCCTTCAAAGCGAGGAGCCAACACCACAGGATGGTTGGGAATGAGGGTGATAACGATGAGGAGGGAGGAGGGGGAGGGCAGCGGGAGGAAAGGAGACGCAGGCCGCTGCTTCTTCAAAACGAGGACCCAGCACCACAGGATGCTTGGGAAAAACTGCTGGAGGTAGGCAGAGGCGCCCACCGCCAGAACAGTTCCACGTCCACCTGCCCCTGGGAGCTCGAGGACCGGTGGACGTGGCCATCTGCCCGCCCACGTGAGCGGGCAGATATCCACACCCGCCGCTCCCCGAGTTCCCCGGACGCGACCTCGTGGAAGTGGATGTGGTCATGCTATGGCGGCGGCCTGGCGCCCCTCCTCTCGGGTCGGGCGAAAGGGGGGATAGCAAAGGGGGCGGGTGAGAATCAGCTCACGTAGCTGATTTTCCCAGCGCCTCCCAGCGCCGGAGGCGACTAGGTATCGAGAAATGGGCCCCTCGGTGGGGCCGAAGCCAGCTGCATGCAGCAAATTTCGCAACCCCCCCTTTCCCGATCCCCCCCTGTCGTCCGGCCCGATCCTCCTCCTCCTCCTCCTCCTCCTCCTCCTCCTCCTCCCCTTGAGCAGGGACCGACCGTCCCGGCATTCCTATAGTCATACCACGACATGTTCTCAGAACCCCCAAATGTTCTAAGAACAAAAACAATGTTCTCAGAACATAAACCAAATGTGTTAAAACAACACAGGCTCCGCCAGAAATGTTCTCAGAACATTTCGCGCAAACCACGACAGGTTCTTAGAGCATTCTTACGTGGGGCTCTAGGCGAGCCGGGACGCTTCGCCACTGCTTGATCCTCCTCCTCCTGCGGGCGGACCGCCCGGCTGCGCCGGTGGACCGCAGGGGGCAGGTCCTGCGCATGCCCCGGCAGCGGGGGCATGCCCGGGGGCACGCTCAGGGCGGCGGGCGCCGGGGCGCGGCCGCGGCCCGGGGGCGAGTCGGGCATCACTGGCGGCGCGGCCTGCTGCTGCTCGGAGGCTGGGCGAGGGCCGCCAAAGTCGTGGCTGCTAAAGCGGCCCTCCCGGGAGGAACAACAACAACTTCCCGGAAGGAGGCGCGGCACGCGCAGCACCCAGCGGGCTGCTTCCCAGAAGGACGAGACAACTTCCCGGAGGTCGATTTCGGCAGCCTCGGATTTAGCAGCCCTTGCCCGGCTTCCGACTAAGTGACTAAAGCATACCGCCTCTATCCTCCTCCCTCCTCCCTTCCCCCTCCTTCCTCTTCCTCGATCCTCCCTCCTCTATCCTGCTCTGACCCTCCGTCCTCCCTCTATCCTCCCCTCCCCCCCTGCTGCTGCTGATCCTGCTCCAGCTCTGGCCCCGGTCTCCGACGCAGTCTTCGGATGTGACTCTTCCCACACGCTGGCTGCAGCTCGGTAGCGCTGCCATCGTCCTCGGCGGGCTCAAGCTGAAACCCCCAAATCGTCTGCGGAACGGGAGACAAGAAGACTCTGGCGATAGGATTCCCCGTGGCTCCGCAGCTGCATGCAGGCTGGCATGTGTAGGTGGCATGGCGCCCGTGTCACAGTAGAGACTCTCCTCCCTCCCCCCTCCCATTGCGAGGTGAAGGCGAACAGCCTTCGAAACAGCGATCGTTGCACCCTCCTGCCGAGGACGGCCTTGCCACGGGCCGCAAACTTGCTCAGGACATGCTTTCTTAGAAATTGCGTCTTGAGCCTGTTACTTGCGCTACTATGAAGCGGAGTTCTCTGCCACGCCACGCGACCTATGCTGTACAGTCGGACATGTGCTGGCCATGTTGTGCTGTAACGGCTCGTTGAAAATGCTGGGAGACCCAGTGTTTTCCCTGGAGCATCTGCGGAGAACTCGAACGGCGGTGGAACATGATCCTGGCGAAGGACCCAACCATATGCAACTGTGAGTGCCGCAAGGCAGGGGGGAACGAGGGGGAGCTCCCTACGGGACCATGAAGCGTACGAGGGGTGTGCGGAAATGGGCGAGAGGACGCATGCGGTCTGTGCCACTAGGGCCGTGGGTGAAGCTCCCCATGGAGGCACGAAACGTGTGAGGGATGTGCCGGAATGGGCGGGGGGTCGCATGCGGACTGTGTCACTGGGGCCTTCGGTGGAGCTCCCTATGGGACCACGAAGCGTGTGAGGGGTGTGCCAGAATGGGCGGGGCGACGCATGCGGACTGGGGCCTCGCGTGGCGCTCCCTGTGGGACCACGAAACTTGTGAGTGGTGCGCCGAGATGGGCGGGGGAGCGCATGATGGCTGTGACACCAGGGCCCTTGGTGGAGCTCCCTTATGGTGCCAC
>CAUYUJ010008280.1:367332-399832 GCA_963575745.1 Prorocentrum cordatum
TATCCGGGTTACTCCACGGAAACACCACCAAGAAAACAGAGGTGATACGCGGCAGCACCGTCACTGGGCCATGCTTTGGAAGCCAATGTTTCCCCTGAGCAATGGCAGCTACAGGTCGAGGAGGAAAGAAGGAGGAAGAAGGAAAACAAAAACGATGGGGGAGGGGAGGAGACAGAGACAAGCAAATACGTAAGAACGGTACAACTCAGATTGGGCGCACGAACTCGCCGATGACACTTGGGGCAGGGCTCCCATGTGGGATCGAGCAGAAAATTACTCACTGCGTGGAGCTCCCCATATGTGCATGTCATGTTTTATGTCATGCCGTGTTGAGCGTCTGTTCATGAGCGGTCGACTACAATAGCGCGTCCACGTGGGCGACAGGGCCGACGAAGACGAGTGACCCCTAATGCGAGTGATTGCGTATGAGTCAGAGTGAGCTTTGAGTATGGTTGAATGCGAGCCTCTTCCTCTTCATCCCCCCTCCTCAGCTGCCAGGCCTTCCCCTTTTCAGCCCGTGGTAGCTTTGGAGCTTCCCACATGTGCATATGTTGTAGGATAGTTGGCAGTGGGATATGTAAGACGAGCGTTTAGCCACACAAGGCCATAAGTGCATGTCATGTTGGAGGATAGTGCCACGGTGAGCATTTCCAACGATCCCCGCACACAACCACCGCCCCCCCTCGCAGTCACCCCCTATGAATACATATATATATATATATATATATATATATATATGTCCTGGACTTCGGAACAAACGTTCTGCTCGCGTCAAGGACCTTCGAGCAAAGCGCCCTCCTCCTCCTCCTCCTCCTGTTCCTCCGCCCCCTCCCTTCTCCTGCTCCTGCTCCTCCTCCTCATCCTCCTGCTCCCCCTCCCCCTCCGCACCCCCATGCCCTTCCTCACGATCCCCCGCCTCCTCCTCCTCCTCCTGTTCCTCCTCCTCATCCTCGTTCCTGTCATTTCCCTCCCTGTTGAGCCCAGAAACAAGCGAACCGCCTGAGGCATCCCCACGATATGGCCGCGAACGTGCCCGTGCAACCACCCCTGGCGGCTCCCCATAGGGGTGCTGCAACCAGCGCCCCGCTGAGACATCGTCACAATCTGCTCTCCAAGCGAAGGATGTTGAGCCCAGAAACAAGCAAACCGCCTGAGACATCCCCACAAAATGGCCGCGAACGAGCCCGTGCAACCACCCCTGGCGGCTCCCCTTAGGGGTGCTGAAACCAGCGCCCCGCCTGAGACATCCTCACAATCTGCTCTCCAAGCGAAGGATGTTGAGCCCAGAAACAAGCAAACCGCCTGAGACATCCCCACAAAATGGCCGCGAACGAGCCCGTGCAACCACCCCTGGCGGCTCCCCTTAGGGGTGCTGAAACCAGCGCCCCGCCTGAGACATCCTCACAATCTGCTCTCCAAGCGAAGGATGTTGGGCCCAGAAACAAGCAAACCGCCTGAGACCCCACATGGCCGAACGAGCCCGTGCAACCACCCCTGGCGGCTCCCCTGAATGGGGCGAAGGATGTGAGACATCCAAAATGCCGCGAACGAGCCCGTGCAACACCCCTGGCGGCTCCCCTTAGGGGTGCTGAAACCAGCGCCCCGCCTGAGACATCCTCACAATCTGCTCTCCAAGCGAAGGATGTTGGGCCCAGAAACAAGCAAACCGCCTGAGACATCCCCACAAAATGGCCGCGAACGAGCCCGTGCAACCACCCCTGGCGGCTCCCCTTAGGGGTGCTGAAACCAGCGCCCCGCCTGAGACATCCTCACAATCTGCTCTCCAAGCGAAGGATGTTGGGCCCAGAAACAAGCAAACCGCCTGAGACATCCCCACAAAATGGCCGCGAACGAGCCCGTGCAACCACCCCTGGCGGCTCCCCTTAGGGGTGCTGAAACCAGCGCCCCGCCTGAGACATCCTCACAATCTGCTCTCCAAGCGAAGGATGTTGAGCCCAGAAACAAGCAAACCGCCTGAGACATCCCCACAAAATGGCCGCGAACGAGCCCGTGCAACCACCCCTGGCGGCTCCCCTTAGGGGTGCTGAAACCAGCGCCCCGCCTGAGACATCCTCACAATCTGCTCTCCAAGCGAAGGATGTTGAGCCCAGAAACAAGCAAACCGCCTGAGACATCCCCACAAAATGGCCGCGAACGAGCCCGTGCAACCACCCCTGGCGGCTCCCCTTAGGGGTGCTGAAACCAGCGCCCCGCTTGAGACATCCTCCAAATCTGATGTGTGTTGAGTAAGTCTGAGTATGAGTAGGTCTGAGTATGAGTATGCCTGAGTATGAGTAAGTCTGTGTATGAGTAAGTCTGTGTATGAGTAAGTCTGGGTATGAGTAGGTCTGTGTATGAGAAAGTCTGTGTATGTGTACGTCTGGGTATGAGTAAGTCTGAGTATGAGTAATACTGTGTATGAGTAAGTCTGGGTATGAGTAAGTCTGTGTATGAGTACGTCTGGGTGTGAGTGAGTCTGTGTATGAGTAAGTCTGTGTATGAGTAAGTCTGTCTGAGTGTGAGTAGTAGTCTGAGTATGAGTAGGTCTGAGTATGAGTAAGTCTGAGTATGAGTAAGTCTGAGTATGAGTAGGTCTGAGTATGAGGAAAGAGGAGGAGGGGAGGAGGAAAGAGGAGGAGGGAGAGGCAGTAGGAGGCGTCCAAGTAATAACAAGAACCCCATCTTAGGATATGGGGGAAAAAAAAAACACCCTCATCCGCCATCGTGCCACCAGGCACGAGCGGGCTACACGCAAGACTTCCCCAGGCCAGGGTGACTTTCGGTTCGCGACTTTCGGGGGCCGCGGGGAGGTCAAATCCGAGCGCGTAAAGCACTGATACCGCATCGCATTTAGCCATCCGGGGCTCCCG
Organism: Prorocentrum cordatum; assembly: GCA_963575745.1. Classification (NCBI taxonomy): domain Eukaryota; class Dinophyceae; order Prorocentrales; family Prorocentraceae; genus Prorocentrum; species Prorocentrum cordatum. The sequence continues at coordinate 370,203 of CAUYUJ010008280.1, forward strand.
ATGTCTGGGGATCCCAATGTGCCCGCACCCAAAGGTCACTCAAACGAAAGGTCACTCTTACGTGTAGCCGATATTCCCGAGCGGCGGACGTATCCATATGCGCGCCCTCGCGGTCTGGATTCTGGGGTTCGATCCCGCGGATACGCGGTCGCACGGACACGCTTCGCTTGGGGCATCCGAGAAAAAACGCCTCGTATCCGCGGGGTCGCGGCCCAGCCCGCGAGGTCACGATCTGTAGTCCTCAATCCTAGAGGTTGAATAATATAAAGGGGGTCCAGACCCAAAATTCCTGGATCCCACGGGGACCCCGTCGTGCCTGCCGTGGTTTCCTGGCGCTTCCCGCGTGATTCGTTCGGGGCCATAAGCGCCCCAGTACAAGCCTCTGACCCACAGCCCAGGCACGGTGGTGGGAGGGGCTGAAGGCCAGAAGTCCGTCGCCCTCTGTGACTTGCCACAAGGGTTCACGGCATGCCACACGTCTGAATGGTTTTGGTTGTATTGCACGGGTGCCTAGAGGTGCCTCGGCACAGCCCGCCGGCCAACCGCCAGGACGTACAATCCGCTCAGGAGGTGGGAGGCAAGGCCCGTGACGCCTCGAAGACTTCCCCGATGGCCCAAGATGGCCTCCAAGACGGGCCCCAAGACGGCCCAAGATTTCCTCCACACGGTCCAAGAGGCCCTCAAGACTCCCCAAGTGGGCTCCAAGAGGACCTCCATGAGGCCACGATTGTAAATGTTACTTGAATGGTTCAATGATTTAGCGTTCTCGCCTGTTCGGGCCTCCGACATTTCAAGACGGCCCCATTCGCCGCCAAGATCGCCCCAAGACGGCCCAAGAGGCCCCCAAGAGTCCCGCCAGACGGCCCAAGAGGCCCCCAAGACGGCCGCCAAGACGGCCCCGTGGACATCCAAGACTGCCCTGAGCGCCCCCAAAGGGCCCACGACTGCCCAGAGAGGGCCCCAAGACGGCCTCCGAAGACGAAGAGAAGCCCTCAAATGGCGCCCAAGAGTCCCCAGGAAGCCCTCAACAGGCCACTTAGAGGCCCTCAAGAGGTCCCTCAGAGGCCTCCAAGAAGGCCCCAGGGAAGGTCTAAGGAGGCCCAAAGAGGGCCTCAAGAGGCCTCCTCTTCTTCCTCCTCCTCCTCCGTCTCCTCCTTTTCCTCCTCCATCATCTGCATCTCCCAAGTGTTCCACCAAGGGGCTCACAACGGCTGGGGGGACACATAGTCAAATAGCTGTGCCAGGCTTCGGCCCAACGTTTGGCCACGTGGCGTTTCCAAGAAGGCAGGGGCGGCGGTGATTCGCCGTAGGCGTCTTCGATAATCAGCCGCACCCTGTTCGCTTACCACAGGGGTGCACGGCATGCTGAATTTCTGAATGATTTGAACCCTTTCAAGGTTCCCAATGGTCTCGGCCCAACTCGCCAGCCACCCAAGAACAAACAACATTGGGTCGGTATTTCCGCCCCATGGAGGCCCGTAAAGTTCCCAGGTCGTCGGTCTTCCTGCGCCAGATGGCCCCAGGGTGGCCTCCAATGCGACCAGGATAGTATCCAAGACGGCTCTGCATTGGCCCTAAGAAAACCCAAGATAGGGCCCCAAGATACCTCCAAGACGGGCCGAGATGCTGTCAAGATGGCCTCAAGGTCGCCCAATACAGCCAAAGAGGCCTACAAGACAGCTCAAGAGGCCCCCAAGAGGACCTCCAGAAAGACCCGAAGATGCCAACATCACCGATGTTCCTCAGGTATTTAGAAGATTCTAGCGTTTGCTCATGTTCGGCATTCCGACGGCCCAAGACGGCCCCAGAGGCCACCGAGATGGCCCCAAGAGCGGCCAAGAGGCCTCCGCGATGGCCCCCTTACGGCTTGAGAGGCCCCCAAGACGGCCCCAAGAGGGCCCCAAGACGGCTAAGAGACCTCCAAGACGCCCAAGATGACCGCCAAGACGGCCCTGAAGCGCCCCAAGGGGGCCCCAAGTCGGCCCAAAGAGGCCTCCAAGACGGCGTCCAACGGAATCAGGCGGGCCAGGAACGCACTCAGACGGCCAAATAGCCTTCCAAGGAGCCTCCGAAGGGCCCCGAGAGGCCCACCAAAGCTGCCACCATGCCTCCAAGAGGCCCCCAGGAAGCTCCCAAGAGACTCAAAGAGTGGCCCAAGACGCTCCCGAGACGCCTCCTCCTCCTCCTCCTCCTCCTCCTCCTCCTCCTCCTCCTCCTCCTCCTCATGTTTCCTCCCTCTCTTCCTCTTCTTCTTTCTCCCCCACGCGTTCCCTGAATGGTTTCCACAATGGCTGGGGGCAACACATAATCCGATAGCTTGGCCGAGCTCTGGCCGCAACGTTCTGCCACACAGGCGCTTCCAAAAGGCAGGAAGCTGCGGTGACTCGCCGCAGGCGTCTTCGATACGCACCCCAACAAGCGAACCCACCTACTAAACACACCAGAGGGAGGAATCGACGAGGGCAAGGCTGTTTCGCAAACTCCCAGGTGTTTGCGATAAACACCAAATATGAAGGTCGGGATGTTTTCTCCTCCCTTGCCGCTCCGGCTGCTCATGGCCGAAGCCTTCCGCCTCTGAGTGCTCGCCCTCCTCTCCCTCCCTCGGCTACACGCAGGAGTGACCATGGGTAAGAGTGACCTTTGGTGCGCGGCTTTTTGGGGGCCGCGGGGGGACCAAACCTGGGCGCGCAAGCCGCTGCTCCTGCTTCGTTTTCAGCCATCTGGGAACCCATCTGTGCCCGCACCAAAGGTCACTCTGGCGAAAGGTCACTCGTACGTCTAGTCGACTCCCTGCGGCCGCCCCTCCTTTCCAGTTCCCTCCTCCCGCATGCCGGCCCAGTTGCTTTGAAGTGCCCCTGCATCGCTGCCACGCTGGAGCGGATCGTCACGCCTCGCTGCCGACGGAGCAAAACATGTTCCTCCCTTGCACCGCGTCGGGAAGCTGTTTGGGAAGAGCGCTATTAAGCCCGATTGCCCAGACATGCTCGCGTCGTGGAACACATACGACGGGAGGTGTTTGGCCGGTGTCGGTCCCTAGAAGCCCTCGCCAAAAGCTGGAACCGTTAAAACAAAACTCAAGATGGAAAGCTGGCCGCGGGGAAATGGTCGGGACTTCCGGTGATCCTGTTTTGAAAAAATAGAACGCCGCATGTCTGGGAAACCCCGATTCAAAGGTCCTTAAGCAAGAAGAGGCCACATAATCCCGATGAATCGGGATCAAGCGGAAGCTCACCAAATTAGATCGGTTTCCGACCACGGGTATGCAGGTATGCAAGCGACGAGGCTGAATTCCGAACCTACCCCTTTGGAAGATTAGGGCTGCTATCAAGCAACCGGTCGGTCCATGGATGACCGACAACGAGGCTCTGTCAGCACGGCTGCGTGCGACCGCATGGACACCGTCTGGGGGGCCAGCCACTGGCCAGAGCGCCTGCTGGGCGGACCAGGTACGGCGGATCTCGAGAAGAGCAGGCGATGGATGCTACAGTGGACGCCAGTCCACAAGAAACCTTCCACAAGAAACCCAATCCTGAGACCCCAGGACGTCCATTGATTTTTGGTGTGGGAACGTCACTCTTCCCATAGCGAAGCCATCGAAACCCAAGAAACCCAGGGCACCCTGGAGGAAAGCAGGGTGTTTCTTGGCATGGCCCCCCACTGTACTGTGACACCGGGGCCGGAACATCCACCACGCACTCCCCTCGAGCGAACGCGGGGGGAAGAGGGAGACCAGCGCCCTCCTGGGGGATGACCCCCCCCAGGAATTTGAGCCGCGAGTCCCCCTGGGGACCGCCCCCCCACGCACACACTGCCCCGGCCCAGGAGATCGACTGCAGAATTGATGCATCCCATCGAACCTACACAAAGATGTAGAATGACATTGGGAGCTCGTCTACATGTTCAACTTTGGGGTACATAAACTCTGTAGTCGATTTCCTGCGGTGGCTGGCCTGTCCCCTCGAGAATGGCCCCACCAGGTGGGTAAGGGCCGCAGCTCTCCTCCAGCGATAGCTGGCCTGTCCGCTCGGGGGCAGGCGGGAAGCAAACGACGACGACGACGACGACGACGACGACGACGACGAACATGACGACGACGACGACGACGGCGACGGCGACGGCGACGGCGACGGCGACGGCGACGGCGACGGCGACGGCGGCGACGGCGACGGCGACGGCGACGGCGACGGCGACGGCGACGGCGACGGCGACGGCGACGGCGACGGCGACGACGACGACGACGACGACGACGACGACGACGACGACGACGACGACGACGACGACGACGACGACGACGACGACATCGTCACGACAACGCCGACGACGCCGACGACGGGGAAGAGATCTCGCGAAGGCCTGGCAAAGCTTGGCGCGAGGCAGAGACGGCCCCCAGACTTAGCCCCGGCTGGCCTCCAGTGGTGTCCAGGGCAGCCCAGGGGGCGCTGCGGGAGGCGGCGCGGGGATGTTGGGACCGTCCTGGGCCGCCCTGGGGACCTGCGGGAGGGGCAGCATGGACTACCTCTGGGAGCTGCCAGTGCCCAGCCAGACCGCAAGCCTGCACCGAGTGCAAGAGAAAGCCACAACACGCAGGACAGACGAGGCCCCCCGAGGATGCAGAGCGCAGCTTCTTGTGGAGGCGCGCACAAGGTGGAGGAGGAGGAGGAGGAGGAGGAGGAGGAGGGGGAGGAGGAGGAGGAGGAGGAGGAGGGAGGGAGAGAGGGGGCTTCGCCAAGCTGGGTGCGCACACGTCATATCTGATGTCCTACCCCTCCCTCCCATCACTTACCATGGCGTAGATCTCCTCTCTATTCGCACAGTCAGATGTCGTGGCAGGGCATAGCATTGCATGGCATAGCATGGTGTTGAAGATCAACGCGTAGCCTGACGCCCCAAGGGGGGCTTCCGAGGCCCAGAATATCAACGAATCAGCACCGAATGCGTAATCACTTCCGATGGTTGCTTCGGGGGGCCGACTCAGGGGAGAGAGGAGAGTGGTATTCATATCGAGTAATTGTAGAACGCAAGTGGCTTCTCAGAAGGGCCTTGCAGCTTCCGGGAAGACCTCCTGGAGGCCCGGAGGACTTCAGAGAAGCCGCCTGCAGTCTCGGAGGCCCCCCGCCTTCTCAGAAGGCCGTCCCCCTCGCGCCGCCTCCCGCCTCCCCAGACCTCCGACGTCGCGGTTCCTTCGCAACGTGGACACCCAGCAGTCTAGACACCTTTGGGGCAGGAACGAACGGGGGGTGGCCCACATGGGGGGTGAAGAGAGGGGCTCCTTTCTGCACCCCCCTGTGTGGCCCACCCCCCATTAGATCAACCGCCCGAGCCTTCCCCAGGACGGGCTCTTCATCCCGAGCCGTTGCCTGACTGTCCCAGGGCTTGGCGAGGGTCCACAGAGGAGAGTGGGCAGAAGCCTGCCGCCGTGATGTTCTGTTCTCGGCGCAGGAACGCCAGGGCCCTCATCCCTCACTCCTGCGGCCCCGAGAGCTCGCACGCCCAGAATGGGGACGGAACGCATGGGCACGATATCGAACAGCGCTGTCCTTCAGAAATATCCTAGCAACGATTCTTGGCATTTTGACAGCAAGCCTTGCCCCATTGGACAGCCAGCTCTGTCAAGTGGGCAAGACATGTGGGCGACATGACACGATGTGTTGTCCGATGGGCCCCGAAGCACAATAAATCTTTCTCCCGATAGACAGGCCCTGCTGTATGGGGCAGATGAGCAGGCACTGCTGTAGTCGGCGGCGAGTGAGGGGGGGAAAATGAGAAGGAGAAGGAGAAGGGCTTCTCAGAAGGGTGGGGGGATTTTCAAAAGCCATCGCAAGTCTTCTGTGCCTTCGGGGAAGGCTCAGGAAACTCGAAGGCCGGGGGACTTCCGAGCCTTCTGAGAAGGCCTCACCCTTCTCATTTTCCGTCCCTCGCTCGCCGCCGATGCAGGGAGAGGCGAGGCGCGGGCTCCTCCCACGGCTTGATCTCGACGCTGCCCAGCTCCTGCGCCGGCGGGGGCGGGAGGCCGGCCGGACGAGGCGGGGGACGGGGGAGGGGAGGAGAGCCACACCTGCTGCAAGGTGCGACCACGTGCAGCATGCATCGAGGTGCAGGGGCAGGGGAAAGGAGGGAAGCGACGAGTCAGCTCGCATATGGATGGCGCAGGCAGCCCCCAAGAGGGCGAGAGACCACCCACCGCGCCAGGATCGCCTGCCGCTAGACCCGCAGGTCAAGCTAGGTGCGATCGCGCCACATCTGACATCCTACCCGTCCCCCCTATCTCCCTTCCCATTGCGCTGACGCTCCTTGATCCGCTAAGGGGTGTTCGCAGCGGACCCGGAACCTCCGAAAGGATTCCATCGTGCCATGCGCAAGATGCGAGAGGGGAGCTGCGCACCTTGGAGGAGGAGGAGGAGGGGGCGACGGCCCAAGGGAAAGCCCAAGATGGTTTCAAGATCCGAAAGGCCCCCAAGATGCACCCAGAGACCTCCCATGACGCCCCCTGGAGGCCCCACGAGGCGCCCCAAAGGCCCGCAGAAACGCCCCAAAGAGGCTTCCCAGAGAGTGCTTGCACTGTGTTACTTCTTACTTCTCTTCTAAGGAACCAAGCCTGACGATCGGTCTCGCGGCTATGTGGCCGCCGTCGCCGCCCCGTCGCCGCTTCGTCGCCGCCCGTCGTCGGGGCCATACGGTCGGTCTGGCGGCTATGTGGCCGCCGTCGGCGCCCCATCGCCGCCTCGTCGCCGCCCGCCGTCTGGGCCTCACGGCCCGTCTGGTGGCCATGTGGCCGCCGTCGCCGCCCCGTCCGCGCCTCGTCACCGCAACACGGACCGCACCACACAGATTGCTCCACATACGTAAATGGCACCACAAAAGATGCACAACATATATTGCACAACATAAGCCGCACAACATACATTGCACCACGTGGCCCGTTCCACATAGGTTGCTAAACATAAACTGCGCGCCACATCGACTGCACCAAATACATTGCGCCACTTTGGTCGCACCACATAAACTCTCCTTTGCTAAATCGATGTTTTATCTTTCTTTTTTAAAGACTCGAGCCTCCCACGGGATATTGGCCCCCTTCTTCGTATTGCAATGTACAGTGGATTCTGCCTCATCGTCCATCCTGAACATGAGTTCGTACCACCCCCACCACCCCTGCAAAAAAACCTATGCGCGCGCACTCGTTCATCACAAACCATCAAAAGTTTAAAACCTTTTTTCTGGTAAGCAAGAAAATGCACACGCGAGCGTCGTCGCGCTGGGGCATCCCCAGCTGTCAAGCGCCACCACGGCCGCGTCAGTCGCACCAGACTGACCGGTCGGTCTGCGCGCGGACCTGCACGCGCTAACGCGGCCGCAGCGATGCGCCAGCCAGCGCCATCGCCAAGCAGTCATCGCAATCGCCGCTGCATGGGTTTTGCAAACCAAGTTGCAATTAGGTGGGTCGGTTGAATGCGCGAGCAGTGAAGCTGACAACGAGCTGCGAACAGTGATCAATTTTTTTCCAACAAATATCAGGACATCCCCCCATGGGATTAACGGGACCCCATTTTCGTATTGCAATGTACATACGATGTTGCCCCATCGTCCGCCCGACACATACGACCTCCGACCAACCCATGCAGGCCTGTATCCCCCTTCGTCCTTTGCAAGAGAACCACGATGCGCGCACAATCTTTCATCCCGAATCATCAGTTTCCAAGAACCCCTTGCAACAGAAGGAGACGGAGTGCACACGCGCGCGTCGTCGCGAGCGCATGCCGAAACCCTTCCAAAACCGAAGGTTTCGTATGGGTTTTTCAAATCGAGCGTTCCGAAAACAAAATAAGCACACGGTCTCTGAGGAAGAACGTTCAAAAGGAAGTCTGCCCGCGCCCCCTGGCGAATCCCACCGGCCCCCTGGGCGCAGGTGATCTAGGGAGAGGCCCCTCGTCCAGCCCCCTTCTTCCCCTTCGGGAAAGGGTTTACCCCTCCCTCTTCCCCCTCCCCTCCCCCTCCCCCTCCCTCTTCCCCCTCCCCTCTTCCCCTCTTCCCCTCTACCCCCCCCTCTTCCCCCTCCCCTGGACTTGGAAAGGGTTTACCCCTCCCCTGGACTTCGGGAAAGGGTTTCCCCCTCCCTCTTCCCCCTCCCTCTTCCCTCTTCCCCCTCCCCTCGCGGGTAGTGGGGGCGCCCAAGATGGCCCAAGACAGCGCCTCAGAGAGCCCCAGATGACCTCCAAGGCTCCAGATGGCTCCAGGTAGCCGCAGATGGCTCAAGATGGCCTCCAAAATGCTCCAAGAGGCCCCGAGAACGCTCCAAGGCGGCTCCAGAAGGCCTCCGAAACTTCCAAGGAAGCCCCCAAGAAGCCAACATCCAAAGAACATCGCTGTCGTTTGCATCGTCGCCCGCTCGCTTTCAGTACCCTTTCCCGGGCCTCAAGATGGCTCCAAGATGGCCCAAAATTTGCCATCGCTCGGACGTCCATTTCGCGTGCATGTTTCGGCTTCGCGCGTGGTTTTTTCTTCGCCAAATGATCAAGGATGCTCCTCGATGGTCCTCGCCGAAGGAAAAATGCACACGTCCGGGCGATGCCAGGAGAAGGACCCCACGAGAGGCCCCGGAGAGCCCCAGGACGGCCCAGAGAACACCCCAAAAAGCGCTCCAGGAGCGCCCGGAGAGCGCCCCGAGCAGGCGACTCCTGGAGCTCCCGAGGGGGGGGGGAGGCGAACTGCGACCCTCTCTTTTTTGATCGATGTCGTCCGAGATGGCCCCAGAGAGCGCCCCGAAAGCTCCCAGGAGCGCCCCAAGAGGCGCCCTGACGGCCCCACGAAACGCCCGAGATGCCTCCAAGGGACTCCCACAACGCTCAAAGGTGGCACCCAGAACGCTCAACGACGGCCCTGGGCCCTCCAAGATGCCCCCCAGACGCCTGGCAAGTGGCGCTCGACCTGTGGTACGCGACCTTCTGTTTCATGGTACGCGGCCTGTGGTACGCGACCTGTCCGTGATGGTACGCGACCTGTGGTACGCGAACTTGCCGGGTTGCACTTTGGCCGTCCAGGTGGGAAAAAGGAAGTGGGAGGAGGGAGTCGAACGGGGCGGCCAAAAGACCCTAACGAGCCCCCAACTGACCTCAAATAAACCCCAACCATGTTTACATGAAACTCCCCAAAACAAATGCCCCAAAAATAATCCAAAATACATCCAAGACGCCCCAAGAGATTCTCGGAACCGCCACAACGTTCCCAATATATCCAAGAAACATACAACCGCTCAAAATATATCCTGGCACATGACGAGAAGGCATCCAAGAAACACCTAATCATACTGCTCGTCCTCATCCTCTACATCCCCGTCCTCCTCCGTTTTCTCCTCCTCCTCCTCCTCTTCCTCCTCCTCCTCCTCCTCCTCCTCCTCCTTCTCCTCCTCCTCCTCCTCCTCCTCCTCCCTCCTCCTCCTCCTCCTCCTCCTCCTCCTCCGCGCACGCCGCCTTGGACAGATCGATCCCTGCACTCCAGGCCCTCATCCTCCTCCTCCTCCTCCTCCTCCTCCTCCTCCTCCTCCTCCTCCTCCTCCTCCTCCTCCTCCTCCCCCTCCTGCTCCTGCACATCATCAAATGGATCATCGTTTTCCCTCCTCCCTCATCCATTGTCCTCCCCCCTCGAGCGATGACGGCTGCCCCCCTCTTTGCTCCTACACTTACCTGATCGTCTAAACTCGCTTAGGCATCGGTTTGGGATGGGCTGGTTGGGATACTCGAAGCGACAACAATTATTCCGACAAGGTTGGTGCTGTTTCAACCATTCTCATAATATGTTACCAAACGGGCCTCTCGCGCGCGCAAGTCGCAATCGCTCGAACGCCTTTATGAAATGCAGTCGCGAGAAACCCTGTTTCCAAAAACCACGACGAAGAATACGCGCTCGCGTCGTCGCGCGCGCATGCCGGAATGTATCAAAAACCGGGGGGGCGTAGGGAATTCAAAACCATGGTTTTGCAACACCAGTTTTCAAACAAGCCTGGGCTCGCGCCGTGGTGATTTTTCCGAAAACCATTGGTTCCCAATGTTCCATGACATGTTGTCAGACGGGCTTCCTGCGCTGCATGTCGAAATCATTCGAACGTCCTTGCGCGCGTGTTGGGGGGGGGCGCGGTCCGTATCAAGTAATACCTTGCGGGCCACTCTCGCGCGTCGGCCACGCACGCATGCCGCACTGCTCCCAAAGCCTGCTTCACCAACGCGAGGACGCGATCATCGCCGCCGGCGCGATCAGCATCGGCGCCGTCACTGGCCTTGCCGTCGTCGTTGTCACCATCGTCACATACATCGCCACTATCATCGCCGCGTCTAACTTTGTCGACGTTGCCATGATACCACGCCCGCCCAAATCGCCAATTCGCATGGAAGTGCCCGTCGGGAAATGCCTTGCCGTCAGCGCCACCGCGGCCGCGTCGGTCGCGCCAAACTAGCTGGCCGCTGCGGGCGCGAGCATGCACGGGCTAACGCGGCCTCAGAAATGCACCAAACAACACCAAACAGTCGTCGCAATCGCCGCCGCATGTGTTTTGGTCTTGCCCCTCGCATACTTCCCCCAACGAACTCATACCATCCCAGCCAAGCTGGACTCCGTCAGCCCCGCCGCCTTTGCAAAAGAACAAAAGATGCGCGCGCACCCGCCTATCCACATCAGTATCCAGAAACCTTGGTTTCAACAAACAAGATACACGCGCGCGCGTCATCGCGCGCGCATGCTGGACTCAGTCAAAAACTTCAGATGCCACGAGGATTCAACATCGAATGCCCAGAAACAAATGACATCACATGGTTTTGTAGCAGGGGTCTTCAAAACCCGAAAATACGCTTGCGCTTTCGCGAATTATCAAGACAACCGTAGAATGTTGCAAAATGTTCGTACATGCTACCAAGAGGGCCTCGCGCGCGCATCGAAATCGCGCGAGCGCCCTCGCGCAGGTGCTATCTCAAGAAAGATGAAAAGCACGCGCGCGCGCGCGTCGTCGCGCGCGCACGCCAAAATCATTCGGAAACCTTAGGTTCCGCAAGGATTCCACAAGCGAGCGCCCTAAAACATATCGAACACATAGTTTCCAACATGTTCATCGCGTTCTGCCAAACGGGCCTTTTGGCACCATGTCGGACCCATTCGAACGCCCTCGCGCGCGCGCTTGGGGGGAGGGGGGGGGGGGGGGGGGGCGCGATCCGCGTGTAATAATGCCAAATGGACCACTCGCGCGCGTCGGCCGATCGCGCGTGTCGAAATCCGCACAAAACCATCGTCGCCGACGCGAGGACGCCGTCATCGTCATCGACGAGCGTGATCAGCATCGGCGCCGTCATTGACCTCGCCGTCGTCATCGCCACCATCGTCACCATCATCGCCACTTTCATACTCGCGTCTACCGCCGTCGGCGTCGCCATGATACCGCGCCCGCTCGCCGATCCGCACTGAAGTGCCCGCTGGGAAGGGGCCGGCGGTGAGCGCCGCCGCGGCCGCGTCTGTCGCGCCTAACTAGTTTGCCGCTGCGATCGCAAGCGCGCGCGGCCGCAGGGATGCCCCAGCCAGCGCCAAGCACTCATCGCAACCGCCGCCGCATGGGCGTAGCAAGCCAAGTTGCGGGCGGGAGGTTGGGACGTTTGCATGGGCGTGAAATTTGCCAACCCATCTGCAAAAACCAATTCTCCTTTCCAAAAAAAAAAGTCTCACCCGGGCTTATCCACCCCTCGGGAACCGATGTAGAACGCGTAGGGTTCCGACCCAATGTCCATCCTACCCGTGAACTCGCACTACCCCAGCCAGGCCGGTACCGACCGCCCCCCGCCATCCTCCTCAAACAAAATCTTTGCGCGCGCACTTGCGAGAATCCCTCGCAGATACATGGGCGAAGTGCACGCGCGCGTCGTCGCGCGCGCATGCTGAAGTCATTTAAAAGCGCTCGTTTTCGGGATGATTTCAAAATCGAGTGTCCAAAACGCACGTAGAAACACATAGTTTCTCAAAACAGATTCCTCCCTTCAACTCAACCCCCCAAAAAAACGCCCTTCCGAATTCTTGGGAAAAAACGATGTTCCTCACCATGTTCATGGAATTCCGCCAAACGGGCCTCTCGCGCTGCATGCCGACACCATTCGCGCGCCCTTGCGCGCGCGTTGGGGCGGGGCGGGGCGGGGTGGGCGGGGGTGGGGGGGCGGGGTGGGGTGGTGGTGGGGGGGGGGGGGGGCGCGATCCACTCTCGCGCGTTGGCCGCGCGCGCATGTCTAACTCTTTCCAGAACGTGCATCGCCGACGCGAGGGCGCCGTCATCATCGTCGGCGTGATCCGCATCCGCGCCGTCCTGGCCGCGGTCGTCGCTGTCAGCATCGCCCCCAACACCGCTACTAGCATCGCCGCGTGTACCTTTGTCGACGTTGCCATGATACCGCGCCCGCCCAAGTTGCCGATTCGGAATTCGGCGCCCACTGGGATGCGCCCAGCGGTCAGCGCCACCGCGGCTGCGTCGGTCGCGCCAAAGTGCACGGGCGCGCGCGCGCATGCGCGGGCTGTCGCGACCGCAGAGATGCACCACCCAGCGAGGAGAACTCATCGCAGTCGCCGCCGCACGGGGTTCGCAAGCCAAGTTGCGGGCGGGTGGGCGGGACGTTTGCGTGGGCAGCTGAATAGACAACTTCAAGTTGAGTATTGGTGCATTCTCCTTTCTAGGAAAAATGTTGGTTATCCCACCCTCCCTTCCCGGACTTAAAGGCCCCCCTTTCCGTATTGCAATTTGCGTGTGATTCTGCCCCATCGCCAGGGGGGGCGGTATCGCCCCCCCCCGCCATCCCCCGCCAAAACAATGCGCGCGCTCGCTTATCAAAAACATAAGCTTTCAAGAACCCCTTTGCGAAAAATGAGACGAAGTGCGCACGCGCGCGTCGTCGCGCGGGCATGCCGAAATCCTTGAGAAAAACTCTCGGTTACGGAAGGATTTCAAAATCGAGTTCCAAAAAACAAAACATCCAAAAACGAAGGGTGTCGCAGCGCCGATTTCCTAAACAACTTACGCGCGCGCGCTCTTGCGAAATCTTGAGAACACCATAGGTGTTCCAACGCGTTCTGAAAATACTACCAAACGGGCTTCGCGCGCGCATGCCGGCATCGTTCGAACACCCTTGCGCGCGTGCCGTCGCGAGAATCCTCTGCCAAAAAAAAAAAAAAACGAAATGCACGCGCGCGCGTCGTCGCGAGCGCATGCCGAAATCCTTCAGACACCTTCTTTTTCGGAAAGATTTCAAAATCGAGTGCCCAGAAAAAACATTCACAAACACACAAAGTTTCGCAACACGGATGTTCAACGAAAGCGTGCGCGCGCGCTCTTGCGTCGCCGTCGTCGTCGTCGCCGTCCTCCCTCCCTCGTCGTCGTCGTCGTCGTTGTCGTCGCCGTCGTCGTCCTCTGCCTTTCCTCGTCCTCATCGTCGTCGTGCTCTTTGGCGTCGTCGTCGTGTCCGTCGTCGTTGTCGCCTTGGTCGTCCTTTCTCCTCCCTCGTCGTCGTCGTCCGTCGTCGGCGTCTCGTCGTCGCCCCTCCTATTTCGTCGCCGTCGTCGTCGTCGTCGTCGTCGTTTTCCTTCCTCCTTCGTCGTTGTCGTCGTCGTCGGCGTCGCCGTCCTCCCCCCTTCTTCATTATTCGCGTCGTCGCCGTCATCCCTCCTCCCTCGTCGTTGTCGTCGTTGTCGCCGTCGTCCTCCCTCCTCCCTCGTACTCGTCGTCTTAGGTGGCGGCGTCGTCGTCGTCGTCGTCGGCGTCGTCATCGTCGTCGTCGTCGGCGTCGGCGTCGGCGTCGGCGTCGTCGTCGTCGTGGGTGCCGTCGTCGTCGTCGTTGTCGTCGTCGTCGTCGAAGTCGTCGGATTCGTCGTCGGTGTCGTCGTAATCGTCGTCGGCGTCGTCGTCGTTGTCGTTGTCGCTGTCGTCGTCGGCGTCGGTGTCGCTGCCAAGTGCCATGTGGTACCTACCGTCACGGCCTGAAGAAGCCTTGCAACCAAATTGCGGGTGGGAGGGTGGGATTTTTGCACGAGCAGTCGAGAGGGCAGTTTCAAGACAGTCGAAGTGGATTGCACCACATTGGTTACACGACACGGCTTGCCCAACATAGGTTGCACAACGTAGCTTGCATCACGCATGCCCCCTTTGCAAAAGCACGCGGCGAAGTGCAGTCGCTCGCGCCCTCGCGCGCGCATGCCCGAATACTACGAAAACCTTAGGCCGGGTAGGGGAATCGAAACCGAGCGTCCCGAAAAAAATATAAGAACACCAGGTTTCCCAACAGACGCGCTCAAAAAAAAACCTGCGCTCGCGCTCATTAAAATTCTTAAAGAAAAAAATGAATTTCAACATTTTCATAATTCGCTACCAAACAGGCCTCCCGCGCGAGCATGCCGAGATCGCTCGAACGCCCTTGCGCGAGTGCTGTCGCAAAAAAACCCTGGCAAACAACAGCGGGGCGAAGCATATGCGGGCGTTGTCGCGCGCGCGCGTGCCGGAACCCTTCGCATACATTCGGCTTCGTTGGGGATTAAAGTTTCACTGTCCCAAATGCATCCAAGAGAACAGATTGTTTTGCAACATCAGCTTTCACATAAAAGCCTGCGCAAGCGCTCTTGCGAGTTCTTAAGGGAACCATGGCTTTCAACATGTTCACATAAGAATGTCAAGCTGGCCTCTTGCGCCGCATGTCGAAATCATTCGAACGTCCTTGCGCGCGTGTTTTTTTTGGGGGGCATGGTCCGTATGAAATATTTCCATGCGAGCCACTCTCGCGCGTTGGCCACGCGCGCATGTCGAACTCCTTCCACAACCTCCATGGCCGACGTGAAGACGCCGTCATCGCCGCGGGCGTGATCAGCATCGGCGCCGTCACTGGTCGTGCTGTCGTCGTTGTCACCATCGCCACCAGCATCGCTACTATCATCATCGCCGATGTTGCCATGTTACCGCGTCCGCCCTTGTCGCCGACTCGAAGTCAAACGCCCGCTTCGACATGTCCAACAGTCAGCGCCACTGCGGCCGCGGCGGTCGCGTCAAACTAGCTGGCCGCTGCGCGCGCGAGCATGCTCGGGCTAGCGCGGCCGCAGCGATACACCACCCAACACCAAACACTCATCGCAATCGCCGCCGCATGGGTTTTGCAAACCAGGTTGCGGGTGGGTGGGTGGGTGGGATGATTGCGCGAGCAGTGGAGTTGACAACTCACTGCGAAGAGAAAGTACTTGCACCACATATGTTGCCCCACGTATATTGCACAACATATATTGATAAAACACACGCTGTGCGGGGCCCATGCTGGCAATATCTCTTTTTCCCCAAATGAGCGCCACGACGGCTGGGGGAGCACGTGGCCCTGAAGTTTGGCCAAACTTTGCCCCGACGGTTGGCCACATGTGCGTTTCCAAAAATGCATGGGAATGTGGCTCGCCATACGCACTTTCGACAACGAGAATGCAATTGCCCTCTTGGTTGATAGAACGCAACAGCAATATAACACCCCTCCCAAACCCTTCCTCACTTATATATGTTCTGGGCTCTGCGTGCACCCATGGGCTGCAGGACGATGGTGACCCTAACTGGCCAAGGTGGCAGAAAAGAAAGCACGAGGAAGGGCAGAGGAAGTCACGGAGAGGAAATAGAGGAACAACAAAAATACACAAAGATATACTGTCAGAGGTTCGCGCGGATATCTTGAATCGGACCTGGACCCCCTTCCCGGCGCGCGGTGCGCGCCAGGGGCGGCGCCGGAGGCGCCTCCAGCGAAGCCCAGCGCAGATCCAAGAAACCCACAAGGAATTTCGAACATTTATGCTTACGCCGCGGGCTAACAATGCGTGCTCCTTCCGAAACAAATCCAGCGTAATCCTCACCGCGTGACGCGGCGGCCGCCGCTGCCGTGCCCGGCTCGGGGAAGGTTTCGACTCTAGAGATGGGTACGGAAGACGTGAGCACGATGCACTAAAACCGACAGCGGCCGATGTTGGTGACTACCGACCACCCCAACCCAACTCGAAAACCCAAATTTCGGGTTGGGGGGCGGCACGGGTTCCATATGCGGTTTTGTCAATGTTCCCCGACGCCCCCCCACTGGAAATGGAGGGCAAATTGACGCCTTCGAGTTGGGTTGGGGTGGTTTTTGGTGGGTGGTGAGCTGGGCAGGCGGCCTTCTGTCTCAGACGGACCACTCCCGCGGCGGCACGGACAGCGCACCCTGTTCGAAATGGGCGAGAACTGCTGCCAGTCCTCGTTCTCCATTCTCTCCGTTCCCGTATCGATCGTACTGCGAGGGTGGGGACGGGCACTTCTGGCAGCGTGAGCGTGGCGGTCACCGCCACCCGGCCCGGCACGGGGAGAGGGCGGGGGCAACGGCAGCAGCCGCAGCAGGGGAGCGGCAGCAGCGGCAGCTGCCTCCTCTGAGGCCAAATCCAGACTCCTCAAGACGTGAACAAAAAAAAACACTGCGGGAAATGTTCGGCCAATTTCGGCCCCTGGCCACTGGGGGCCCGTGCCCGGCCACCGCACTGTCAAACAATTACTCGGGGTGAAAATTCGGCACTGGGATTAGGTCAGGCATGTCCTCTACAGGCGGACTTGGGACGAAAAATAAAAAATAGTCAACACATGCCCAAAAACATTCAAAAATGATAGAAAAATCGATTCAGACTGTTTTAAACTATTTTTGAATATTCCTCCTGTAGAGGGACACGCCCGACTTAACACTGGGGACAGAGAGGGTCGGGACTTCAGGGAGGCCCGTGCTGAGAAAAACAAGACATCGCATCTCTGGGGTGGCTGCCCCTCTCTTTTGTGAGGGGGGGCACCCTGGACTGGGGACACCCCTGGCAACACCTAACCCTCCTCCTTCTTAGACCGTGCCTTGGTGGGCCTACAGGCAAGCCAGGACGCTTCGCAAATGCTCGACTCGGGGCCCCATCCCTACGCCGCCGAGCCAGGGCGGAGGCACAGGAGCGAACTAGGGGAACGAACAATGATACAAACATAAAAACTCGGAGGTCCGCGCGGATTTCTCGGATCGGCGCTGGACATTGGCGGATCAGATTTCTCGGACCCCCCTCCCTGACGCGCGGAGCGCGCCAGGGGCGGCGCCGGAGGCGCCGCCAGGGGGGCCTCAGCGCAGATGCGAGAAATCCGCACGGACCTCCGAGTTTTTATGTTTATGTAATTGTTAGTTCCCCTGCGATGAGGCCGGGCATGTCTCCCCACAGGCGGCGTTTGGACGAAAAACACCGAATAGTCAAAACATACTCAAAAAATTACAGAAAATCGTCCCCAGACAATTGTTGAACGATTTTCGAATGTTTCCCCCTGTGGAGGGACATGCCCGAAGATCACCCTGCGAACCCCTGAGGGCCGCCCACAGCGGCCGCGAGCACGGCGCCGGCGTGCGCGTGGCGGAAGGCGGCGGAGGACGGCGCGTCGGTGAGGGCGACGCCGACGGCAGAGGCGCGGTGGCGAGCGGCGGCGGCGCCGGCGAGAACGGCGTTCACGCCGGCGGCGGCGGCGGCGCGCGCGCCGCGGGGGGGCGCGCCGCGCTGGTCAGGGCCAGGGCGCCGCGGGGTTCGTCGCCTGGCGGGCTGCGGGCGGGGGGGCGCTCGCCAGGGAGGCTTCCGCCTTCGCCTCCTCGTCCTCTTCCTCGTCAGCTTCCTCCTCTCCTTCTGATCCTGCGCTCCCCCTATCCTCCTCCCTCTCCGGTTAGTCCTCGTTCTCCTCGTCTTCCTCCCTTCTCCTTCTCATCTTCATCCCCATCTTCCTCCATCCATCGTCCTCCTCGGGTTCCTCCTACTTGTTCTCCTAGTACTCTTTCCTCCTCCCCATCAGCATCATAATCCTTAAGTGTTTTCTCTCCCCAGTCTTCGTCCTCGTTTTCGTTTTCCTCCTTTTCGTTTTCATCCTCATCCTACTGATCCTCCTCCTTGCCCTCATACTCCCCCCCCCCCCTGAAAGAAGTACTCACGCTACATGTACATTCAAATGGTTGGGCTCGTCGCCAAGCCAGTGATGGTATCCCGCCACCGTGCCGCCAGGTACTGAGTTGAGTGTTCTCAGGTCCGAATTATTTGTACAAGGTAATGACTACTCTTGAAGGGGTCCACAGCCCCGTGTACGCGGCTCTCTGATACACTGAGATTATGATGAAGCCCTGGATCAAGCGTACCTCTACCACAACGTTGTGAGGACTGACGAGATTTCAGGGACGTGGCGGGACAGTAACGCTGCAGCGTTGGAACCCTAGCAAAATATCTAAATACTGAAGCACAAAACAGATCAAGCATATCCGAATACAGTTTAGAACAGCTCAGCAGAACACCCAGTGCTCAAACAACAGAAAGCACAGCCCATGTAAACTACACACGAAGTCAAACCACAACTGCTTAACATCGACAGCACACCCGAAAGCCAAACACTGTTAATCAACAACGAACGAAGGTCAAACACTACCGAGAAGGCTCAACACAACTTTTACTAAAATACCAAACAAGTTCAAATTGCACAAAAAAAAAACAAACAGACAAACAACGCTCGAAATAAAAATGAGTCCGAAACGAGTTCAAATCGAATGACAATAACATGCAATATTACCTCAAACAACACACAATGATACATGCACCGTTGAATTTGCTATTTTCGCTGACATTTCAAAACCGCTACTATCAAATAAACTCGATTTACCAACCAAGCTGGAATTGCCCCGAACTTTCCAGAACTTGCACGAACATGTAACATGGGTTCAACCCTTTTGCCTCAGATCCACCTAATAACAATAGTACCTGTCAAGATGCGAGTGAAGTGCTTCGGTTCATATCAACTGGCAGTTGGTCGTAAGGGCCTCCTGGCCGACAAGACGCAGAGACTGTGCATCCGATCTCTTCGAGAAGATCCCATTGGCGGCTGACTCAAACGAGTCTCGTCTACCGACCAATCTGATCATCATGGACGAACGAACTAAGGTTGGAGCCTTCAGAATGACATATCCCACGACAAGCATCATCGATCTTACCGGGAACGACGACCGGGATAAGAAGCATACCGAACAACCGACTATCATCTGGACAAGCTGCGCAGAAGGAGCCTCACGGAATGCGACATGATCGAGCTACCTGAGGCCTGATGTCGCCACCCGCTGCCTCTTGCCCTCTCTGACGCTCAGAAGAAGAAGAATTAGCGTAAGGATCACGGTACAAGACCCCGGAAATAGATGAGAAGGCATGAGAAGAGAAGAGACAGGCTACAGGACCCTTGATCGATTCATCGGCAGGAAGCATATCCGTGTCCACGACCTCGCGGGCCGGCCCCCATGGGCCGCCGCCGCACGAGCACGGAGCCATGTTTTGCCGCGGAGGCCCCTGGCGGAGGAGGAGGAGGAGGAAGAGGAGGAGGAGGAGGAGGACGACGACGACGAGGGGAGGAGGAGGAGGAGGAGGAGGAGGAGGAGGAGGAGGAGGAGGAGGACGGGGGAGGAGGAGGGGGGGGAGGGGAGGGGGAGGAGGAGGGGGAGGAGGAGGAGGAGGAGGAGGAGGAGGAGAGAGGAGGAGGAGGAGGAGGAGGAGGAGGAGGAGGACGAGGGGAGGAGGAGGGGGAGGGGGGAGGGGGAGGGGAGGGGAAGGAGGAGGAGGAGGAGGAGGAGGAGGAGGAGGAGGAGGGGCGCCGAGCTGGTCTCCCGATGCCACTGGCGCGCCCGAGGCGGGGACTGACCAAACGGGCACGATGCCCAACAGCAGGCGCCGTCCAAAACCGACCGCGGCCGCTGTTGGGCAGGCAGGTCTCCTCCAATTGAGCAGCGCCTTTCTGCTCACCCTCCTCCTCCTCCTCCTCCTCCTCCTCCCTCCTCCACCTCCTCTCTCCTCCTCCTCCTCCTCCTCCTCTCTCTCCTCCTCCTCCTCCTCCTCCTCCTCCTCCTCCTCCTCCTCCTCCTCCTCCTCCTCCTCCTCCGCGGCGACACCGACAGCGAGCCTTGCTGAGATTGCGCAGGAACTGCTTGTGGTAGCATCGCTAGACCTATCCCCAGCGCCACTGGGAACGCCTCAGTAATTACCGTTGTCCGACCTACCCCCTACGTGCCCTCTTTGCCGAAGTTCGCGGCACCCATCCCCAACTCGAGGGGAGCAAGCTGGTGGCGCTAACGACTCCTGGCGCGCTGCGGAGACATCGACGCCCGACGTCGGGAGGTCAGAGCCTGGGCATGTCCCCAGGCCGAGCCGGCCTCCCGATCTCGAAGAAGGACTGAGCCGAGACAAAGGCAGCTCAAGGTACATCCCGTGGACCCCTTCCTGGGGCCCAAGCTTGCCAGTTTTTCGAGCTGCGTCGGCCGTGGCAAAGAGAGGCCCCCCGAAGTCCAACGACTGTTGTCTCAACAGGCCCTCCTCTTTCTTGTAAGTTCGGAGAAGGAGGGTGGAGCGCAACCACACAACTTCACACCGCTCGGCCTCAACCGCTGTGAGAATCAGAATGTCGCCACGCAAGCTTGGATCCCGACGCAAACCGACCTGCGACAGGTGAGCTCATGCAGTGAACCGCGGCCCGAAGTGGAAACGAACGTTCCGCATCGAAATACTCCACAAAGCGAAGCCCAGTCGACCAAAGATACTACCTGCTTAGAAGGGGAACCAGCAATGACGTAAACACAACAACTCGGAGGTCCGCGCGGACCCCTCGGACCGGCACTGGAGGCGCTGCCAGGAGGCCCCAACGCCGCTTCGAGGAATCCGCGCAGATCCCGGAGACCCGATATTTACGCCACTGCTCGTCCCCGTAGATACTGCCCGCTCCTCAACTGCATTCGCCCTCCTCTGACGATCCCCCTGCGGCTGCCGCCTCTCGCCGCCGCCGTTGCCGGCCCCTGGCCTGCGGCCATTGCGGCCCCGCCCGTGCCTGGCCCCGCTTCCCGCTGGGGGGCGGCAGGAGCGGCAGGGGGCAGCGAGGCTTGCCCGCACCCCGCGCGGGGGGTGAGAAGGAAGAGGTGGGCGAGGAGGCACGATGACCCAGACACGCTTGCGCCGTAGAGAAAAATCGAGACGAGAATTTTCCGTCGTTTTCGGCCTCTGGGGGCCCGTATCCGGCCGGGGGGCCGCCGAAAAAACGACTCAGGATGAGAAGCCGGTCCTGGGAAAGGGGTCGGGACGTCAGGGCACCGCGTATCGAAAACATCAGGACGTCGCATGTCTAGGGAGACAAGGGCCGTCGGGCGCAACCCATCTCTCCTGACGACAAATCCGCGGGCGCTGGGAAGCCAGGATCAGGAGGGGGCAGCAGGAGGATAATGAGGGGGCATCCTCCGCTCATCGTCCGACTTTTCCTCCTCAGTTTCCTCCTCCTCCTCCTCCTTATCTTTAGGCCTCCAAGGCATCGTCCTCCTTCGGCCGCCTCATCCTCCTTCTCCTCCTCCTCCCCCCATCCTCCACCTCTTCCTCCTCTTCTTCCTGCTGGTCATCATCAGGACCATCATCACCACGATGATGTCATCATCATCATCATCATCATCATCATCATCATCATCATCATCATCATCATCATCATCATCATCATCATCATCATCATCATCATGGTCGCCATCTTCATCATCATCATCATCCTCATCATCCTGCTTACCCTCATCATCATCAGCAGCATCATCATCATCACCATCATCACCATCATCATCATCAGCATCATCATCATCATCGTCATCATCATAATCGTCAGCATCACCAACAGCAGCGGCAGTCGCAGCATCATCATCATCATAATCATCACCATCATCAGCTTCACCATCATCTGCATCATCATTCCCTACCTAGGCTCTGCCTAGAAGGGTTCTTACTCTCTGGGCTTAAAGGGGCCGGGCAATGGAAAGCGCCCCGGGCGGTTCCCCCAGTATCCGCCCCGCGGTTCCCCCAGTTGCGCCCTCTTGGTTCACCCAGCTTAGCTAAGCTTCGTTAGCTTAGCTTAGCCGAGTTTAGCTTACCTTAGCTTAGCTAACCTCATCTTAGCTTAGCTTATCTTAGCTTAGCTTTGCCTAGCCTAGCTTAGCTTTGCTTTGCTTAGCTTGGCTTATCTTAGCTCAGCTTAGCTTAGCTTTTCTCATCTTAGCTTAGCTTAGCTTAGCTGAGCTTAGCTTGGCTTAGCTTAGCTTATCTTAGCCTGGCTTAGCTTAGCGTAGCTTAGCTTAGCTTAGCATGACATAGCTTAGTTTACCTTAGCTTAGCTTAGCGCAGCGCAGCATAGCGCAGCGCAGCATCAGCACAGCCTAGCATAGCCTAGCATAGCCTAGCCTAGCCTAGCATAGCATAGCATAGTTCAGCATAGCATAACATAGCATAACATTAGCATTGCTTAGCATTGATGTTGATGTAGATGTAGATGCAGGTGTAGATGTAGATGTAGCTGTCGGTGTAGATGTAGATGTTGCGTTCCTAAATGCTCCAACTCCTAGGTAGGGTCGCACTGGGATAATCCTCATCAGCAGCATCATTATCATCATCGGCATGATAACGATCATGATCAGGCTCATCAGTAGCATAATCAGCATCATGACCATCATCATCCTCATCAACACCATCGACGTCGTCGTCGCCTCCTCATCATCATCGGAATCACCACCATCATCCTCATTATCATCATCAGTACCATAATCATCAACAGCATCATCAACAGCATCAGTAGCATCATCAGCATCATCAGACTCATCACCATCACCAGCACCATCATCGTTATCACCATCAGCATCATCAGCATCAGCATTATCATCAGCAGCACAACCACCACCACCATCATCAGCAGCATCAGCAGCCTGATCAGCAGCATCATCAGCAACATCATCATAGTCATCTTCATCGTCATCGTCGTCGTCATCAGCATCAATGATACCATCATCATCATCAGCAGCATCATCATGGTCACCATCATCACCACAAACACCACCACCACCGCCATCATCTTTACCATCGTCGTCGTCGTTGTGGTCATCGTCATCGGCATCGTGACGATGCGGCATCGTCATCATCATCAACATCACCATCAACATCAGCATCACAGGCATCATCAGCAGCAGCAATAACATTGTCATCTTGACCTGCATCTCCATAGGCGTCTGCATAGTCATCATCAACCACGATAGCATCAGCACCGTCGTCCTTCGACACACATCCTCATCATACACCTCCTCCTCTTCATCGTCTTCATCATGATCATGATCAACATCACCATCACCACCATCGTCATTCTCATCATCATCCCTATCCTCTTCATTCCGTTCCTCTCCTCCTCCTCCGTCTCCTCCTCCTCCTCCTACTCCGCCTGCCCCTCCTTCCAAGGATAGTGTTCCGTCTCCTCCTCCTCTTCTTCGTCATCCTCATCCTCGTCCCCCTGCTCCCCATCCCCCCATCCTCCTCATCCTCCTCCTCCTCCTCCTCCTACTCCTGGTCCTTCGCGCCCACATTTGATTAATGAGTACTCTGGTGCACTCGCTGTGCACCACGGTCCAGCCGCACCACATCGGCATATCGTCAAGTCTTCCCCCCACACAAACATGCAGCTGCCCGCACTCCGCATCTTCCGAGCCTCAGTTTTTGTTGTGGCGAGGATACCCATGGAGTGTCTCAAAATACGGCGTGAGTTCGACGGCAGCGTCTCTTGCACGTCACTTTCGGACGTGCCCCACCCGTCGACCCAGCCGGCGACCCAGCCGGCGCGTGAGAGGCTCGTCGACGCGAGGCCTGCCCAACCCAAACCGAAGCACGCCAGCCCCCTTTGAATCGTCTTCGTCGCAAGGGAGATCGAACGAAGGGGGGATCGAACAATACCGCACCCACGCCTAAGGGAAGCCCCCCGCGTCCCCCCCTGCCTGAGATCGATTGTGAGATCGATTGTGAGACCGATCGTGCGATTGATAGTGAGTCGGTTTTCGCCTCGATCGTGCGATCGATTGTGAGATCGATAGTGAGATTTGTTGTGATATTGACAGTAATCGTGAGATCGATATTGGGATCGATAGTGAGATCCGCCGACCCAGTGGGGTTCATCGGCGTGTGAGATCTTCCCCCTCCCCAAACCCCTCCCCCTGGAGCCTGGTCTGGTCGATTTGGAGGGGGGGGGGGGTCTGTTCAAATTCCCCGGGTCCCCCGGGGGGGTCATCCGCTCCCGAAGATCCTGCATGCAGGGACTCCTCCGGTGGCCTCGAAATGGCCCCGGGACGCACCACGACGGCTCAAGAGGACCTCCACGTGGCCGTCGGTGGCTCCAAGATTCCCCAATATGGGCTCAAGACAGCCCACGAGGCCTCCAAGACGCCCCAAGAGGCCCCGAAGGGGCGCTCCAAGAAGGTCCAAAGCAGCGAAAATCATTGATTTTCCATGGGGGAACGTACATTTTTAGCATCGACGACTTTTCAGCCTGCACGGAGTTCCAGCCAGTCTAAGAGGCCCCCAAGGCCACCCCATGACGTCCCAAAAGGGTCCCCAAAGGCGCCCAAGACGGCCCAAAACGGCGCCAAGACGGCCCCAGAGGCTTCCGAATCGGCCCAAAAGAGTCCCAAGACGGCTCCTAGAGGGGCCCCAGCAGCGGAGCCTGAACCGAAAATCCGAGCCTTCCGCTCCCACCTGGACCTGGGACACCCCACGAGCCGCCCAAAAGGTCCCAAGAGACCCCCAAAAGACCTCCAAAGAGAGTCCGAGAGGCCCAAAAGAGGCCCCAAGAGGTCCAAAAAAGGCGATCAGTCAACTTCGGAACTACCTCCACGAAGCCTGCGAGATGCCTCCCCAGAGATCCCCCATAACCCCCCTAGGAACCTCAAACCGGAGATTTGCCCCCCCCGGGCCCGGCACGAGCGCATTACGGGACTTTTCCGGGGTCAAGAGGGCCTAAACACGGGCCAAGAAGGCCCGCAAAAAAGCCTCCAAGACGGCCCACGAGAGCTCCGAGACGCCAAACGACCTCTCCGACTTTGGTAGTCTTCTCTTGCACGCGCCGCTCCTGTCGCATTTTGATGATGCCCCACCTGTTGCTGCTGCTGCAAATGTTCCGTGTCCGAGAACGCTCCTCCGCACGCCGCGCACGTCACGTCGCACCTCGTTCTCTCGCCCCTCCGCGCATTTCCGACAGAGCCTCTCCCCCGATGAGTTGTGCTTCTTCTGTGCACCCGACAGTTCCGCCTGCTCTTTCAATAGCGTCAGACATGTCTTGCTCGAACGCATTTAAGGGGTCGGCGGATGTGGCGTAAGCCTGAGGAATCAGTTGTGAGATCGGTAGTGAGATCTGTTGTGAGATCCATGGTGATATCGCGCGTGAGATCTAATGTGGGATCGGTGAGATCGATAATGAGATCTATTGTGAGGTCGATTGTGAGAACGATTGTGACACCGATAGTGCGATCGATAGTGAGTTCGATTGTGAGATCGATGGTGAGACCGATCGTGAGAACTGTTGTGGGATCGATAGTGACTCTGAATGTGAGATCGATTGGGAGATCGATCGTGAGATCTGTTGTGGGCGCTCGTGAGATCGCTTGTGGGATCGATAGTGAGTTCGATTGTCAGATCGATTGTGGGATCGATTGATATATCGATCGTGATAGCGATTGACAAGTCGATAGAGAGAACGATTGTGAATCGATATTGAGATCTGTAGTGAGATCGCGAATTTGATCATTGTGAGATCGATTGAATGAGACGTTGGTTTCCCCTACCCCCCCCCCCCCCCGAACCTCCACATCACCCGAAGGGTGGTCGTATAGGTTGGCCAACCACTCGGAGCCAGGATGAGGTAAGGAAGAAGAACGAGGACGAGAACACATGGAAAGCGAGAAATGAGGATGAACTGGTCATTTGCTATTTTGACCTCTGGCTTCGGGCGTGACAGCCAGTGCAAACACCGCGCAGCCCTGAAGTCTGAACGTACCCTTATCCGTCGCCCCAACACTGGAGCGCATTGAGCGGCAGCGCGACGCGCAGAGTACGAGAGGAGGTGGCCGTGAGGGTGTCCTAAGCACTGCGCCACTGCGTCGTCCAGCGAGTGATCGATCCCATCGAGTGATCGACGCTCCTTTGAATGGCCACCCGACGAACAACGGCAGCAGGAGCGAGACAATCGGAGGAGGGCCAGTTGAGACAGCGGCGGCTCTCCCGCCCAGTCCAAGCCAGCTCCAAATCGGTCCCGGGAGCGCCTCGAGGGGTACATCCTGACCCTTTGTTTTTCGGGGCGGATTCAGCCGTGGCTCTCTGCGAGGATCCTCCACAAGGGCCCGAAAGGGCGAAAAACGCCTGGGAGGGCCGCCCTAACCTCGACGGGCCCTCCTCCGAGACAAGAGCACCACAAAAAAGGCATCAGGGCAGGTGGGCATGGGGCCGTCTGACCCGATCAGGACACCGAGCGTGTCGCTCGCAGCTGCCGATGGCTACGCCGGCTGTCGCCGAGACATCCCTCCGCCCCACGGCGTGCCCCAGCTGCCGTCCTGGCGCCTCGCCCACGCCCAAGTGTCGTCGTGGCGCACCTGGCTCGTGGCCTCCGCCACCTCGGACCACTCCAGGCACACGCGGTTCTCCATCTCGCTCACCAGAGCAGCCACCTCCGGGGCTCCTCCCGTGTTGGCCACCTCTGCGATCCGCTCGCACATGCCCCTCCTGGCGGCCACGTCCTCGGCGGTCCGGTAGCCGTGCTGAGCTGCCACGGGGCTCCACTTCTGCCACACCAGCAGCCGAATCTCGCCGAAGACTGCGTCCGAGTCCCTCTGGGAGAGGCCGGGGCTCACAGAGAAAGACAAAACGGCACGGACATAAACGTTCGCAGCTCCGCGCGGATCTCTTGCATCGGCGCGGACGCCCCCTCCCCGACGCGCGGAGCGCGCGCCAGGGGCGGCGCAAGAGGCGCAGTCAGGGGGACCCCGCGCCGATCCAAGGAGTCCGCGCGGAGCTCCAGAGGTTTATGTGCGTGCAAGCTTTTCTTCCTCGGGCTCACCAGCTTCCAGAGCTGGTGGTGCGGCCTCCGGAAGTCCTCGACCTTGACGGGGCCAGAACATATACACCACCACCACCACCTCCCTAACCCCATCCGTCTCCCAGGAAAGAAGGGTGAGGGAGGAGAGGAGAGGGGGGAGGGGGAATGGGGGTGGTGGTGGCATATATTCTTGGGGCCCGCAACCTTGAGGGCCTCGTTGAGCTGCGCCGCGACCGCCGCGGCCCACCGCCGCTCCGCGGGGTCGGCCGCCGGCCTGCGCTGCAGCTTCGCCTGCTGGACCTCCAGGAGCCTCGCCGCCTTCTCCCGCTGCTCCTCCTCTGGGGGGGGAAAGAGTGGGGACCATGGCCGAGACTGAGAGCGGAGGCATCGTGCCGATCTTGGTCCGCGTCGGTCTCAGCCAGCGTCGACTCCTGGACCACCCCGTCGCGAATCGGCGACGACCGTCATGGACCATGACAAGGAGCGGCATCGACAAAATCCCGCGACATCATTGGGGAAACCAACCTTTACCGACACCGCTACCCCAGACCTCTCCCGGGACGCGTTCTGACCAGCAGTTTGAGGCGAACCTAGCGGTGGCGACGAGGGCCTGCCAGGAGGCCCCCAAAAGCGAGACCGAGCCAGCGGTAGCAATATCGGTGCCTTTCCCTCCTCTGAATCTTGGTCGTGGACCATGACCAAGATCGGCACCGACAAGACCCCGCGACATCGATCGAGTAGGAAATCAACCACAGAATTGATGCACCCCCAGAACTGATTCATTGTTGGAGCCTACGCATACAGCAACGTGTCATATCCGTAGGTGCAGCAAGCATTCTACATTATGTCTCGTAGATCCGACGCACCTTTCAAGTCGAGAGGCATGAATTATGTAACCGATCTCCTACAGTGGAGGTCAGTCCACGAGAAACCTTCGCCAAGAAACCCAACCCTGAGACTCCACGGCGTCCACTGATTTTTGGTGTGGGCGCCTCGCGCTTTCCATCGCAAAGCCATCGAAACCACAGAACCCCAGGGCACCCTGGAGGCAAGCAGGGTGTTTCTTGGCATGGGCCCCCACTGTACCCAGCTCTTGGCCAGGGTCCCCGTGCTTCTTCCCTCGATCCTCTCGGCCGCACGCACGAGCGACCCCGGGCAAGAGGTGGCCCTTGCTGCGCGGCCTCAGGAGGGGGGGCCGCGAGGGGGCCGAGCCCCAGCGCGCAGGCCGCTGCTGTCGCATCGCCTTCGGCGATCGGGGGGCCCCAGGAAGCCCGCAGCACAGGTCACTCTGGCGAAGGGCCACTCCTGCGGGTGCAGTCGGGCCGTTGACCTGAGGAACCTGAAATTGGGGCACGAGGGCCCTTTTTTGTCCAGAAGTGAAGCTTCGATATCCCACCGGAAAACCGAGGAAAGCCTGAGGCAAACAGTAAGACAACTAAGGAACATTGAGCCCCGCCCGAACGAAAAGGATCCCGTCTTCTCGTTAAAGGCTTAACGACTTCTGCCGTCCTTCGACTCGCGCTGGAGCGGCCGCGAATTGCTCCGACTTTCCCTGGAGATCTCTGGATTGACCTGGATTTACACGGATGTATCTCGATGTACCTGGATGCACCTCGATGCATCTGCATTTGCGAAAAGTCGACAAGTCCTTAGGGATCTTTTTGAGCAGGAACCGACCGTCCCGGCAATCCTCTAGGCCTGCCACGACATGTTCTTCGAACCGCACAATGTTCTAAGAACAAAAACAATGGCCTCAGAGCATAAGCCCGATGTGTTGTCAAAACAAGACGGCCCCAGCCAGCACTGCTCTGAGAACACGCCGTGCAAACCACCACCCCTAACAAAAAAGCTCTTAGGACATTCCCTGGTGGGCCCGCGGGCGAGAGGAGGAGGAGGAGGAGGAACAGGAGGAGGAGGAAGAGGAACAGGAGGAAGAGGAGGAGGAGGAGGAGGAGGAGGAGGAGGAGGAGGAGCAAGAACAAGAGCAGGAGAGGGAGGAGGAGGAGGAGGAGGAGGAGGAGCAGCAGGAGAAGGTGCAGGAGAGGGGGAAGAAGGAGCTTCGCCGCTGCTCTCGCTCTTCGGCGCCCCGGCTGTGCACGCCGATCCTCGGCCAGCCGCAGGAAGAGCGCGCCCGCGGCCTCGCGCTGCGCCCGGTGCGCCGGGCCCGGGGGCGTGGCCTCGGAGGCCTGCCTCGCCAGGGCGCGCCCCTTGCTCCACCAGCCGACGGCTCGGGGAGGCGTCGGCGGACTCGGCCGGCGGTGAGCCGCCGGGGGGGGGGGGAGCGACGCCCCCGAGACCCCCCCTCGCGCTGTGAACACTTCAAAACTTCACGGCGGGAGGTCTCTGGCTATCCTTTCGGCCCCGGGGGGCCCTCGCCGGGCCTCGGGACCGTCGAAGAACGACTCACGACGAACAACGGGTCCCGGGGAGCGGGTCGGGACGTCCAGGGACGCCGTCCTGAAACAAGCAGGACGTCGCCTGTCTGGGGCAGGCCCTTCTCAAAGGCGGCGGGGCTTCTCGGAAGCCCTCGCGCCTGCCGGGGCGTTGCTTCTGAGCCCTCTCCGGAGACCAGGGGGCGGCTTCTCAGAAGGCCAAGGGGCTTCTGAGAAGCACGGCCGCCTTCTGAGGAGGCCTGTCCCCTCTCGTTTCCCCCCTGGGCACGCTGCCGACTTGGGTTCGGGGACTCGGGCTG